>CATNUO010000079.1:0-142000 GCA_951215215.1 Andrena trimmerana
GCTAACCTTGCGCCGCCTCTTTCCACATCATGTGCTCCTGTTACAAAGCTCAATTTAGAGCGTTCAGAAAATTTTGGCCAGATTTTAGCAGATGTATCAGGAGAACATGAAGCGAAAGGAGGTACGCCCTGAATTTCATCGTCGAAGCCTTTCGAAGACGCTGCGCCTCTGCGTCGCACAGTTCTCCGCCTTAGATTCTCTCTCCGAAGACGCTAACCTTGCGCCGCCTCTTTCCACATCATGTTCTCCTGTTACAAAGCTCAATTTAGAGCGTTCAGAAAATTTTGGCCAGATTTTAGCAGATGTATCAGGAGAACATGAAGCGAAAGGAGGTACGCCCTGAATTTCATCGTCGAAGCCTTTCGAAGACGCTGCGCCTCTGCGTCGCACAGTTCTCCGCCTTAGATTCTCTCTCCGAAGACGCTAACCTTGCGCCGCCTCTTTCCACATCATGTTCTCCTGTTACAAAGCTCAATTTAGAGCGTTCAGAAAATTTTGGCCAGATTTTAGCAGATGTATCAGGAGAACATGAAGCGAAAGGAGGTACGCCCTGAATTTCATCGTCGAAGCCTTTCGAAGACGCTGCGCCTCTGCGTCGCACAGTTCTCCGCCTTAGATTCTCTCTCCGAAGACGCTAACCTTGCGCCGCCTCTTTCCACATCATGTTCTCCTGTTACAAAGCTCAATTTAGAGCGTTCAGAAAATTTTGGCCAGATTTTAGCAGATGTATCAGGAGAACATGAAGCGAAAGGAGGTACGCCCTGAATTTCATCGTCGAAGCCTTTCGAAGACGCTGCGCCTCTGCGTCGAACAGTTCTCCGCCTTAGATTCTCTCTCCGAAGACGCTAACCTTGCGCCGCCTCTTTCCACATCATGTTCTCCTGTTACAAAGCTCAATTTAGAGCGTTCAGAAAATTTTGGCCAGATTTTAGCAGATGTATCAGGAGAACATGAAGCGAAAGGAGGTACGCCCTGAATTTCATCGTCGAAGCCTTTCGAAGACGCTGCGCCTCTGCGTCGCACAGTTCTCCGCCTTAGATTCTCTCTCCGAAGACGCTAACCTTGCGCCGCCTCTTTCCACATCATGTTCTCCTGTTACAAAGCTCAATTTAGAGCGTTCAGAAAATTTTGGCCAGATTTTAGCAGATGTATCAGGAGAACATGAAGCGAAAGGAGGTACGCCCTGAATTTCATCGTCGAAGCCTTTCGAAGACGCTGCGCCTCTGCGTCGCACAGTTCTCCGCCTTGGATTCTCTCTCCGAAGACGCTAACCTTGCGCCGCCTCTTTCCACATCATGTTCTCCTGTTACAAAGCTCAATTTAGAGCGTTCAGAAAATTTTGGCCAGATTTTAGCAGATGTATCAGGAGAACATGAAGCGAAAGGAGGTACGCCCTGAATTTCATCGTCGAAGCCTTTCGAAGACGCTGCGCCTCTGCGTCGCACAGTTCTCCGCCTTGGATTCTCTCTCCGAAGACGCTAACCTTGCGCCGCCTCTTTCCACATCATGTTCTCCTGTTACAAAGCTCAATTTAGAGCGTTCAGAAAATTTTGGCCAGATTTTAGCAGATGTATCAGGAGAACATGAAGCGAAAGGAGGTACGCCCTGAATTTCATCGTCGAAGCCTTTCGAAGACGCTGCGCCTCTGCGTCGCACAGTTCTCCGCCTTAGATTCTCTCTCCGAAGACGCTAACCTTGCGCCGCCTCTTTCCACATCATGTTCTCCTGTTACAAAGCTCAATTTAGAGCGTTCAGAAAATTTTGGCCAGATTTTAGCAGATGTATCAGGAGAACATGAAGCGAAAGGAGGTACGCCCTGAATTTCATCGTCGAAGCCTTTCGAAGACGCTGCGCCTCTGCGTCGAACAGTTCTCCGCCTTAGATTCTCTCTCCGAAGACGCTAACCTTGCGCCGCCTCTTTCCACATCATGTGCTCCTGTTACAAAGCTCAATTTAGAGCGTTCAGAAAATTTTGGCCAGATTTTAGCAGATGTATCAGGAGAACATGAAGCGAAAGGAGGTACGCCCTGAATTTCATCGTCGAAGCCTTTCGAAGACGCTGCGCCTCTGCGTCGCACAGTTCTCCGCCTTAGATTCTCTCTCCGAAGACGCTAACCTTGCGCCGCCTCTTTCCACATCATGTTCTCCTGTTACAAAGCTCAATTTAGAGCGTTCAGAAAATTTTGGCCAGATTTTAGCAGATGTATCAGGAGAACATGAAGCGAAAGGAGGTACGCCCTGAATTTCATCGTCGAAGCCTTTCGAAGACGCTGCGCCTCTGCGTCGCACAGTTCTCCGCCTTAGATTCTCTCTCCGAAGACGCTAACCTTGCGCCGCCTCTTTCCACATCATGTTCTCCTGTTACAAAGCTCAATTTAGAGCGTTCAGAAAATTTTGGCCAGATTTTAGCAGATGTATCAGGAGAACATGAAGCGAAAGGAGGTACGCCCTGAATTTCATCGTCGAAGCCTTTCGAAGACGCTGCGCCTCTGCGTCGCACAGTTCTCCGCCTTAGATTCTCTCTCCGAAGACGCTAACCTTGCGCCGCCTCTTTCCACATCATGTTCTCCTGTTACAAAGCTCAATTTAGAGCGTTCAGAAAATTTTGGCCAGATTTTAGCAGATGTATCAGGAGAACATGAAGCGAAAGGAGGTACGCCCTGAATTTCATCGTCGAAGCCTTTCGAAGACGCTGCGCCTCTGCGTCGAACAGTTCTCCGCCTTAGATTCTCTCTCCGAAGACGCTAACCTTGCGCCGCCTCTTTCCACATCATGTTCTCCTGTTACAAAGCTCAATTTAGAGCGTTCAGAAAATTTTGGCCAGATTTTAGCAGATGTATCAGGAGAACATGAAGCGAAAGGAGGTACGCCCTGAATTTCATCGTCGAAGCCTTTCGAAGACGCTGCGCCTCTGCGTCGCACAGTTCTCCGCCTTAGATTCTCTCTCCGAAGACGCTAACCTTGCGCCGCCTCTTTCCACATCATGTTCTCCTGTTACAAAGCTCAATTTAGAGCGTTCAGAAAATTTTGGCCAGATTTTAGCAGATGTATCAGGAGAACATGAAGCGAAAGGAGGTACGCCCTGAATTTCATCGTCGAAGCCTTTCGAAGACGCTGCGCCTCTGCATCGCACAGTTCTCCGCCTTGGATTCTCTCTCCGAAGACGCTAACCTTGCGCCGCCTCTTTCCACATCATGTTCTCCTGTTACAAAGCTCAATTTAGAGCGTTCAGAAAATTTTGGCCAGATTTTAGCAGATGTATCAGGAGAACATGAAGCGAAAGGAGGTACGCCCTGAATTTCATCGTCGAAGCCTTTCGAAGACGCTGCGCCTCTGCATCGCACAGTTCTCCGCCTTGGATTCTCTCTCCGAAGACGCTAACCTTGCGCCGCCTCTTTCCACATCATGTTCTCCTGTTACAAAGCTCAATTTAGAGCGTTCAGAAAATTTTGGCCAGATTTTAGCAGATGTATCAGGAGAACATGAAGCGAAAGGAGGTACGCCCTGAATTTCATCGTCGAAGCCTTTCGAAGACGCTGCGCCTCTGCGTCGCACAGTTCTCCGCCTTAGATTCTCTCTCCGAAGACGCTAACCTTGCGCCGCCTCTTTCCACATCATGTTCTCCTGTTACAAAGCTCAATTTAGAGCGTTCAGAAAATTTTGGCCAGATTTTAGCAGATGTATCAGGAGAACATGAAGCGAAAGGAGGTACGCCCTGAATTTCATCGTCGAAGCCTTTCGAAGACGCTGCGCCTCTGCGTCGAACAGTTCTCCGCCTTAGATTCTCTCTCCGAAGACGCTAACCTTGCGCCGCCTCTTTCCACATCATGTTCTCCTGTTACAAAGCTCAATTTAGAGCGTTCAGAAAATTTTGGCCAGATTTTAGCAGATGTATCAGGAGAACATGAAGCGAAAGGAGGTACGCCCTGAATTTCATCGTCGAAGCCTTTCGAAGACGCTGCGCCTCTGCGTCGAACAGTTCTCCGCCTTAGATTCTCTCTCCGAAGACGCTAACCTTGCGCCGCCTCTTTCCACATCATGTTCTCCTGTTACAAAGCTCAATTTAGAGCGTTCAGAAAATTTTGGCCAGATTTTAGCAGATGTATCAGGAGAACATGAAGCGAAAGGAGGTACGCCCTGAATTTCATCGTCGAAGCCTTTCGAAGACGCTGCGCCTCTGCGTCGCACAGTTCTCCGCCTTAGATTCTCTCTCCGAAGACGCTAACCTTGCGCCGCCTCTTTCCACATCATGTTCTCCTGTTACAAAGCTCAATTTAGAGCGTTCAGAAAATTTTGGCCAGATTTTAGCAGATGTATCAGGAGAACATGAAGCGAAAGGAGGTACGCCCTGAATTTCATCGTCGAAGCCTTTCGAAGACGCTGCGCCTCTGCGTCGAACAGTTCTCCGCCTTAGATTCTCTCTCCGAAGACGCTAACCTTGCGCCGCCTCTTTCCACATCATGTTCTCCTGTTACAAAGCTCAATTTAGAGCGTTCAGAAAATTTTGGCCAGATTTTAGCAGATGTATCAGGAGAACATGAAGCGAAAGGAGGTACGCCCTGAATTTCATCGTCGAAGCCTTTCGAAGACGCTGCGCCTCTGCGTCGAACAGTTCTCCGCCTTAGATTCTCTCTCCGAAGACGCTAACCTTGCGCCGCCTCTTTCCACATCATGTTCTCCTGTTACAAAGCTCAATTTAGAGCGTTCAGAAAATTTTGGCCAGATTTTAGCAGATGTATCAGGAGAACATGAAGCGAAAGGAGGTACGCCCTGAATTTCATCGTCGAAGCCTTTCGAAGACGCTGCGCCTCTGCGTCGCACAGTTCTCCGCCTTAGATTCTCTCTCCGAAGACGCTAACCTTGCGCCGCCTCTTTCCACATCATGTTCTCCTGTTACAAAGCTCAATTTAGAGCGTTCAGAAAATTTTGGCCAGATTTTAGCAGATGTATCAGGAGAACATGAAGCGAAAGGAGGTACGCCCTGAATTTCATCGTCGAAGCCTTTCGAAGACGCTGCGCCTCTGCGTCGCACAGTTCTCCGCCTTAGATTCTCTCTCCGAAGACGCTAACCTTGCGCCGCCTCTTTCCACATCATGTTCTCCTGTTACAAAGCTCAATTTAGAGCGTTCAGAAAATTTTGGCCAGATTTTAGCAGATGTATCAGGAGAACATGAAGCGAAAGGAGGTACGCCCTGAATTTCATCGTCGAAGCCTTTCGAAGACGCTGCGCCTCTGCGTCGAACAGTTCTCCGCCTTAGATTCTCTCTCCGAAGACGCTAACCTTGCGCCGCCTCTTTCCACATCATGTGCTCCTGTTACAAAGCTCAATTTAGAGCGTTCAGAAAATTTTGGCCAGATTTTAGCAGATGTATCAGGAGAACATGAAGCGAAAGGAGGTACGCCCTGAATTTCATCGTCGAAGCCTTTCGAAGACGCTGCGCCTCTGCGTCGCACAGTTCTCCGCCTTAGATTCTCTCTCCGAAGACGCTAACCTTGCGCCGCCTCTTTCCACATCATGTTCTCCTGTTACAAAGCTCAATTTAGAGCGTTCAGAAAATTTTGGCCAGATTTTAGCAGATGTATCAGGAGAACATGAAGCGAAAGGAGGTACGCCCTGAATTTCATCGTCGAAGCCTTTCGAAGACGCTGCGCCTCTGCGTCGCACAGTTCTCCGCCTTAGATTCTCTCTCCGAAGACGCTAACCTTGCGCCGCCTCTTTCCACATCATGTTCTCCTGTTACAAAGCTCAATTTAGAGCGTTCAGAAAATTTTGGCCAGATTTTAGCAGATGTATCAGGAGAACATGAAGCGAAAGGAGGTACGCCCTGAATTTCATCGTCGAAGCCTTTCGAAGACGCTGCGCCTCTGCGTCGAACAGTTCTCCGCCTTGGATTCTCTCTCCGAAGACGCTAACCTTGCGCCGCCTCTTTCCACATCATGTGCTCCTGTTACAAAGCTCAATTTAGAGCGTTCAGAAAATTTTGGCCAGATTTTAGCAGATGTATCAGGAGAACATGAAGCGAAAGGAGGTACGCCCTGAATTTCATCGTCGAAGCCTTTCGAAGACGCTGCGCCTCTGCGTCGCACAGTTCTCCGCCTTAGATTCTCTCTCCGAAGACGCTAACCTTGCGCCGCCTCTTTCCACATCATGTTCTCCTGTTACAAAGCTCAATTTAGAGCGTTCAGAAAATTTTGGCCAGATTTTAGCAGATGTATCAGGAGAACATGAAGCGAAAGGAGGTACGCCCTGAATTTCATCGTCGAAGCCTTTCGAAGACGCTGCGCCTCTGCGTCGCACAGTTCTCCGCCTTAGATTCTCTCTCCGAAGACGCTAACCTTGCGCCGCCTCTTTCCACATCATGTTCTCCTGTTACAAAGCTCAATTTAGAGCGTTCAGAAAATTTTGGCCAGATTTTAGCAGATGTATCAGGAGAACATGAAGCGAAAGGAGGTACGCCCTGAATTTCATCGTCGAAGCCTTTCGAAGACGCTGCGCCTCTGCGTCGCACAGTTCTCCGCCTTAGATTCTCTCTCCGAAGACGCTAACCTTGCGCCGCCTCTTTCCACATCATGTTCTCCTGTTACAAAGCTCAATTTAGAGCGTTCAGAAAATTTTGGCCAGATTTTAGCAGATGTATCAGGAGAACATGAAGCGAAAGGAGGTACGCCCTGAATTTCATCGTCGAAGCCTTTCGAAGACGCTGCGCCTCTGCGTCGAACAGTTCTCCGCCTTAGATTCTCTCTCCGAAGACGCTAACCTTGCGCCGCCTCTTTCCACATCATGTTCTCCTGTTACAAAGCTCAATTTAGAGCGTTCAGAAAATTTTGGCCAGATTTTAGCAGATGTATCAGGAGAACATGAAGCGAAAGGAGGTACGCCCTGAATTTCATCGTCGAAGCCTTTCGAAGACGCTGCGCCTCTGCGTCGCACAGTTCTCCGCCTTAGATTCTCTCTCCGAAGACGCTAACCTTGCGCCGCCTCTTTCCACATCATGTTCTCCTGTTACAAAGCTCAATTTAGAGCGTTCAGAAAATTTTGGCCAGATTTTAGCAGATGTATCAGGAGAACATGAAGCGAAAGGAGGTACGCCCTGAATTTCATCGTCGAAGCCTTTCGAAGACGCTGCGCCTCTGCGTCGCACAGTTCTCCGCCTTGGATTCTCTCTCCGAAGACGCTAACCTTGCGCCGCCTCTTTCCACATCATGTTCTCCTGTTACAAAGCTCAATTTAGAGCGTTCAGAAAATTTTGGCCAGATTTTAGCAGATGTATCAGGAGAACATGAAGCGAAAGGAGGTACGCCCTGAATTTCATCGTCGAAGCCTTTCGAAGACGCTGCGCCTCTGCGTCGCACAGTTCTCCGCCTTGGATTCTCTCTCCGAAGACGCTAACCTTGCGCCGCCTCTTTCCACATCATGTTCTCCTGTTACAAAGCTCAATTTAGAGCGTTCAGAAAATTTTGGCCAGATTTTAGCAGATGTATCAGGAGAACATGAAGCGAAAGGAGGTACGCCCTGAATTTCATCGTCGAAGCCTTTCGAAGACGCTGCGCCTCTGCGTCGCACAGTTCTCCGCCTTAGATTCTCTCTCCGAAGACGCTAACCTTGCGCCGCCTCTTTCCACATCATGTTCTCCTGTTACAAAGCTCAATTTAGAGCGTTCAGAAAATTTTGGCCAGATTTTAGCAGATGTATCAGGAGAACATGAAGCGAAAGGAGGTACGCCCTGAATTTCATCGTCGAAGCCTTTCGAAGACGCTGCGCCTCTGCGTCGAACAGTTCTCCGCCTTAGATTCTCTCTCCGAAGACGCTAACCTTGCGCCGCCTCTTTCCACATCATGTGCTCCTGTTACAAAGCTCAATTTAGAGCGTTCAGAAAATTTTGGCCAGATTTTAGCAGATGTATCAGGAGAACATGAAGCGAAAGGAGGTACGCCCTGAATTTCATCGTCGAAGCCTTTCGAAGACGCTGCGCCTCTGCGTCGCACAGTTCTCCGCCTTAGATTCTCTCTCCGAAGACGCTAACCTTGCGCCGCCTCTTTCCACATCATGTTCTCCTGTTACAAAGCTCAATTTAGAGCGTTCAGAAAATTTTGGCCAGATTTTAGCAGATGTATCAGGAGAACATGAAGCGAAAGGAGGTACGCCCTGAATTTCATCGTCGAAGCCTTTCGAAGACGCTGCGCCTCTGCGTCGCACAGTTCTCCGCCTTAGATTCTCTCTCCGAAGACGCTAACCTTGCGCCGCCTCTTTCCACATCATGTTCTCCTGTTACAAAGCTCAATTTAGAGCGTTCAGAAAATTTTGGCCAGATTTTAGCAGATGTATCAGGAGAACATGAAGCGAAAGGAGGTACGCCCTGAATTTCATCGTCGAAGCCTTTCGAAGACGCTGCGCCTCTGCGTCGCACAGTTCTCCGCCTTAGATTCTCTCTCCGAAGACGCTAACCTTGCGCCGCCTCTTTCCACATCATGTTCTCCTGTTACAAAGCTCAATTTAGAGCGTTCAGAAAATTTTGGCCAGATTTTAGCAGATGTATCAGGAGAACATGAAGCGAAAGGAGGTACGCCCTGAATTTCATCGTCGAAGCCTTTCGAAGACGCTGCGCCTCTGCGTCGAACAGTTCTCCGCCTTAGATTCTCTCTCCGAAGACGCTAACCTTGCGCCGCCTCTTTCCACATCATGTTCTCCTGTTACAAAGCTCAATTTAGAGCGTTCAGAAAATTTTGGCCAGATTTTAGCAGATGTATCAGGAGAACATGAAGCGAAAGGAGGTACGCCCTGAATTTCATCGTCGAAGCCTTTCGAAGACGCTGCGCCTCTGCGTCGCACAGTTCTCCGCCTTAGATTCTCTCTCCGAAGACGCTAACCTTGCGCCGCCTCTTTCCACATCATGTTCTCCTGTTACAAAGCTCAATTTAGAGCGTTCAGAAAATTTTGGCCAGATTTTAGCAGATGTATCAGGAGAACATGAAGCGAAAGGAGGTACGCCCTGAATTTCATCGTCGAAGCCTTTCGAAGACGCTGCGCCTCTGCATCGCACAGTTCTCCGCCTTGGATTCTCTCTCCGAAGACGCTAACCTTGCGCCGCCTCTTTCCACATCATGTTCTCCTGTTACAAAGCTCAATTTAGAGCGTTCAGAAAATTTTGGCCAGATTTTAGCAGATGTATCAGGAGAACATGAAGCGAAAGGAGGTACGCCCTGAATTTCATCGTCGAAGCCTTTCGAAGACGCTGCGCCTCTGCATCGCACAGTTCTCCGCCTTGGATTCTCTCTCCGAAGACGCTAACCTTGCGCCGCCTCTTTCCACATCATGTTCTCCTGTTACAATGCTCAATTTAGAGCGTTCAGAAAATTTTGGCCAGATTTTAGCAGATGTATCAGGAGAACATGAAGCGAAAGGAGGTACGCCCTGAATTTCATCGTCGAAGCCTTTCGAAGACGCTGCGCCTCTGCGTCGCACAGTTCTCCGCCTTAGATTCTCTCTCCGAAGACGCTAACCTTGCGCCGCCTCTTTCCACATCATGTTCTCCTGTTACAAAGCTCAATTTAGAGCGTTCAGAAAATTTTGGCCAGATTTTAGCAGATGTATCAGGAGAACATGAAGCGAAAGGAGGTACGCCCTGAATTTCATCGTCGAAGCCTTTCGAAGACGCTGCGCCTCTGCGTCGAACAGTTCTCCGCCTTAGATTCTCTCTCCGAAGACGCTAACCTTGCGCCGCCTCTTTCCACATCATGTTCTCCTGTTACAAAGCTCAATTTAGAGCGTTCAGAAAATTTTGGCCAGATTTTAGCAGATGTATCAGGAGAACATGAAGCGAAAGGAGGTACGCCCTGAATTTCATCGTCGAAGCCTTTCGAAGACGCTGCGCCTCTGCGTCGAACAGTTCTCCGCCTTAGATTCTCTCTCCGAAGACGCTAACCTTGCGCCGCCTCTTTCCACATCATGTTCTCCTGTTACAAAGCTCAATTTAGAGCGTTCAGAAAATTTTGGCCAGATTTTAGCAGATGTATCAGGAGAACATGAAGCGAAAGGAGGTACGCCCTGAATTTCATCGTCGAAGCCTTTCGAAGACGCTGCGCCTCTGCGTCGCACAGTTCTCCGCCTTAGATTCTCTCTCCGAAGACGCTAACCTTGCGCCGCCTCTTTCCACATCATGTTCTCCTGTTACAAAGCTCAATTTAGAGCGTTCAGAAAATTTTGGCCAGATTTTAGCAGATGTATCAGGAGAACATGAAGCGAAAGGAGGTACGCCCTGAATTTCATCGTCGAAGCCTTTCGAAGACGCTGCGCCTCTGCGTCGAACAGTTCTCCGCCTTAGATTCTCTCTCCGAAGACGCTAACCTTGCGCCGCCTCTTTCCACATCATGTTCTCCTGTTACAAAGCTCAATTTAGAGCGTTCAGAAAATTTTGGCCAGATTTTAGCAGATGTATCAGGAGAACATGAAGCGAAAGGAGGTACGCCCTGAATTTCATCGTCGAAGCCTTTCGAAGACGCTGCGCCTCTGCGTCGAACAGTTCTCCGCCTTAGATTCTCTCTCCGAAGACGCTAACCTTGCGCCGCCTCTTTCCACATCATGTTCTCCTGTTACAAAGCTCAATTTAGAGCGTTCAGAAAATTTTGGCCAGATTTTAGCAGATGTATCAGGAGAACATGAAGCGAAAGGAGGTACGCCCTGAATTTCATCGTCGAAGCCTTTCGAAGACGCTGCGCCTCTGCGTCGAACAGTTCTCCGCCTTAGATTCTCTCTCCGAAGACGCTAACCTTGCGCCGCCTCTTTCCACATCATGTGCTCCTGTTACAAAGCTCAATTTAGAGCGTTCAGAAAATTTTGGCCAGATTTTAGCAGATGTATCAGGAGAACATGAAGCGAAAGGAGGTACGCCCTGAATTTCATCGTCGAAGCCTTTCGAAGACGCTGCGCCTCTGCGTCGCACAGTTCTCCGCCTTAGATTCTCTCTCCGAAGACGCTAACCTTGCGCCGCCTCTTTCCACATCATGTTCTCCTGTTACAAAGCTCAATTTAGAGCGTTCAGAAAATTTTGGCCAGATTTTAGCAGATGTATCAGGAGAACATGAAGCGAAAGGAGGTACGCCCTGAATTTCATCGTCGAAGCCTTTCGAAGACGCTGCGCCTCTGCATCGCACAGTTCTCCGCCTTGGATTCTCTCTCCGAAGACGCTAACCTTGCGCCGCCTCTTTCCACATCATGTTCTCCTGTTACAAAGCTCAATTTAGAGCGTTCAGAAAATTTTGGCCAGATTTTAGCAGATGTATCAGGAGAACATGAAGCGAAAGGAGGTACGCCCTGAATTTCATCGTCGAAGCCTTTCGAAGACGCTGCGCCTCTGCATCGCACAGTTCTCCGCCTTGGATTCTCTCTCCGAAGACGCTAACCTTGCGCCGCCTCTTTCCACATCATGTTCTCCTGTTACAAAGCTCAATTTAGAGCGTTCAGAAAATTTTGGCCAGATTTTAGCAGATGTATCAGGAGAACATGAAGCGAAAGGAGGTACGCCCTGAATTTCATCGTCGAAGCCTTTCGAAGACGCTGCGCCTCTGCGTCGCACAGTTCTCCGCCTTAGATTCTCTCTCCGAAGACGCTAACCTTGCGCCGCCTCTTTCCACATCATGTTCTCCTGTTACAAAGCTCAATTTAGAGCGTTCAGAAAATTTTGGCCAGATTTTAGCAGATGTATCAGGAGAACATGAAGCGAAAGGAGGTACGCCCTGAATTTCATCGTCGAAGCCTTTCGAAGACGCTGCGCCTCTGCGTCGAACAGTTCTCCGCCTTAGATTCTCTCTCCGAAGACGCTAACCTTGCGCCGCCTCTTTCCACATCATGTTCTCCTGTTACAAAGCTCAATTTAGAGCGTTCAGAAAATTTTGGCCAGATTTTAGCAGATGTATCAGGAGAACATGAAGCGAAAGGAGGTACGCCCTGAATTTCATCGTCGAAGCCTTTCGAAGACGCTGCGCCTCTGCGTCGCACAGTTCTCC
Source organism: Andrena trimmerana (assembly GCA_951215215.1). Lineage (NCBI taxonomy): Eukaryota > Metazoa > Arthropoda > Insecta > Hymenoptera > Andrenidae > Andrena > Andrena trimmerana. The sequence goes on from CATNUO010000079.1 coordinate 12,004, forward strand.
GCCTTAGATTCTCTCTCCGAAGACGCTAACCTTGCGCCGCCTCTTTCCACATCATGTTCTCCTGTTACAAAGCTCAATTTAGAGCGTTCAGAAAATTTTGGCCAGATTTTAGCAGATGTATCAGGAGAACATGAAGCGAAAGGAGGTACGCCCTGAATTTCATCGTCGAAGCCTTTCGAAGACGCTGCGCCTCTGCGTCGAACAGTTCTCCGCCTTAGATTCTCTCTCCGAAGACGCTAACCTTGCGCCGCCTCTTTCCACATCATGTTCTCCTGTTACAAAGCTCAATTTAGAGCGTTCAGAAAATTTTGGCCAGATTTTAGCAGATGTATCAGGAGAACATGAAGCGAAAGGAGGTACGCCCTGAATTTCATCGTCGAAGCCTTTCGAAGACGCTGCGCCTCTGCGTCGCACAGTTCTCCGCCTTAGATTCTCTCTCCGAAGACGCTAACCTTGCGCCGCCTCTTTCCACATCATGTTCTCCTGTTACAAAGCTCAATTTAGAGCGTTCAGAAAATTTTGGCCAGATTTTAGCAGATGTATCAGGAGAACATGAAGTGAAAGGAGGTACGCCCTGAATTTCATCGTCGAAGCCTTTCGAAGACGCTGCGCCTCTGCATCGCACAGTTCTCCGCCTTGGATTCTCTCTCCGAAGACGCTAACCTTGCGCCGCCTCTTTCCACATCATGTTCTCCTGTTACAAAGCTCAATTTAGAGCGTTCAGAAAATTTTGGCCAGATTTTAGCAGATGTATCAGGAGAACATGAAGCGAAAGGAGGTACGCCCTGAATTTCATCGTCGAAGCCTTTCGAAGACGCTGCGCCTCTGCGTCGCACAGTTCTCCGCCTTAGATTCTCTCTCCGAAGACGCTAACCTTGCGCCGCCTCTTTCCACATCATGTTCTCCTGTTACAAAGCTCAATTTAGAGCGTTCAGAAAATTTTGGCCAGATTTTAGCAGATGTATCAGGAGAACATGAAGCGAAAGGAGGTACGCCCTGAATTTCATCGTCGAAGCCTTTCGAAGACGCTGCGCCTCTGCGTCGCACAGTTCTCCGCCTTAGATTCTCTCTCCGAAGACGCTAACCTTGCGCCGCCTCTTTCCACATCATGTTCTCCTGTTACAAAGCTCAATTTAGAGCGTTCAGAAAATTTTGGCCAGATTTTAGCAGATGTATCAGGAGAACATGAAGCGAAAGGAGGTACGCCCTGAATTTCATCGTCGAAGCCTTTCGAAGACGCTGCGCCTCTGCGTCGAACAGTTCTCCGCCTTAGATTCTCTCTCCGAAGACGCTAACCTTGCGCCGCCTCTTTCCACATCATGTTCTCCTGTTACAAAGCTCAATTTAGAGCGTTCAGAAAATTTTGGCCAGATTTTAGCAGATGTATCAGGAGAACATGAAGCGAAAGGAGGTACGCCCTGAATTTCATCGTCGAAGCCTTTCGAAGACGCTGCGCCTCTGCGTCGAACAGTTCTCCGCCTTAGATTCTCTCTCCGAAGACGCTAACCTTGCGCCGCCTCTTTCCACATCATGTTCTCCTGTTACAAAGCTCAATTTAGAGCGTTCAGAAAATTTTGGCCAGATTTTAGCAGATGTATCAGGAGAACATGAAGCGAAAGGAGGTACGCCCTGAATTTCATCGTCGAAGCCTTTCGAAGACGCTGCGCCTCTGCGTCGAACAGTTCTCCGCCTTAGATTCTCTCTCCGAAGACGCTAACCTTGCGCCGCCTCTTTCCACATCATGTTCTCCTGTTACAAAGCTCAATTTAGAGCGTTCAGAAAATTTTGGCCAGATTTTAGCAGATGTATCAGGAGAACATGAAGCGAAAGGAGGTACGCCCTGAATTTCATCGTCGAAGCCTTTCGAAGACGCTGCGCCTCTGCGTCGAACAGTTCTCCGCCTTAGATTCTCTCTCCGAAGACGCTAACCTTGCGCCGCCTCTTTCCACATCATGTTCTCCTGTTACAAAGCTCAATTTAGAGCGTTCAGAAAATTTTGGCCAGATTTTAGCAGATGTATCAGGAGAACATGAAGCGAAAGGAGGTACGCCCTGAATTTCATCGTCGAAGCCTTTCGAAGACGCTGCGCCTCTGCGTCGAACAGTTCTCCGCCTTAGATTCTCTCTCCGAAGACGCTAACCTTGCGCCGCCTCTTTCCACATCATGTTCTCCTGTTACAAAGCTCAATTTAGAGCGTTCAGAAAATTTTGGCCAGATTTTAGCAGATGTATCAGGAGAACATGAAGCGAAAGGAGGTACGCCCTGAATTTCATCGTCGAAGCCTTTCGAAGACGCTGCGCCTCTGCGTCGAACAGTTCTCCGCCTTAGATTCTCTCTCCGAAGACGCTAACCTTGCGCCGCCTCTTTCCACATCATGTTCTCCTGTTACAAAGCTCAATTTAGAGCGTTCAGAAAATTTTGGCCAGATTTTAGCAGATGTATCAGGAGAACATGAAGCGAAAGGAGGTACGCCCTGAATTTCATCGTCGAAGCCTTTCGAAGACGCTGCGCCTCTGCGTCGCACAGTTCTCCGCCTTAGATTCTCTCTCCGAAGACGCTAACCTTGCGCCGCCTCTTTCCACATCATGTTCTCCTGTTACAAAGCTCAATTTAGAGCGTTCAGAAAATTTTGGCCAGATTTTAGCAGATGTATCAGGAGAACATGAAGCGAAAGGAGGTACGCCCTGAATTTCATCGTCGAAGCCTTTCGAAGACGCTGCGCCTCTGCGTCGCACAGTTCTCCGCCTTAGATTCTCTCTCCGAAGACGCTAACCTTGCGCCGCCTCTTTCCACATCATGTTCTCCTGTTACAAAGCTCAATTTAGAGCGTTCAGAAAATTTTGGCCAGATTTTAGCAGATGTATCAGGAGAACATGAAGCGAAAGGAGGTACGCCCTGAATTTCATCGTCGAAGCCTTTCGAAGACGCTGCGCCTCTGCGTCGAACAGTTCTCCGCCTTAGATTCTCTCTCCGAAGACGCTAACCTTGCGCCGCCTCTTTCCACATCATGTTCTCCTGTTACAAAGCTCAATTTAGAGCGTTCAGAAAATTTTGGCCAGATTTTAGCAGATGTATCAGGAGAACATGAAGCGAAAGGAGGTACGCCCTGAATTTCATCGTCGAAGCCTTTCGAAGACGCTGCGCCTCTGCGTCGAACAGTTCTCCGCCTTAGATTCTCTCTCCGAAGACGCTAACCTTGCGCCGCCTCTTTCCACATCATGTTCTCCTGTTACAAAGCTCAATTTAGAGCGTTCAGAAAATTTTGGCCAGATTTTAGCAGATGTATCAGGAGAACATGAAGCGAAAGGAGGTACGCCCTGAATTTCATCGTCGAAGCCTTTCGAAGACGCTGCGCCTCTGCGTCGAACAGTTCTCCGCCTTAGATTCTCTCTCCGAAGACGCTAACCTTGCGCCGCCTCTTTCCACATCATGTTCTCCTGTTACAAAGCTCAATTTAGAGCGTTCAGAAAATTTTGGCCAGATTTTAGCAGATGTATCAGGAGAACATGAAGCGAAAGGAGGTACGCCCTGAATTTCATCGTCGAAGCCTTTCGAAGACGCTGCGCCTCTGCGTCGAACAGTTCTCCGCCTTAGATTCTCTCTCCGAAGACGCTAACCTTGCGCCGCCTCTTTCCACATCATGTTCTCCTGTTACAAAGCTCAATTTAGAGCGTTCAGAAAATTTTGGCCAGATTTTAGCAGATGTATCAGGAGAACATGAAGCGAAAGGAGGTACGCCCTGAATTTCATCGTCGAAGCCTTTCGAAGACGCTGCGCCTCTGCGTCGCACAGTTCTCCGCCTTAGATTCTCTCTCCGAAGACGCTAACCTTGCGCCGCCTCTTTCCACATCATGTTCTCCTGTTACAAAGCTCAATTTAGAGCGTTCAGAAAATTTTGGCCAGATTTTAGCAGATGTATCAGGAGAACATGAAGCGAAAGGAGGTACGCCCTGAATTTCATCGTCGAAGCCTTTCGAAGACGCTGCGCCTCTGCGTCGCACAGTTCTCCGCCTTAGATTCTCTCTCCGAAGACGCTAACCTTGCGCCGCCTCTTTCCACATCATGTTCTCCTGTTACAAAGCTCAATTTAGAGCGTTCAGAAAATTTTGGCCAGATTTTAGCAGATGTATCAGGAGAACATGAAGCGAAAGGAGGTACGCCCTGAATTTCATCGTCGAAGCCTTTCGAAGACGCTGCGCCTCTGCGTCGCACAGTTCTCCGCCTTAGATTCTCTCTCCGAAGACGCTAACCTTGCGCCGCCTCTTTCCACATCATGTTCTCCTGTTACAAAGCTCAATTTAGAGCGTTCAGAAAATTTTGGCCAGATTTTAGCAGATGTATCAGGAGAACATGAAGCGAAAGGAGGTACGCCCTGAATTTCATCGTCGAAGCCTTTCGAAGACGCTGCGCCTCTGCGTCGCACAGTTCTCCGCCTTAGATTCTCTCTCCGAAGACGCTAACCTTGCGCCGCCTCTTTCCACATCATGTTCTCCTGTTACAAAGCTCAATTTAGAGCGTTCAGAAAATTTTGGCCAGATTTTAGCAGATGTATCAGGAGAACATGAAGCGAAAGGAGGTACGCCCTGAATTTCATCGTCGAAGCCTTTCGAAGACGCTGCGCCTCTGCGTCGAACAGTTCTCCGCCTTAGATTCTCTCTCCGAAGACGCTAACCTTGCGCCGCCTCTTTCCACATCATGTTCTCCTGTTACAAAGCTCAATTTAGAGCGTTCAGAAAATTTTGGCCAGATTTTAGCAGATGTATCAGGAGAACATGAAGCGAAAGGAGGTACGCCCTGAATTTCATCGTCGAAGCCTTTCGAAGACGCTGCGCCTCTGCGTCGAACAGTTCTCCGCCTTAGATTCTCTCTCCGCAGACGCTAACCTTGCGCCGCCTCTTTCCACATCATGTTCTCCTGTTACAAAGCTCAATTTAGAGCGTTCAGAAAATTTTGGCCAGATTTTAGCAGATGTATCAGGAGAACATGAAGCGAAAGGAGGTACGCCCTGAATTTCATCGTCGAAGCCTTTCGAAGACGCTGCGCCTCTGCGTCGAACAGTTCTCCGCCTTAGATTCTCTCTCCGAAGACGCTAACCTTGCGCCGCCTCTTTCCACATCATGTGCTCCTGTTACAAAGCTCAATTTAGAGCGTTCAGAAAATTTTGGCCAGATTTTAGCAGATGTATCAGGAGAACATGAAGCGAAAGGAGGTACGCCCTGAATTTCATCGTCGAAGCCTTTCGAAGACGCTGCGCCTCTGCGTCGAACAGTTCTCCGCCTTAGATTCTCTCTCCGAAGACGCTAACCTTGCGCCGCCTCTTTCCACATCATGTGCTCCTGTTACAAAGCTCAATTTAGAGCGTTCAGAAAATTTTGGCCAGATTTTAGCAGATGTATCAGGAGAACATGAAGCGAAAGGAGGTACGCCCTGAATTTCATCGTCGAAGCCTTTCGAAGACGCTGCGCCTCTGCGTCGAACAGTTCTCCGCCTTAGATTCTCTCTCCGAAGACGCTAACCTTGCGCCGCCTCTTTCCACATCATGTTCTCCTGTTACAAAGCTCAATTTAGAGCGTTCAGAAAATTTTGGCCAGATTTTAGCAGATGTATCAGGAGAACATGAAGCGAAAGGAGGTACGCCCTGAATTTCATCGTCGAAGCCTTTCGAAGACGCTGCGCCTCTGCGTCGAACAGTTCTCCGCCTTAGATTCTCTCTCCGAAGACGCTAACCTTGCGCCGCCTCTTTCCACATCATGTTCTCCTGTTACAATCTCAATTTTGGAGCGTTCAGAAAATTTTGACCAGATTTTAGCAGATGTATCAGGAGAACATGAAGCGAAAGGAGGTACGCCCTGAATTTCATCGTCGAAGCCTTTCGAAGACGCTGCGCCTCTGCGTCGCACAGTTCTCCGCCTTAGATTCTCTCTCCGAAGACGCTAACCTTGCGCCGCCTCTTTCCACATCATGTGCTCCTGTTACAAAGCTCAATTTAGAGCGTTCAGAAAATTTTGGCCAGATTTTAGCAGATGTATCAGGAGAACATGAAGCGAAAGGAGGTACGCCCTGAATTTCATCGTCGAAGCCTTTCGAAGACGCTGCGCCTCTGCGTCGAACAGTTCTCCGCCTTAGATTCTCTCTCCGAAGACGCTAACCTTGCGCCGCCTCTTTCCACATCATGTGCTCCTGTTACAAAGCTCAATTTAGAGCGTTCAGAAAATTTTGGCCAGATTTTAGCAGATGTATCAGGAGAACATGAAGCGAAAGGAGGTACGCCCTGAATTTCATCGTCGAAGCCTTTCGAAGACGCTGCGCCTCTGCGTCGAACAGTTCTCCGCCTTAGATTCTCTCTCCGAAGACGCTAACCTTGCGCCGCCTCTTTCCACATCATGTGCTCCTGTTACAAAGCTCAATTTAGAGCGTTCAGAAAATTTTGGCCAGATTTTAGCAGATGTATCAGGAGAACATGAAGCGAAAGGAGGTACGCCCTGAATTTCATCGTCGAAGCCTTTCGAAGACGCTGCGCCTCTGCGTCGAACAGTTCTCCGCCTTAGATTCTCTCTCCGCAGACGCTAACCTTGCGCCGCCTCTTTCCACATCATGTTCTCCTGTTACAAAGCTCAATTTAGAGCGTTCAGAAAATTTTGGCCAGATTTTAGCAGATGTATCAGGAGAACATGAAGCGAAAGGAGGTACGCCCTGAATTTCATCGTCGAAGCCTTTCGAAGACGCTGCGCCTCTGCGTCGAACAGTTCTCCGCCTTAGATTCTCTCTCCGAAGACGCTAACCTTGCGCCGCCTCTTTCCACATCATGTGCTCCTGTTACAAAGCTCAATTTAGAGCGTTCAGAAAATTTTGGCCAGATTTTAGCAGATGTATCAGGAGAACATGAAGCGAAAGGAGGTACGCCCTGAATTTCATCGTCGAAGCCTTTCGAAGACGCTGCGCCTCTGCGTCGAACAGTTCTCCGCCTTAGATTCTCTCTCCGAAGACGCTAACCTTGCGCCGCCTCTTTCCACATCATGTGCTCCTGTTACAAAGCTCAATTTAGAGCGTTCAGAAAATTTTGGCCAGATTTTAGCAGATGTATCAGGAGAACATGAAGCGAAAGGAGGTACGCCCTGAATTTCATCGTCGAAGCCTTTCGAAGACGCTGCGCCTCTGCGTCGAACAGTTCTCCGCCTTAGATTCTCTCTCCGAAGACGCTAACCTTGCGCCGCCTCTTTCCACATCATGTGCTCCTGTTACAAAGCTCAATTTAGAGCGTTCAGAAAATTTTGGCCAGATTTTAGCAGATGTATCAGGAGAACATGAAGCGAAAGGAGGTACGCCCTGAATTTCATCGTCGAAGCCTTTCGAAGACGCTGCGCCTCTGCGTCGAACAGTTCTCCGCCTTAGATTCTCTCTCCGAAGACGCTAACCTTGCGCCGCCTCTTTCCACATCATGTTCTCCTGTTACAAAGCTCAATTTAGAGCGTTCAGAAAATTTTGGCCAGATTTTAGCAGATGTATCAGGAGAACATGAAGCGAAAGGAGGTACGCCCTGAATTTCATCGTCGAAGCCTTTCGAAGACGCTGCGCCTCTGCGTCGAACAGTTCTCCGCCTTAGATTCTCTCTCCGAAGACGCTAACCTTGCGCCGCCTCTTTCCACATCATGTGCTCCTGTTACAAAGCTCAATTTAGAGCGTTCAGAAAATTTTGGCCAGATTTTAGCAGATGTATCAGGAGAACATGAAGCGAAAGGAGGTACGCCCTGAATTTCATCGTCGAAGCCTTTCGAAGACGCTGCGCCTCTGCGTCGAACAGTTCTCCGCCTTAGATTCTCTCTCCGAAGACGCTAACCTTGCGCCGCCTCTTTCCACATCATGTGCTCCTGTTACAAAGCTCAATTTAGAGCGTTCAGAAAATTTTGGTCAGATTTTAGCAGATGTATCAGGAGAACATGAAGCGAAAGGAGGTACGCCCTGAATTTCATCGTCGAAGCCTTTCGAAGACGCTGCGCCTCTGCGTCGAACAGTTCTCCGCCTTAGATTCTCTCTCCGAAGACGCTAACCTTGCGCCGCCTCTTTCCACATCATGTGCTCCTGTTACAAAGCTCAATTTAGAGCGTTCAGAAAATTTTGGCCAGATTTTAGCAGATGTATCAGGAGAACATGAAGCGAAAGGAGGTACGCCCTGAATTTCATCGTCGAAGCCTTTCGAAGACGCTGCGCCTCTGCGTCGAACAGTTCTCCGCCTTAGATTCTCTCTCCGAAGACGCTAACCTTGCGCCGCCTCTTTCCACATCATGTTCTCCTGTTACAATCTCAATTTTGGAGCGTTCAGAAAATTTTGGCCAGATTTTAGCAGATGTATCAGGAGAACATGAAGCGAAAGGAGGTACGCCCTGAATTTCATCGTCGAAGCCTTTCGAAGACGCTGCGCCTCTGCGTCGAACAGTTCTCCGCCTTAGATTCTCTCTCCGAAGACGCTAACCTTGCGCCGCCTCTTTCCACATCATGTGCTCCTGTTACAAAGCTCAATTTAGAGCGTTCAGAAAATTTTGGCCAGATTTTAGCAGATGTATCAGGAGAACATGAAGCGAAAGGAGGTACGCCCTGAATTTCATCGTCGAAGCCTTTCGAAGACGCTGCGCCTCTGCGTCGAACAGTTCTCCGCCTTAGATTCTCTCTCCGAAGACGCTAACCTTGCGCCGCCTCTTTCCACATCATGTTCTCCTGTTACAAAGCTCAATTTAGAGCGTTCAGAAAATTTTGGCCAGATTTTAGCAGATGTATCAGGAGAACATGAAGCGAAAGGAGGTACGCCCTGAATTTCATCGTCGAAGCCTTTCGAAGACGCTGCGCCTCTGCGTCGCACAGTTCTCCGCCTTAGATCCTCTCTCCGAAGACGCTAACCTTGCGCCGCCTCTTTCCACATCATGTTCTCCTGTTACAAAGCTCAATTTAGAGCGTTCAGAAAATTTTGGCCAGATTTTAGCAGATGTATCAGGAGAACATGAAGCGAAAGGAGGTACGCCCTGAATTTCATCGTCGAAGCCTTTCGAAGACGCTGCGCCTCTGCGTCGAACAGTTCTCCGCCTTAGATTCTCTCTCCGAAGACGCTAACCTTGCGCCGCCTCTTTCCACATCATGTGCTCCTGTTACAAAGCTCAATTTAGAGCGTTCAGAAAATTTTGGCCAGATTTTAGCAGATGTATCAGGAGAACATGAAGCGAAAGGAGGTACGCCCTGAATTTCATCGTCGAAGCCTTTCGAAGACGCTGCGCCTCTGCGTCGCACAGTTCTCCGCCTTAGATTCTCTCTCCGAAGACGCTAACCTTGCGCCGCCTCTTTCCACATCATGTTCTCCTGTTACAAAGCTCAATTTAGAGCGTTCAGAAAATTTTGGCCAGATTTTAGCAGATGTATCAGGAGAACATGAAGCGAAAGGAGGTACGCCCTGAATTTCATCGTCGAAGCCTTTCGAAGACGCTGCGCCTCTGCGTCGAACAGTTCTCCGCCTTAGATTCTCTCTCCGAAGACGCTAACCTTGCGCCGCCTCTTTCCACATCATGTTCTCCTGTTACAAAGCTCAATTTAGAGCGTTCAGAAAATTTTGGCCAGATTTTAGCAGATGTATCAGGAGAACATGAAGCGAAAGGAGGTACGCCCTGAATTTCATCGTCGAAGCCTTTCGAAGACGCTGCGCCTCTGCGTCGAACAGTTCTCCGCCTTAGATTCTCTCTCCGAAGACGCTAACCTTGCGCCGCCTCTTTCCACATCATGTTCTCCTGTTACAAAGCTCAATTTAGAGCGTTCAGAAAATTTTGGCCAGATTTTAGCAGATGTATCAGGAGAACATGAAGCGAAAGGAGGTACGCCCTGAATTTCATCGTCGAAGCCTTTCGAAGACGCTGCGCCTCTGCGTCGAACAGTTCTCCGCCTTAGATTCTCTCTCCGAAGACGCTAACCTTGCGCCGCCTCTTTCCACATCATGTTCTCCTGTTACAAAGCTCAATTTAGAGCGTTCAGAAAATTTTGGCCAGATTTTAGCAGATGTATCAGGAGAACATGAAGCGAAAGGAGGTACGCCCTGAATTTCATCGTCGAAGCCTTTCGAAGACGCTGCGCCTCTGCGTCGCACAGTTCTCCGCCTTAGATTCTCTCTCCGAAGACGCTAACCTTGCGCCGCCTCTTTCCACATCATGTTCTCCTGTTACAAAGCTCAATTTAGAGCGTTCAGAAAATTTTGGCCAGATTTTAGCAGATGTATCAGGAGAACATGAAGCGAAAGGAGGTACGCCCTGAATTTCATCGTCGAAGCCTTTCGAAGACGCTGCGCCTCTGCGTCGAACAGTTCTCCGCCTTAGATTCTCTCTCCGAAGACGCTAACCTTGCGCCGCCTCTTTCCACATCATGTGCTCCTGTTACAAAGCTCAATTTAGAGCGTTCAGAAAATTTTGGCCAGATTTTAGCAGATGTATCAGGAGAACATGAAGCGAAAGGAGGTACGCCCTGAATTTCATCGTCGAAGCCTTTCGAAGACGCTGCGCCTCTGCGTCGAACAGTTCTCCGCCTTAGATTCTCTCTCCGAAGACGCTAACCTTGCGCCGCCTCTTTCCACATCATGTTCTCCTGTTACAATCTCAATTTTGGAGCGTTCAGAAAATTTTGGCCAGATTTTAGCAGATGTATCAGGAGAACATGAAGCGAAAGGAGGTACGCCCTGAATTTCATCGTCGAAGCCTTTCGAAGACGCTGCGCCTCTGCGTCGAACAGTTCTCCGCCTTAGATTCTCTCTCCGAAGACGCTAACCTTGCGCCGCCTCTTTCCACATCATGTGCTCCTGTTACAAAGCTCAATTTAGAGCGTTCAGAAAATTTTGGCCAGATTTTAGCAGATGTATCAGGAGAACATGAAGCGAAAGGAGGTACGCCCTGAATTTCATCGTCGAAGCCTTTCGAAGACGCTGCGCCTCTGCGTCGAACAGTTCTCCGCCTTAGATTCTCTCTCCGAAGACGCTAACCTTGCGCCGCCTCTTTCCACATCATGTGCTCCTGTTACAAAGCTCAATTTAGAGCGTTCAGAAAATTTTGGTCAGATTTTAGCAGATGTATCAGGAGAACATGAAGCGAAAGGAGGTACGCCCTGAATTTCATCGTCGAAGCCTTTCGAAGACGCTGCGCCTCTGCGTCGAACAGTTCTCCGCCTTAGATTCTCTCTCCGAAGACGCTAACCTTGCGCCGCCTCTTTCCACATCATGTGCTCCTGTTACAAAGCTCAATTTAGAGCGTTCAGAAAATTTTGGCCAGATTTTAGCAGATGTATCAGGAGAACATGAAGCGAAAGGAGGTACGCCCTGAATTTCATCGTCGAAGCCTTTCGAAGACGCTGCGCCTCTGCGTCGAACAGTTCTCCGCCTTAGATTCTCTCTCCGAAGACGCTAACCTTGCGCCGCCTCTTTCCACATCATGTTCTCCTGTTACAATCTCAATTTTGGAGCGTTCAGAAAATTTTGGCCAGATTTTAGCAGATGTATCAGGAGAACATGAAGCGAAAGGAGGTACGCCCTGAATTTCATCGTCGAAGCCTTTCGAAGACGCTGCGCCTCTGCGTCGAACAGTTCTCCGCCTTAGATTCTCTCTCCGAAGACGCTAACCTTGCGCCGCCTCTTTCCACATCATGTGCTCCTGTTACAAAGCTCAATTTAGAGCGTTCAGAAAATTTTGGCCAGATTTTAGCAGATGTATCAGGAGAACATGAAGCGAAAGGAGGTACGCCCTGAATTTCATCGTCGAAGCCTTTCGAAGACGCTGCGCCTCTGCGTCGAACAGTTCTCCGCCTTAGATTCTCTCTCCGAAGACGCTAACCTTGCGCCGCCTCTTTCCACATCATGTTCTCCTGTTACAAAGCTCAATTTAGAGCGTTCAGAAAATTTTGGCCAGATTTTAGCAGATGTATCAGGAGAACATGAAGCGAAAGGAGGTACGCCCTGAATTTCATCGTCGAAGCCTTTCGAAGACGCTGCGCCTCTGCGTCGCACAGTTCTCCGCCTTAGATTCTCTCTCCGAAGACGCTAACCTTGCGCCGCCTCTTTCCACATCATGTTCTCCTGTTACAAAGCTCAATTTAGAGCGTTCAGAAAATTTTGGCCAGATTTTAGCAGATGTATCAGGAGAACATGAAGCGAAAGGAGGTACGCCCTGAATTTCATCGTCGAAGCCTTTCGAAGACGCTGCGCCTCTGCGTCGAACAGTTCTCCGCCTTAGATTCTCTCTCCGAAGACGCTAACCTTGCGCCGCCTCTTTCCACATCATGTTCTCCTGTTACAAAGCTCAATTTAGAGCGTTCAGAAAATTTTGGCCAGATTTTAGCAGATGTATCAGGAGAACATGAAGCGAAAGGAGGTACGCCCTGAATTTCATCGTCGAAGCCTTTCGAAGACGCTGCGCCTCTGCGTCGAACAGTTCTCCGCCTTAGATTCTCTCTCCGAAGACGCTAACCTTGCGCCGCCTCTTTCCACATCATGTGCTCCTGTTACAAAGCTCAATTTAGAGCGTTCAGAAAATTTTGGCCAGATTTTAGCAGATGTATCAGGAGAACATGAAGCGAAAGGAGGTACGCCCTGAATTTCATCGTCGAAGCCTTTCGAAGACGCTGCGCCTCTGCGTCGAACAGTTCTCCGCCTTAGATTCTCTCTCCGAAGACGCTAACCTTGCGCCGCCTCTTTCCACATCATGTTCTCCTGTTACAATCTCAATTTTGGAGCGTTCAGAAAATTTTGGCCAGATTTTAGCAGATGTATCAGGAGAACATGAAGCGAAAGGAGGTACGCCCTGAATTTCATCGTCGAAGCCTTTCGAAGACGCTGCGCCTCTGCGTCGAACAGTTCTCCGCCTTAGATTCTCTCTCCGAAGACGCTAACCTTGCGCCGCCTCTTTCCACATCATGTGCTCCTGTTACAAAGCTCAATTTAGAGCGTTCAGAAAATTTTGGCCAGATTTTAGCAGATGTATCAGGAGAACATGAAGCGAAAGGAGGTACGCCCTGAATTTCATCGTCGAAGCCTTTCGAAGACGCTGCGCCTCTGCGTCGAACAGTTCTCCGCCTTAGATTCTCTCTCCGAAGACGCTAACCTTGCGCCGCCTCTTTCCACATCATGTTCTCCTGTTACAAAGCTCAATTTAGAGCGTTCAGAAAATTTTGGCCAGATTTTAGCAGATGTATCAGGAGAACATGAAGCGAAAGGAGGTACGCCCTGAATTTCATCGTCGAAGCCTTTCGAAGACGCTGCGCCTCTGCGTCGCACAGTTCTCCGCCTTAGATTCTCTCTCCGAAGACGCTAACCTTGCGCCGCCTCTTTCCACATCATGTTCTCCTGTTACAAAGCTCAATTTAGAGCGTTCAGAAAATTTTGGCCAGATTTTAGCAGATGTATCAGGAGAACATGAAGCGAAAGGAGGTACGCCCTGAATTTCATCGTCGAAGCCTTTCGAAGACGCTGCGCCTCTGCGTCGAACAGTTCTCCGCCTTAGATTCTCTCTCCGAAGACGCTAACCTTGCGCCGCCTCTTTCCACATCATGTTCTCCTGTTACAAAGCTCAATTTAGAGCGTTCAGAAAATTTTGGCCAGATTTTAGCAGATGTATCAGGAGAACATGAAGCGAAAGGAGGTACGCCCTGAATTTCATCGTCGAAGCCTTTCGAAGACGCTGCGCCTCTGCGTCGAACAGTTCTCCGCCTTAGATTCTCTCTCCGAAGACGCTAACCTTGCGCCGCCTCTTTCCACATCATGTTCTCCTGTTACAAAGCTCAATTTAGAGCGTTCAGAAAATTTTGGCCAGATTTTAGCAGATGTATCAGGAGAACATGAAGCGAAAGGAGGTACGCCCTGAATTTCATCGTCGAAGCCTTTCGAAGACGCTGCGCCTCTGCGTCGCACAGTTCTCCGCCTTAGATTCTCTCTCCGAAGACGCTAACCTTGCGCCGCCTCTTTCCACATCATGTTCTCCTGTTACAAAGCTCAATTTAGAGCGTTCAGAAAATTTTGGCCAGATTTTAGCAGATGTATCAGGAGAACATGAAGCGAAAGGAGGTACGCCCTGAATTTCATCGTCGAAGCCTTTCGAAGACGCTGCGCCACTGCGTCGAACAGTTCTCCACCTTAGATTCTCTCTCCGCAGACGCTAACCTTGCGCCGCCTCTTTCCACATCATGTTCTCCTGTTACAAAGCTCAATTTAGAGCGTTCAGAAAATTTTGGCCAGATTTTAGCAGATGTATCAGGAGAACATGAAGCGAAAGGAGGTACGCCCTGAATTTCATCGTCGAAGCCTTTCGAAGACGCTGCGCCACTGCGTCGAACAGTTCTCCGCCTTAGATTCTCTCTCCGCAGACGCTAACCTTGCGCCGCCTCTTTCCACATCATGTTCTCCTGTTACAATCTCAATTTTGGAGCGTTCAGAAAATTTTGGCCAGATTTTAGCAGATGTATCAGGAGAACATGAAGCGAAAGGAGGTACGCCCTGAATTTCATCGTCGAAGCCTTTCGAAGACGCTGCGCCTCTGCGTCGAACAGTTCTCCGCCTTAGATTCTCTCTCCGAAGACGCTAACCTTGCGCCGCCTCTTTCCACATCATGTGCTCCTGTTACAAAGCTCAATTTAGAGCGTTCAGAAAATTTTGGCCAGATTTTAGCAGATGTATCAGGAGAACATGAAGCGAAAGGAGGTACGCCCTGAATTTCATCGTCGAAGCCTTTCGAAGACGCTGCGCCTCTGCGTCGAACAGTTCTCCGCCTTAGATTCTCTCTCCGAAGACGCTAACCTTGCGCCGCCTCTTTCCACATCATGTGCTCCTGTTACAAAGCTCAATTTAGAGCGTTCAGAAAATTTTGGCCAGATTTTAGCAGATGTATCAGGAGAACATGAAGCGAAAGGAGGTACGCCCTGAATTTCATCGTCGAAGCCTTTCGAAGACGCTGCGCCTCTGCGTCGAACAGTTCTCCGCCTTAGATTCTCTCTCCGAAGACGCTAACCTTGCGCCGCCTCTTTCCACATCATGTGCTCCTGTTACAAAGCTCAATTTAGAGCGTTCAGAAAATTTTGGCCAGATTTTAGCAGATGTATCAGGAGAACATGAAGCGAAAGGAGGTACGCCCTGAATTTCATCGTCGAAGCCTTTCGAAGACGCTGCGCCTCTGCGTCGCACAGTTCTCCGCCTTAGATTCTCTCTCCGAAGACGCTAACCTTGCGCCGCCTCTTTCCACATCATGTTCTCCTGTTACAAAGCTCAATTTAGAGCGTTCAGAAAATTTTGGCCAGATTTTAGCAGATGTATCAGGAGAACATGAAGCGAAAGGAGGTACGCCCTGAATTTCATCGTCGAAGCCTTTCGAAGACGCTGCGCCTCTGCGTCGCACAGTTCTCCGCCTTAGATTCTCTCTCCGCAGACGCTAACCTTGCGCCGCCTCTTTCCACATCATGTTCTCCTGTTACAAAGCTCAATTTAGAGCGTTCAGAAAATTTTGGCCAGATTTTAGCAGATGTATCAGGAGAACATGAAGCGAAAGGAGGTACGCCCTGAATTTCATCGTCGAAGCCTTTCGAAGACGCTGCGCCTCTGCGTCGAACAGTTCTCCGCCTTAGATTCTCTCTCCGAAGACGCTAACCTTGCGCCGCCTCTTTCCACATCATGTGCTCCTGTTACAAAGCTCAATTTAGAGCGTTCAGAAAATTTTGGCCAGATTTTAGCAGATGTATCAGGAGAACATGAAGCGAAAGGAGGTACGCCCTGAATTTCATCGTCGAAGCCTTTCGAAGACGCTGCGCCTCTGCGTCGAACAGTTCTCCGCCTTAGATTCTCTCTCCGAAGACGCTAACCTTGCGCCGCCTCTTTCCACATCATGTTCTCCTGTTACAATCTCAATTTTGGAGCGTTCAGAAAATTTTGGCCAGATTTTAGCAGATGTATCAGGAGAACATGAAGCGAAAGGAGGTACGCCCTGAATTTCATCGTCGAAGCCTTTCGAAGACGCTGCGCCTCTGCGTCGAACAGTTCTCCGCCTTAGATTCTCTCTCCGAAGACGCTAACCTTGCGCCGCCTCTTTCCACATCATGTGCTCCTGTTACAAAGCTCAATTTAGAGCGTTCAGAAAATTTTGGCCAGATTTTAGCAGATGTATCAGGAGAACATGAAGCGAAAGGAGGTACGCCCTGAATTTCATCGTCGAAGCCTTTCGAAGACGCTGCGCCTCTGCGTCGAACAGTTCTCCGCCTTAGATTCTCTCTCCGAAGACGCTAACCTTGCGCCGCCTCTTTCCACATCATGTTCTCCTGTTACAAAGCTCAATTTAGAGCGTTCAGAAAATTTTGGCCAGATTTTAGCAGATGTATCAGGAGAACATGAAGCGAAAGGAGGTACGCCCTGAATTTCATCGTCGAAGCCTTTCGAAGACGCTGCGCCTCTGCGTCGAACAGTTCTCCGCCTTAGATTCTCTCTCCGAAGACGCTAACCTTGCGCCGCCTCTTTCCACATCATGTTCTCCTGTTACAAAGCTCAATTTAGAGCGTTCAGAAAATTTTGGCCAGATTTTAGCAGATGTATCAGGAGAACATGAAGCGAAAGGAGGTACGCCCTGAATTTCATCGTCGAAGCCTTTCGAAGACGCTGCGCCTCTGCGTCGCACAGTTCTCCGCCTTAGATTCTCTCTCCGAAGACGCTAACCTTGCGCCGCCTCTTTCCACATCATGTTCTCCTGTTACAAAGCTCAATTTAGAGCGTTCAGAAAATTTTGGCCAGATTTTAGCAGATGTATCAGGAGAACATGAAGCGAAAGGAGGTACGCCCTGAATTTCATCGTCGAAGCCTTTCGAAGACGCTGCGCCACTGCGTCGAACAGTTCTCCACCTTAGATTCTCTCTCCGCAGACGCTAACCTTGCGCCGCCTCTTTCCACATCATGTTCTCCTGTTACAAAGCTCAATTTAGAGCGTTCAGAAAATTTTGGCCAGATTTTAGCAGATGTATCAGGAGAACATGAAGCGAAAGGAGGTACGCCCTGAATTTCATCGTCGAAGCCTTTCGAAGACGCTGCGCCTCTGCGTCGAACAGTTCTCCGCCTTAGATTCTCTCTCCGAAGACGCTAACCTTGCGCCGCCTCTTTCCACATCATGTTCTCCTGTTACAATCTCAATTTTGGAGCGTTCAGAAAATTTTGGCCAGATTTTAGCAGATGTATCAGGAGAACATGAAGCGAAAGGAGGTACGCCCTGAATTTCATCGTCGAAGCCTTTCGAAGACGCTGCGCCTCTGCGTCGAACAGTTCTCCGCCTTAGATTCTCTCTCCGAAGACGCTAACCTTGCGCCGCCTCTTTCCACATCATGTGCTCCTGTTACAAAGCTCAATTTAGAGCGTTCAGAAAATTTTGGCCAGATTTTAGCAGATGTATCAGGAGAACATGAAGCGAAAGGAGGTACGCCCTGAATTTCATCGTCGAAGCCTTTCGAAGACGCTGCGCCTCTGCGTCGAACAGTTCTCCGCCTTAGATTCTCTCTCCGAAGACGCTAACCTTGCGCCGCCTCTTTCCACATCATGTGCTCCTGTTACAAAGCTCAATTTAGAGCGTTCAGAAAATTTTGGTCAGATTTTAGCAGATGTATCAGGAGAACATGAAGCGAAAGGAGGTACGCCCTGAATTTCATCGTCGAAGCCTTTCGAAGACGCTGCGCCTCTGCGTCGAACAGTTCTCCGCCTTAGATTCTCTCTCCGAAGACGCTAACCTTGCGCCGCCTCTTTCCACATCATGTGCTCCTGTTACAAAGCTCAATTTAGAGCGTTCAGAAAATTTTGGCCAGATTTTAGCAGATGTATCAGGAGAACATGAAGCGAAAGGAGGTACGCCCTGAATTTCATCGTCGAAGCCTTTCGAAGACGCTGCGCCTCTGCGTCGAACAGTTCTCCGCCTTAGATTCTCTCTCCGAAGACGCTAACCTTGCGCCGCCTCTTTCCACATCATGTTCTCCTGTTACAATCTCAATTTTGGAGCGTTCAGAAAATTTTGGCCAGATTTTAGCAGATGTATCAGGAGAACATGAAGCGAAAGGAGGTACGCCCTGAATTTCATCGTCGAAGCCTTTCGAAGACGCTGCGCCTCTGCGTCGAACAGTTCTCCGCCTTAGATTCTCTCTCCGAAGACGCTAACCTTGCGCCGCCTCTTTCCACATCATGTGCTCCTGTTACAAAGCTCAATTTAGAGCGTTCAGAAAATTTTGGCCAGATTTTAGCAGATGTATCAGGAGAACATGAAGCGAAAGGAGGTACGCCCTGAATTTCATCGTCGAAGCCTTTCGAAGACGCTGCGCCTCTGCGTCGAACAGTTCTCCGCCTTAGATTCTCTCTCCGAAGACGCTAACCTTGCGCCGCCTCTTTCCACATCATGTTCTCCTGTTACAAAGCTCAATTTAGAGCGTTCAGAAAATTTTGGCCAGATTTTAGCAGATGTATCAGGAGAACATGAAGCGAAAGGAGGTACGCCCTGAATTTCATCGTCGAAGCCTTTCGAAGACGCTGCGCCTCTGCGTCGCACAGTTCTCCGCCTTAGATTCTCTCTCCGAAGACGCTAACCTTGCGCCGCCTCTTTCCACATCATGTTCTCCTGTTACAAAGCTCAATTTAGAGCGTTCAGAAAATTTTGGCCAGATTTTAGCAGATGTATCAGGAGAACATGAAGCGAAAGGAGGTACGCCCTGAATTTCATCGTCGAAGCCTTTCGAAGACGCTGCGCCTCTGCGTCGAACAGTTCTCCGCCTTAGATTCTCTCTCCGAAGACGCTAACCTTGCGCCGCCTCTTTCCACATCATGTTCTCCTGTTACAAAGCTCAATTTAGAGCGTTCAGAAAATTTTGGCCAGATTTTAGCAGATGTATCAGGAGAACATGAAGCGAAAGGAGGTACGCCCTGAATTTCATCGTCGAAGCCTTTCGAAGACGCTGCGCCTCTGCGTCGAACAGTTCTCCGCCTTAGATTCTCTCTCCGAAGACGCTAACCTTGCGCCGCCTCTTTCCACATCATGTTCTCCTGTTACAAAGCTCAATTTAGAGCGTTCAGAAAATTTTGGCCAGATTTTAGCAGATGTATCAGGAGAACATGAAGCGAAAGGAGGTACGCCCTGAATTTCATCGTCGAAGCCTTTCGAAGACGCTGCGCCTCTGCGTCGCACAGTTCTCCGCCTTAGATTCTCTCTCCGAAGACGCTAACCTTGCGCCGCCTCTTTCCACATCATGTTCTCCTGTTACAAAGCTCAATTTAGAGCGTTCAGAAAATTTTGGCCAGATTTTAGCAGATGTATCAGGAGAACATGAAGCGAAAGGAGGTACGCCCTGAATTTCATCGTCGAAGCCTTTCGAAGACGCTGCGCCACTGCGTCGAACAGTTCTCCACCTTAGATTCTCTCTCCGCAGACGCTAACCTTGCGCCGCCTCTTTCCACATCATGTTCTCCTGTTACAAAGCTCAATTTAGAGCGTTCAGAAAATTTTGGCCAGATTTTAGCAGATGTATCAGGAGAACATGAAGCGAAAGGAGGTACGCCCTGAATTTCATCGTCGAAGCCTTTCGAAGACGCTGCGCCACTGCGTCGAACAGTTCTCCGCCTTAGATTCTCTCTCCGCAGACGCTAACCTTGCGCCGCCTCTTTCCACATCATGTTCTCCTGTTACAATCTCAATTTTGGAGCGTTCAGAAAATTTTGGCCAGATTTTAGCAGATGTATCAGGAGAACATGAAGCGAAAGGAGGTACGCCCTGAATTTCATCGTCGAAGCCTTTCGAAGACGCTGCGCCTCTGCGTCGAACAGTTCTCCGCCTTAGATTCTCTCTCCGAAGACGCTAACCTTGCGCCGCCTCTTTCCACATCATGTGCTCCTGTTACAAAGCTCAATTTAGAGCGTTCAGAAAATTTTGGCCAGATTTTAGCAGATGTATCAGGAGAACATGAAGCGAAAGGAGGTACGCCCTGAATTTCATCGTCGAAGCCTTTCGAAGACGCTGCGCCTCTGCGTCGAACAGTTCTCCGCCTTAGATTCTCTCTCCGAAGACGCTAACCTTGCGCCGCCTCTTTCCACATCATGTGCTCCTGTTACAAAGCTCAATTTAGAGCGTTCAGAAAATTTTGGCCAGATTTTAGCAGATGTATCAGGAGAACATGAAGCGAAAGGAGGTACGCCCTGAATTTCATCGTCGAAGCCTTTCGAAGACGCTGCGCCTCTGCGTCGAACAGTTCTCCGCCTTAGATTCTCTCTCCGAAGACGCTAACCTTGCGCCGCCTCTTTCCACATCATGTGCTCCTGTTACAAAGCTCAATTTAGAGCGTTCAGAAAATTTTGGCCAGATTTTAGCAGATGTATCAGGAGAACATGAAGCGAAAGGAGGTACGCCCTGAATTTCATCGTCGAAGCCTTTCGAAGACGCTGCGCCTCTGCGTCGCACAGTTCTCCGCCTTAGATTCTCTCTCCGAAGACGCTAACCTTGCGCCGCCTCTTTCCACATCATGTTCTCCTGTTACAAAGCTCAATTTAGAGCGTTCAGAAAATTTTGGCCAGATTTTAGCAGATGTATCAGGAGAACATGAAGCGAAAGGAGGTACGCCCTGAATTTCATCGTCGAAGCCTTTCGAAGACGCTGCGCCTCTGCGTCGCACAGTTCTCCGCCTTAGATTCTCTCTCCGCAGACGCTAACCTTGCGCCGCCTCTTTCCACATCATGTTCTCCTGTTACAAAGCTCAATTTAGAGCGTTCAGAAAATTTTGGCCAGATTTTAGCAGATGTATCAGGAGAACATGAAGCGAAAGGAGGTACGCCCTGAATTTCATCGTCGAAGCCTTTCGAAGACGCTGCGCCTCTGCGTCGAACAGTTCTCCGCCTTAGATTCTCTCTCCGAAGACGCTAACCTTGCGCCGCCTCTTTCCACATCATGTGCTCCTGTTACAAAGCTCAATTTAGAGCGTTCAGAAAATTTTGGCCAGATTTTAGCAGATGTATCAGGAGAACATGAAGCGAAAGGAGGTACGCCCTGAATTTCATCGTCGAAGCCTTTCGAAGACGCTGCGCCTCTGCGTCGAACAGTTCTCCGCCTTAGATTCTCTCTCCGAAGACGCTAACCTTGCGCCGCCTCTTTCCACATCATGTTCTCCTGTTACAATCTCAATTTTGGAGCGTTCAGAAAATTTTGGCCAGATTTTAGCAGATGTATCAGGAGAACATGAAGCGAAAGGAGGTACGCCCTGAATTTCATCGTCGAAGCCTTTCGAAGACGCTGCGCCTCTGCGTCGAACAGTTCTCCGCCTTAGATTCTCTCTCCGAAGACGCTAACCTTGCGCCGCCTCTTTCCACATCATGTGCTCCTGTTACAAAGCTCAATTTAGAGCGTTCAGAAAATTTTGGCCAGATTTTAGCAGATGTATCAGGAGAACATGAAGCGAAAGGAGGTACGCCCTGAATTTCATCGTCGAAGCCTTTCGAAGACGCTGCGCCTCTGCGTCGAACAGTTCTCCGCCTTAGATTCTCTCTCCGAAGACGCTAACCTTGCGCCGCCTCTTTCCACATCATGTTCTCCTGTTACAAAGCTCAATTTAGAGCGTTCAGAAAATTTTGGCCAGATTTTAGCAGATGTATCAGGAGAACATGAAGCGAAAGGAGGTACGCCCTGAATTTCATCGTCGAAGCCTTTCGAAGACGCTGCGCCTCTGCGTCGAACAGTTCTCCGCCTTAGATTCTCTCTCCGAAGACGCTAACCTTGCGCCGCCTCTTTCCACATCATGTTCTCCTGTTACAAAGCTCAATTTAGAGCGTTCAGAAAATTTTGGCCAGATTTTAGCAGATGTATCAGGAGAACATGAAGCGAAAGGAGGTACGCCCTGAATTTCATCGTCGAAGCCTTTCGAAGACGCTGCGCCTCTGCGTCGCACAGTTCTCCGCCTTAGATTCTCTCTCCGAAGACGCTAACCTTGCGCCGCCTCTTTCCACATCATGTTCTCCTGTTACAAAGCTCAATTTAGAGCGTTCAGAAAATTTTGGCCAGATTTTAGCAGATGTATCAGGAGAACATGAAGCGAAAGGAGGTACGCCCTGAATTTCATCGTCGAAGCCTTTCGAAGACGCTGCGCCTCTGCGTCGAACAGTTCTCCACCTTAGATTCTCTCTCCGCAGACGCTAACCTTGCGCCGCCTCTTTCCACATCATGTTCTCCTGTTACAAAGCTCAATTTAGAGCGTTCAGAAAATTTTGGCCAGATTTTAGCAGATGTATCAGGAGAACATGAAGCGAAAGGAGGTACGCCCTGAATTTCATCGTCGAAGCCTTTCGAAGACGCTGCGCCACTGCGTCGAACAGTTCTCCGCCTTAGATTCTCTCTCCGCAGACGCTAACCTTGCGCCGCCTCTTTCCACATCATGTTCTCCTGTTACAATCTCAATTTTGGAGCGTTCAGAAAATTTTGGCCAGATTTTAGCAGATGTATCAGGAGAACATGAAGCGAAAGGAGGTACGCCCTGAATTTCATCGTCGAAGCCTTTCGAAGACGCTGCGCCTCTGCGTCGAACAGTTCTCCGCCTTAGATTCTCTCTCCGAAGACGCTAACCTTGCGCCGCCTCTTTCCACATCATGTGCTCCTGTTACAAAGCTCAATTTAGAGCGTTCAGAAAATTTTGGCCAGATTTTAGCAGATGTATCAGGAGAACATGAAGCGAAAGGAGGTACGCCCTGAATTTCATCGTCGAAGCCTTTCGAAGACGCTGCGCCTCTGCGTCGAACAGTTCTCCGCCTTAGATTCTCTCTCCGAAGACGCTAACCTTGCGCCGCCTCTTTCCACATCATGTGCTCCTGTTACAAAGCTCAATTTAGAGCGTTCAGAAAATTTTGGCCAGATTTTAGCAGATGTATCAGGAGAACATGAAGCGAAAGGAGGTACGCCCTGAATTTCATCGTCGAAGCCTTTCGAAGACGCTGCGCCTCTGCGTCGCACAGTTCTCCGCCTTAGATTCTCTCTCCGAAGACGCTAACCTTGCGCCGCCTCTTTCCACATCATGTTCTCCTGTTACAAAGCTCAATTTAGAGCGTTCAGAAAATTTTGGCCAGATTTTAGCAGATGTATCAGGAGAACATGAAGCGAAAGGAGGTACGCCCTGAATTTCATCGTCGAAGCCTTTCGAAGACGCTGCGCCTCTGCGTCGCACAGTTCTCCGCCTTAGATTCTCTCTCCGAAGACGCTAACCTTGCGCCGCCTCTTTCCACATCATGTTCTCCTGTTACAAAGCTCAATTTAGAGCGTTCAGAAAATTTTGGCCAGATTTTAGCAGATGTATCAGGAGAACATGAAGCGAAAGGAGGTACGCCCTGAATTTCATCGTCGAAGCCTTTCGAAGACGCTGCGCCTCTGCGTCGAACAGTTCTCCGCCTTAGATTCTCTCTCCGAAGACGCTAACCTTGCGCCGCCTCTTTCCACATCATGTGCTCCTGTTACAAAGCTCAATTTAGAGCGTTCAGAAAATTTTGGCCAGATTTTAGCAGATGTATCAGGAGAACATGAAGCGAAAGGAGGTACGCCCTGAATTTCATCGTCGAAGCCTTTCGAAGACGCTGCGCCTCTGCGTCGAACAGTTCTCCGCCTTAGATTCTCTCTCCGAAGACGCTAACCTTGCGCCGCCTCTTTCCACATCATGTTCTCCTGTTACAAAGCTCAATTTAGAGCGTTCAGAAAATTTTGGCCAGATTTTAGCAGATGTATCAGGAGAACATGAAGCGAAAGGAGGTACGCCCTGAATTTCATCGTCGAAGCCTTTCGAAGACGCTGCGCCTCTGCGTCGCACAGTTCTCCGCCTTAGATTCTCTCTCCGAAGACGCTAACCTTGCGCCGCCTCTTTCCACATCATGTTCTCCTGTTACAAAGCTCAATTTAGAGCGTTCAGAAAATTTTGGCCAGATTTTAGCAGATGTATCAGGAGAACATGAAGCGAAAGGAGGTACGCCCTGAATTTCATCGTCGAAGCCTTTCGAAGACG
This sequence comes from Andrena trimmerana, assembly GCA_951215215.1. NCBI lineage: Eukaryota > Metazoa > Arthropoda > Insecta > Hymenoptera > Andrenidae > Andrena > Andrena trimmerana. The sequence goes on from CATNUO010000079.1 coordinate 36,031, forward strand.
CTGCGCCTCTGCGTCGAACAGTTCTCCGCCTTAGATTCTCTCTCCGAAAACGCTAACCTTGCGCCGCCTCTTTCCACATCATGTGCTCCTGTTACAAAGCTCAATTTAGAGCGTTCAGAAAATTTTGGCCAGATTTTAGCAGATGTATCAGGAGAACATGAAGCGAAAGGAGGTACGCCCTGAATTTCATCGTCGAAGCCTTTCGAAGACGCTGCGCCTCTGCGTCGCACAGTTCTCCGCCTTAGATTCTCTCTCCGAAGACGCTAACCTTGCGCCGCCTCTTTCCACATCATGTTCTCCTGTTACAAAGCTCAATTTAGAGCGTTCAGAAAATTTTGGCCAGATTTTAGCAGATGTATCAGGAGAACATGAAGCGAAAGGAGGTACGCCCTGAATTTCATCGTCGAAGCCTTTCGAAGACGCTGCGCCTCTGCGTCGAACAGTTCTCCGCCTTAGATTCTCTCTCCGAAGACGCTAACCTTGCGCCGCCTCTTTCCACATCATGTTCTCCTGTTACAAAGCTCAATTTAGAGCGTTCAGAAAATTTTGGCCAGATTTTAGCAGATGTATCAGGAGAACATGAAGCGAAAGGAGGTACGCCCTGAATTTCATCGTCGAAGCCTTTCGAAGACGCTGCGCCTCTGCGTCGAACAGTTCTCCGCCTTAGATTCTCTCTCCGAAGACGCTAACCTTGCGCCGCCTCTTTCCACATCATGTTCTCCTGTTACAAAGCTCAATTTAGAGCGTTCAGAAAATTTTGGCCAGATTTTAGCAGATGTATCAGGAGAACATGAAGCGAAAGGAGGTACGCCCTGAATTTCATCGTCGAAGCCTTTCGAAGACGCTGCGCCTCTGCGTCGAACAGTTCTCCGCCTTAGATTCTCTCTCCGAAGACGCTAACCTTGCGCCGCCTCTTTCCACATCATGTTCTCCTGTTACAAAGCTCAATTTAGAGCGTTCAGAAAATTTTGGCCAGATTTTAGCAGATGTATCAGGAGAACATGAAGCGAAAGGAGGTACGCCCTGAATTTCATCGTCGAAGCCTTTCGAAGACGCTGCGCCTCTGCGTCGCACAGTTCTCCGCCTTAGATTCTCTCTCCGAAGACGCTAACCTTGCGCCGCCTCTTTCCACATCATGTTCTCCTGTTACAAAGCTCAATTTAGAGCGTTCAGAAAATTTTGGCCAGATTTTAGCAGATGTATCAGGAGAACATGAAGCGAAAGGAGGTACGCCCTGAATTTCATCGTCGAAGCCTTTCGAAGACGCTGCGCCACTGCGTCGAACAGTTCTCCACCTTAGATTCTCTCTCCGCAGACGCTAACCTTGCGCTGCCTCTTTCCACATCATGTTCTCCTGTTACAAAGCTCAATTTAGAGCGTTCAGAAAATTTTGGCCAGATTTTAGCAGATGTATCAGGAGAACATGAAGCGAAAGGAGGTACGCCCTGAATTTCATCGTCGAAGCCTTTCGAAGACGCTGCGCCACTGCGTCGAACAGTTCTCCGCCTTAGATTCTCTCTCCGCAGACGCTAACCTTGCGCCGCCTCTTTCCACATCATGTTCTCCTGTTACAATCTCAATTTTGGAGCGTTCAGAAAATTTTGGCCAGATTTTAGCAGATGTATCAGGAGAACATGAAGCGAAAGGAGGTACGCCCTGAATTTCATCGTCGAAGCCTTTCGAAGACGCTGCGCCTCTGCGTCGAACAGTTCTCCGCCTTAGATTCTCTCTCCGAAGACGCTAACCTTGCGCCGCCTCTTTCCACATCATGTGCTCCTGTTACAAAGCTCAATTTAGAGCGTTCAGAAAATTTTGGCCAGATTTTAGCAGATGTATCAGGAGAACATGAAGCGAAAGGAGGTACGCCCTGAATTTCATCGTCGAAGCCTTTCGAAGACGCTGCGCCTCTGCGTCGAACAGTTCTCCGCCTTAGATTCTCTCTCCGAAGACGCTAACCTTGCGCCGCCTCTTTCCACATCATGTGCTCCTGTTACAAAGCTCAATTTAGAGCGTTCAGAAAATTTTGGCCAGATTTTAGCAGATGTATCAGGAGAACATGAAGCGAAAGGAGGTACGCCCTGAATTTCATCGTCGAAGCCTTTCGAAGACGCTGCGCCTCTGCGTCGCACAGTTCTCCGCCTTAGATTCTCTCTCCGAAGACGCTAACCTTGCGCCGCCTCTTTCCACATCATGTTCTCCTGTTACAAAGCTCAATTTAGAGCGTTCAGAAAATTTTGGCCAGATTTTAGCAGATGTATCAGGAGAACATGAAGCGAAAGGAGGTACGCCCTGAATTTCATCGTCGAAGCCTTTCGAAGACGCTGCGCCTCTGCGTCGCACAGTTCTCCGCCTTAGATTCTCTCTCCGAAGACGCTAACCTTGCGCCGCCTCTTTCCACATCATGTTCTCCTGTTACAAAGCTCAATTTAGAGCGTTCAGAAAATTTTGGCCAGATTTTAGCAGATGTATCAGGAGAACATGAAGCGAAAGGAGGTACGCCCTGAATTTCATCGTCGAAGCCTTTCGAAGACGCTGCGCCTCTGCGTCGAACAGTTCTCCGCCTTAGATTCTCTCTCCGAAGACGCTAACCTTGCGCCGCCTCTTTCCACATCATGTGCTCCTGTTACAAAGCTCAATTTAGAGCGTTCAGAAAATTTTGGCCAGATTTTAGCAGATGTATCAGGAGAACATGAAGCGAAAGGAGGTACGCCCTGAATTTCATCGTCGAAGCCTTTCGAAGACGCTGCGCCTCTGCGTCGAACAGTTCTCCGCCTTAGATTCTCTCTCCGAAGACGCTAACCTTGCGCCGCCTCTTTCCACATCATGTTCTCCTGTTACAATCTCAATTTTGGAGCGTTCAGAAAATTTTGGCCAGATTTTAGCAGATGTATCAGGAGAACATGAAGCGAAAGGAGGTACGCCCTGAATTTCATCGTCGAAGCCTTTCGAAGACGCTGCGCCTCTGCGTCGAACAGTTCTCCGCCTTAGATTCTCTCTCCGAAGACGCTAACCTTGCGCCGCCTCTTTCCACATCATGTGCTCCTGTTACAAAGCTCAATTTAGAGCGTTCAGAAAATTTTGGCCAGATTTTAGCAGATGTATCAGGAGAACATGAAGCGAAAGGAGGTACGCCCTGAATTTCATCGTCGAAGCCTTTCGAAGACGCTGCGCCTCTGCGTCGAACAGTTCTCCGCCTTAGATTCTCTCTCCGAAGACGCTAACCTTGCGCCGCCTCTTTCCACATCATGTTCTCCTGTTACAAAGCTCAATTTAGAGCGTTCAGAAAATTTTGGCCAGATTTTAGCAGATGTATCAGGAGAACATGAAGCGAAAGGAGGTACGCCCTGAATTTCATCGTCGAAGCCTTTCGAAGACGCTGCGCCTCTGCGTCGCACAGTTCTCCGCCTTAGATTCTCTCTCCGAAGACGCTAACCTTGCGCCGCCTCTTTCCACATCATGTTCTCCTGTTACAAAGCTCAATTTAGAGCGTTCAGAAAATTTTGGCCAGATTTTAGCAGATGTATCAGGAGAACATGAAGCGAAAGGAGGTACGCCCTGAATTTCATCGTCGAAGCCTTTCGAAGACGCTGCGCCTCTGCGTCGAACAGTTCTCCGCCTTAGATTCTCTCTCCGAAGACGCTAACCTTGCGCCGCCTCTTTCCACATCATGTGCTCCTGTTACAAAGCTCAATTTAGAGCGTTCAGAAAATTTTGGCCAGATTTTAGCAGATGTATCAGGAGAACATGAAGCGAAAGGAGGTACGCCCTGAATTTCATCGTCGAAGCCTTTCGAAGACGCTGCGCCTCTGCGTCGCACAGTTCTCCGCCTTAGATTCTCTCTCCGAAGACGCTAACCTTGCGCCGCCTCTTTCCACATCATGTTCTCCTGTTACAAAGCTCAATTTAGAGCGTTCAGAAAATTTTGGCCAGATTTTAGCAGATGTATCAGGAGAACATGAAGCGAAAGGAGGTACGCCCTGAATTTCATCGTCGAAGCCTTTCGAAGACGCTGCGCCTCTGCGTCGAACAGTTCTCCGCCTTAGATTCTCTCTCCGAAGACGCTAACCTTGCGCCGCCTCTTTCCACATCATGTTCTCCTGTTACAAAGCTCAATTTAGAGCGTTCAGAAAATTTTGGCCAGATTTTAGCAGATGTATCAGGAGAACATGAAGCGAAAGGAGGTACGCCCTGAATTTCATCGTCGAAGCCTTTCGAAGACGCTGCGCCTCTGCGTCGAACAGTTCTCCGCCTTAGATTCTCTCTCCGAAGACGCTAACCTTGCGCCGCCTCTTTCCACATCATGTTCTCCTGTTACAAAGCTCAATTTAGAGCGTTCAGAAAATTTTGGCCAGATTTTAGCAGATGTATCAGGAGAACATGAAGCGAAAGGAGGTACGCCCTGAATTTCATCGTCGAAGCCTTTCGAAGACGCTGCGCCTCTGCGTCGAACAGTTCTCCGCCTTAGATTCTCTCTCCGAAGACGCTAACCTTGCGCCGCCTCTTTCCACATCATGTTCTCCTGTTACAAAGCTCAATTTAGAGCGTTCAGAAAATTTTGGCCAGATTTTAGCAGATGTATCAGGAGAACATGAAGCGAAAGGAGGTACGCCCTGAATTTCATCGTCGAAGCCTTTCGAAGACGCTGCGCCTCTGCGTCGCACAGTTCTCCGCCTTAGATTCTCTCTCCGAAGACGCTAACCTTGCGCCGCCTCTTTCCACATCATGTTCTCCTGTTACAAAGCTCAATTTAGAGCGTTCAGAAAATTTTGGCCAGATTTTAGCAGATGTATCAGGAGAACATGAAGCGAAAGGAGGTACGCCCTGAATTTCATCGTCGAAGCCTTTCGAAGACGCTGCGCCACTGCGTCGAACAGTTCTCCACCTTAGATTCTCTCTCCGCAGACGCTAACCTTGCGCTGCCTCTTTCCACATCATGTTCTCCTGTTACAAAGCTCAATTTAGAGCGTTCAGAAAATTTTGGCCAGATTTTAGCAGATGTATCAGGAGAACATGAAGCGAAAGGAGGTACGCCCTGAATTTCATCGTCGAAGCCTTTCGAAGACGCTGCGCCACTGCGTCGAACAGTTCTCCGCCTTAGATTCTCTCTCCGCAGACGCTAACCTTGCGCCGCCTCTTTCCACATCATGTTCTCCTGTTACAATCTCAATTTTGGAGCGTTCAGAAAATTTTGGCCAGATTTTAGCAGATGTATCAGGAGAACATGAAGCGAAAGGAGGTACGCCCTGAATTTCATCGTCGAAGCCTTTCGAAGACGCTGCGCCTCTGCGTCGAACAGTTCTCCGCCTTAGATTCTCTCTCCGAAGACGCTAACCTTGCGCCGCCTCTTTCCACATCATGTGCTCCTGTTACAAAGCTCAATTTAGAGCGTTCAGAAAATTTTGGCCAGATTTTAGCAGATGTATCAGGAGAACATGAAGCGAAAGGAGGTACGCCCTGAATTTCATCGTCGAAGCCTTTCGAAGACGCTGCGCCTCTGCGTCGAACAGTTCTCCGCCTTAGATTCTCTCTCCGAAGACGCTAACCTTGCGCCGCCTCTTTCCACATCATGTGCTCCTGTTACAAAGCTCAATTTAGAGCGTTCAGAAAATTTTGGCCAGATTTTAGCAGATGTATCAGGAGAACATGAAGCGAAAGGAGGTACGCCCTGAATTTCATCGTCGAAGCCTTTCGAAGACGCTGCGCCTCTGCGTCGCACAGTTCTCCGCCTTAGATTCTCTCTCCGAAGACGCTAACCTTGCGCCGCCTCTTTCCACATCATGTTCTCCTGTTACAAAGCTCAATTTAGAGCGTTCAGAAAATTTTGGCCAGATTTTAGCAGATGTATCAGGAGAACATGAAGCGAAAGGAGGTACGCCCTGAATTTCATCGTCGAAGCCTTTCGAAGACGCTGCGCCTCTGCGTCGCACAGTTCTCCGCCTTAGATTCTCTCTCCGAAGACGCTAACCTTGCGCCGCCTCTTTCCACATCATGTTCTCCTGTTACAAAGCTCAATTTAGAGCGTTCAGAAAATTTTGGCCAGATTTTAGCAGATGTATCAGGAGAACATGAAGCGAAAGGAGGTACGCCCTGAATTTCATCGTCGAAGCCTTTCGAAGACGCTGCGCCTCTGCGTCGCACAGTTCTCCGCCTTAGATTCTCTCTCCGAAGACGCTAACCTTGCGCCGCCTCTTTCCACATCATGTTCTCCTGTTACAAAGCTCAATTTAGAGCGTTCAGAAAATTTTGGCCAGATTTTAGCAGATGTATCAGGAGAACATGAAGCGAAAGGAGGTACGCCCTGAATTTCATCGTCGAAGCCTTTCGAAGACGCTGCGCCTCTGCGTCGAACAGTTCTCCGCCTTAGATTCTCTCTCCGAAGACGCTAACCTTGCGCCGCCTCTTTCCACATCATGTGCTCCTGTTACAAAGCTCAATTTAGAGCGTTCAGAAAATTTTGGCCAGATTTTAGCAGATGTATCAGGAGAACATGAAGCGAAAGGAGGTACGCCCTGAATTTCATCGTCGAAGCCTTTCGAAGACGCTGCGCCTCTGCGTCGAACAGTTCTCCGCCTTAGATTCTCTCTCCGAAGACGCTAACCTTGCGCCGCCTCTTTCCACATCATGTTCTCCTGTTACAATCTCAATTTTGGAGCGTTCAGAAAATTTTGGCCAGATTTTAGCAGATGTATCAGGAGAACATGAAGCGAAAGGAGGTACGCCCTGAATTTCATCGTCGAAGCCTTTCGAAGACGCTGCGCCTCTGCGTCGAACAGTTCTCCGCCTTAGATTCTCTCTCCGAAGACGCTAACCTTGCGCCGCCTCTTTCCACATCATGTGCTCCTGTTACAAAGCTCAATTTAGAGCGTTCAGAAAATTTTGGCCAGATTTTAGCAGATGTATCAGGAGAACATGAAGCGAAAGGAGGTACGCCCTGAATTTCATCGTCGAAGCCTTTCGAAGACGCTGCGCCTCTGCGTCGAACAGTTCTCCGCCTTAGATTCTCTCTCCGAAGACGCTAACCTTGCGCCGCCTCTTTCCACATCATGTTCTCCTGTTACAAAGCTCAATTTAGAGCGTTCAGAAAATTTTGGCCAGATTTTAGCAGATGTATCAGGAGAACATGAAGCGAAAGGAGGTACGCCCTGAATTTCATCGTCGAAGCCTTTCGAAGACGCTGCGCCTCTGCGTCGCACAGTTCTCCGCCTTAGATTCTCTCTCCGAAGACGCTAACCTTGCGCCGCCTCTTTCCACATCATGTTCTCCTGTTACAAAGCTCAATTTAGAGCGTTCAGAAAATTTTGGCCAGATTTTAGCAGATGTATCAGGAGAACATGAAGCGAAAGGAGGTACGCCCTGAATTTCATCGTCGAAGCCTTTCGAAGACGCTGCGCCTCTGCGTCGAACAGTTCTCCGCCTTAGATTCTCTCTCCGAAGACGCTAACCTTGCGCCGCCTCTTTCCACATCATGTGCTCCTGTTACAAAGCTCAATTTAGAGCGTTCAGAAAATTTTGGCCAGATTTTAGCAGATGTATCAGGAGAACATGAAGCGAAAGGAGGTACGCCCTGAATTTCATCGTCGAAGCCTTTCGAAGACGCTGCGCCTCTGCGTCGAACAGTTCTCCGCCTTAGATTCTCTCTCCGAAGACGCTAACCTTGCGCCGCCTCTTTCCACATCATGTGCTCCTGTTACAAAGCTCAATTTAGAGCGTTCAGAAAATTTTGGCCAGATTTTAGCAGATGTATCAGGAGAACATGAAGCGAAAGGAGGTACGCCCTGAATTTCATCGTCGAAGCCTTTCGAAGACGCTGCGCCTCTGCGTCGCACAGTTCTCCGCCTTAGATTCTCTCTCCGAAGACGCTAACCTTGCGCCGCCTCTTTCCACATCATGTTCTCCTGTTACAAAGCTCAATTTAGAGCGTTCAGAAAATTTTGGCCAGATTTTAGCAGATGTATCAGGAGAACATGAAGCGAAAGGAGGTACGCCCTGAATTTCATCGTCGAAGCCTTTCGAAGACGCTGCGCCTCTGCGTCGAACAGTTCTCCGCCTTAGATTCTCTCTCCGAAGACGCTAACCTTGCGCCGCCTCTTTCCACATCATGTTCTCCTGTTACAAAGCTCAATTTAGAGCGTTCAGAAAATTTTGGCCAGATTTTAGCAGATGTATCAGGAGAACATGAAGCGAAAGGAGGTACGCCCTGAATTTCATCGTCGAAGCCTTTCGAAGACGCTGCGCCTCTGCGTCGCACAGTTCTCCGCCTTAGATTCTCTCTCCGAAGACGCTAACCTTGCGCCGCCTCTTTCCACATCATGTTCTCCTGTTACAAAGCTCAATTTAGAGCGTTCAGTAAATTTTGGCCAGATTTTAGCAGATGTATCAGGAGAACATGAAGCGAAAGGAGGTACGCCCTGAATTTCATCGTCGAAGCCTTTCGAAGACGCTGCGCCACTGCGTCGAACAGTTCTCCGCCTTAGATTCTCTCTCCGCAGACGCTAACCTTGCGCCGCCTCTTTCCACATCATGTTCTCCTGTTACAATCTCAATTTTGGAGCGTTCAGAAAATTTTGGTCAGATTTTAGCAGATGTATCAGGAGAACATGAAGCGAAAGGAGGTACGCCCTGAATTTCATCGTCGAAGCCTTTCGAAGACGCTGCGCCTCTGCGTCGAACAGTTCTCCGCCTTAGATTCTCTCTCCGAAGACGCTAACCTTGCGCCGCCTCTTTCCACATCATGTGCTCCTGTTACAAAGCTCAATTTAGAGCGTTCAGAAAATTTTGGCCAGATTTTAGCAGATGTATCAGGAGAACATGAAGCGAAAGGAGGTACGCCCTGAATTTCATCGTCGAAGCCTTTCGAAGACGCTGCGCCTCTGCGTCGAACAGTTCTCCGCCTTAGATTCTCTCTCCGAAGACGCTAACCTTGCGCCGCCTCTTTCCACATCATGTGCTCCTGTTACAAAGCTCAATTTAGAGCGTTCAGAAAATTTTGGCCAGATTTTAGCAGATGTATCAGGAGAACATGAAGCGAAAGGAGGTACGCCCTGAATTTCATCGTCGAAGCCTTTCGAAGACGCTGCGCCTCTGCGTCGCACAGTTCTCCGCCTTAGATTCTCTCTCCGAAGACGCTAACCTTGCGCCGCCTCTTTCCACATCATGTTCTCCTGTTACAAAGCTCAATTTAGAGCGTTCAGAAAATTTTGGCCAGATTTTAGCAGATGTATCAGGAGAACATGAAGCGAAAGGAGGTACGCCCTGAATTTCATCGTCGAAGCCTTTCGAAGACGCTGCGCCACTGCGTCGAACAGTTCTCCGCCTTAGATTCTCTCTCCGCAGACGCTAACCTTGCGCCGCCTCTTTCCACATCATGTTCTCCTGTTACAATCTCAATTTTGGAGCGTTCAGAAAATTTTGGCCAGATTTTAGCAGATGTATCAGGAGAACATGAAGCGAAAGGAGGTACGCCCTGAATTTCATCGTCGAAGCCTTTCGAAGACGCTGCGCCTCTGCGTCGAACAGTTCTCCGCCTTAGATTCTCTCTCCGAAGACGCTAACCTTGCGCCGCCTCTTTCCACATCATGTGCTCCTGTTACAAAGCTCAATTTAGAGCGTTCAGAAAATTTTGGCCAGATTTTAGCAGATGTATCAGGAGAACATGAAGCGAAAGGAGGTACGCCCTGAATTTCATCGTCGAAGCCTTTCGAAGACGCTGCGCCTCTGCGTCGAACAGTTCTCCGCCTTAGATTCTCTCTCCGAAGACGCTAACCTTGCGCCGCCTCTTTCCACATCATGTTCTCCTGTTACAAAGCTCAATTTAGAGCGTTCAGAAAATTTTGGCCAGATTTTAGCAGATGTATCAGGAGAACATGAAGCGAAAGGAGGTACGCCCTGAATTTCATCGTCGAAGCCTTTCGAAGACGCTGCGCCTCTGCGTCGCACAGTTCTCCGCCTTAGATTCTCTCTCCGAAGACGCTAACCTTGCGCCGCCTCTTTCCACATCATGTTCTCCTGTTACAAAGCTCAATTTAGAGCGTTCAGAAAATTTTGGCCAGATTTTAGCAGATGTATCAGGAGAACATGAAGCGAAAGGAGGTACGCCCTGAATTTCATCGTCGAAGCCTTTCGAAGACGCTGCGCCTCTGCGTCGCACAGTTCTCCGCCTTAGATTCTCTCTCCGAAGACGCTAACCTTGCGCCGCCTCTTTCCACATCATGTTCTCCTGTTACAAAGCTCAATTTAGAGCGTTCAGAAAATTTTGGCCAGATTTTAGCAGATGTATCAGGAGAACATGAAGCGAAAGGAGGTACGCCCTGAATTTCATCGTCGAAGCCTTTCGAAGACGCTGCGCCACTGCGTCGAACAGTTCTCCACCTTAGATTCTCTCTCCGCAGACGCTAACCTTGCGCCGCCTCTTTCCACATCATGTTCTCCTGTTACAAAGCTCAATTTAGAGCGTTCAGAAAATTTTGGCCAGATTTTAGCAGATGTATCAGGAGAACATGAAGCGAAAGGAGGTACGCCCTGAATTTCATCGTCGAAGCCTTTCGAAGACGCTGCGCCTCTGCGTCGAACAGTTCTCCGCCTTAGATTCTCTCTCCGAAGACGCTAACCTTGCGCCGCCTCTTTCCACATCATGTGCTCCTGTTACAAAGCTCAATTTAGAGCGTTCAGAAAATTTTGGCCAGATTTTAGCAGATGTATCAGGAGAACATGAAGCGAAAGGAGGTACGCCCTGAATTTCATCGTCGAAGCCTTTCGAAGACGCTGCGCCTCTGCGTCGAACAGTTCTCCGCCTTAGATTCTCTCTCCGAAGACGCTAACCTTGCGCCGCCTCTTTCCACATCATGTTCTCCTGTTACAAAGCTCAATTTAGAGCGTTCAGAAAATTTTGGCCAGATTTTAGCAGATGTATCAGGAGAACATGAAGCGAAAGGAGGTACGCCCTGAATTTCATCGTCGAAGCCTTTCGAAGACGCTGCGCCTCTGCGTCGAACAGTTCTCCGCCTTAGATTCTCTCTCCGAAGACGCTAACCTTGCGCCGCCTCTTTCCACATCATGTTCTCCTGTTACAAAGCTCAATTTAGAGCGTTCAGAAAATTTTGGCCAGATTTTAGCAGATGTATCAGGAGAACATGAAGCGAAAGGAGGTACGCCCTGAATTTCATCGTCGAAGCCTTTCGAAGACGCTGCGCCTCTGCGTCGCACAGTTCTCCGCCTTAGATTCTCTCTCCGAAGACGCTAACCTTGCGCCGCCTCTTTCCACATCATGTTCTCCTGTTACAAAGCTCAATTTAGAGCGTTCAGAAAATTTTGGCCAGATTTTAGCAGATGTATCAGGAGAACATGAAGCGAAAGGAGGTACGCCCTGAATTTCATCGTCGAAGCCTTTCGAAGACGCTGCGCCACTGCGTCGAACAGTTCTCCACCTTAGATTCTCTCTCCGCAGACGCTAACCTTGCGCCGCCTCTTTCCACATCATGTTCTCCTGTTACAAAGCTCAATTTAGAGCGTTCAGAAAATTTTGGCCAGATTTTAGCAGATGTATCAGGAGAACATGAAGCGAAAGGAGGTACGCCCTGAATTTCATCGTCGAAGCCTTTCGAAGACGCTGCGCCACTGCGTCGAACAGTTCTCCGCCTTAGATTCTCTCTCCGCAGACGCTAACCTTGCGCCGCCTCTTTCCACATCATGTTCTCCTGTTACAATCTCAATTTTGGAGCGTTCAGAAAATTTTGGCCAGATTTTAGCAGATGTATCAGGAGAACATGAAGCGAAAGGAGGTACGCCCTGAATTTCATCGTCGAAGCCTTTCGAAGACGCTGCGCCTCTGCGTCGCACAGTTCTCCGCCTTAGATTCTCTCTCCGAAGACGCTAACCTTGCGCCGCCTCTTTCCACATCATGTTCTCCTGTTACAAAGCTCAATTTAGAGCGTTCAGAAAATTTTGGCCAGATTTTAGCAGATGTATCAGGAGAACATGAAGCGAAAGGAGGTACGCCCTGAATTTCATCGTCGAAGCCTTTCGAAGACGCTGCGCCACTGCGTCGAACAGTTCTCCACCTTAGATTCTCTCTCCGCAGACGCTAACCTTGCGCCGCCTCTTTCCACATCATGTTCTCCTGTTACAAAGCTCAATTTAGAGCGTTCAGAAAATTTTGGCCAGATTTTAGCAGATGTATCAGGAGAACATGAAGCGAAAGGAGGTACGCCCTGAATTTCATCGTCGAAGCCTTTCGAAGACGCTGCGCCACTGCGTCGAACAGTTCTCCGCCTTAGATTCTCTCTCCGCAGACGCTAACCTTGCGCCGCCTCTTTCCACATCATGTTCTCCTGTTACAAAGCTCAATTTAGAGCGTTCAGAAAATTTTGGGCAGATTTTAGCAGATGTATCAGGAGAACATGAAGCGAAAGGAGGTACGCCCTGAATTTCATCGTCGAAGCCTTTCGAAGACGCTGCGCCACTGCGTCGAACAGTTCTCCGCCTTAGATTCTCTCTCCGCAGACGCTAACCTTGCGCCGCCTCTTTCCACATCATGTTCTCCTGTTACAAAGCTCAATTTAGAGCGTTCAGAAAATTTTGGCCAGATTTTAGCAGATGTATCAGGAGAACATGAAGCGAAAGGAGGTACGCCCTGAATTTCATCGTCGAAGCCTTTCGAAGACGCTGCGCCTCTGCGTCGAACAGTTCTCCGCCTTAGATTCTCTCTCCGAAGACGCTAACCTTGCGCCGCCTCTTTCCACATCATGTGCTCCTGTTACAAAGCTCAATTTAGAGCGTTCAGAAAATTTTGGCCAGATTTTAGCAGATGTATCAGGAGAACATGAAGCGAAAGGAGGTACGCCCTGAATTTCATCGTCGAAGCCTTTCGAAGACGCTGCGCCTCTGCGTCGAACAGTTCTCCGCCTTAGATTCTCTCTCCGAAGACGCTAACCTTGCGCCGCCTCTTTCCACATCATGTGCTCCTGTTACAAAGCTCAATTTAGAGCGTTCAGAAAATTTTGGCCAGATTTTAGCAGATGTATCAGGAGAACATGAAGCGAAAGGAGGTACGCCCTGAATTTCATCGTCGAAGCCTTTCGAAGACGCTGCGCCTCTGCGTCGAACAGTTCTCCGCCTTAGATTCTCTCTCCGAAGACGCTAACCTTGCGCCGCCTCTTTCCACATCATGTGCTCCTGTTACAAAGCTCAATTTAGAGCGTTCAGAAAATTTTGGCCAGATTTTAGCAGATGTATCAGGAGAACATGAAGCGAAAGGAGGTACGCCCTGAATTTCATCGTCGAAGCCTTTCGAAGACGCTGCGCCTCTGCGTCGAACAGTTCTCCGCCTTAGATTCTCTCTCCGAAGACGCTAACCTTGCGCCGCCTCTTTCCACATCATGTGCTCCTGTTACAAAGCTCAATTTAGAGCGTTCAGAAAATTTTGGCCAGATTTTAGCAGATGTATCAGGAGAACATGAAGCGAAAGGAGGTACGCCCTGAATTTCATCGTCGAAGCCTTTCGAAGACGCTGCGCCTCTGCGTCGCACAGTTCTCCGCCTTAGATTCTCTCTCCGAAGACGCTAACCTTGCGCCGCCTCTTTCCACATCATGTTCTCCTGTTACAAAGCTCAATTTAGAGCGTTCAGAAAATTTTGGCCAGATTTTAGCAGATGTATCAGGAGAACATGAAGCGAAAGGAGGTACGCCCTGAATTTCATCGTCGAAGCCTTTCGAAGACGCTGCGCCACTGCGTCGAACAGTTCTCCGCCTTAGATTCTCTCTCCGCAGACGCTAACCTTGCGCCGCCTCTTTCCACATCATGTTCTCCTGTTACAATCTCAATTTTGGAGCGTTCAGAAAATTTTGGCCAGATTTTAGCAGATGTATCAGGAGAACATGAAGCGAAAGGAGGTACGCCCTGAATTTCATCGTCGAAGCCTTTCGAAGACGCTGCGCCTCTGCGTCGCACAGTTCTCCGCCTTAGATTCTCTCTCCGAAGACGCTAACCTTGCGCCGCCTCTTTCCACATCATGTTCTCCTGTTACAAAGCTCAATTTAGAGCGTTCAGAAAATTTTGGCCAGATTTTAGCAGATGTATCAGGAGAACATGAAGCGAAAGGAGGTACGCCCTGAATTTCATCGTCGAAGCCTTTCGAAGACGCTGCGCCACTGCGTCGAACAGTTCTCCACCTTAGATTCTCTCTCCGCAGACGCTAACCTTGCGCCGCCTCTTTCCACATCATGTTCTCCTGTTACAAAGCTCAATTTAGAGCGTTCAGAAAATTTTGGCCAGATTTTAGCAGATGTATCAGGAGAACATGAAGCGAAAGGAGGTACGCCCTGAATTTCATCGTCGAAGCCTTTCGAAGACGCTGCGCCTCTGCGTCGCACAGTTCTCCGCCTTAGATTCTCTCTCCGAAGACGCTAACCTTGCGCCGCCTCTTTCCACATCATGTTCTCCTGTTACAAAGCTCAATTTAGAGCGTTCAGAAAATTTTGGCCAGATTTTAGCAGATGTATCAGGAGAACATGAAGCGAAAGGAGGTACGCCCTGAATTTCATCGTCGAAGCCGTTCGAAGACGCTGCGCCTCTGCGTCGCACAGTTCTCCGCCTTAGATTCTCTCTCCGAAGACGCTAACCTTGCGCCGCCTCTTTCCACATCATGTTCTCCTGTTACAAAGCTCAATTTAGAGCGTTCAGAAAATTTTGGCCAGATTTTAGCAGATGTATCAGGAGAACATGAAGCGAAAGGAGGTACGCCCTGAATTTCATCGTCGAAGCCTTTCGAAGACGCTGCGCCACTGCGTCGAACAGTTCTCCACCTTAGATTCTCTCTCCGCAGACGCTAACCTTGCGCCGCCTCTTTCCACATCATGTTCTCCTGTTACAATCTCAATTTTGGAGCGTTCAGAAAATTTTGGCCAGATTTTAGCAGATGTATCAGGAGAACATGAAGCGAAAGGAGGTACGCCCCGAATTTCATCGTCGAAGCCTTTCGAAGACGCTGCGCCTCTGCGTCGAACAGTTCTCCGCCTTAGATTCTCTCTCCGAAGACGCTAACCTTGCGCCGCCTCTTTCCACATCATGTGCTCCTGTTACAAAGCTCAATTTAGAGCGTTCAGAAAATTTTGGCCAGATTTTAGCAGATGTATCAGGAGAACATGAAGCGAAAGGAGGTACGCCCTGAATTTCATCGTCGAAGCCTTTCGAAGACGCTGCGCCTCTGCGTCGCACAGTTCTCCGCCTTAGATTCTCTCTCCGCAGACGCTAACCTTGCGCCGCCTCTTTCCACATCATGTGCTCCTGTTACAAAGCTCAATTTAGAGCGTTCAGAAAATTTTGGCCAGATTTTAGCAGATGTATCAGGAGAACATGAAGCGAAAGGAGGTACGCCCTGAATTTCATCGTCGAAGCCTTTCGAAGACGCTGCGCCTCTGCGTCGAACAGTTCTCCGCCTTAGATTCTCTCTCCGAAGACGCTAACCTTGCGCCGCCTCTTTCCACATCATGTGCTCCTGTTACAAAGCTCAATTTAGAGCGTTCAGAAAATTTTGGCCAGATTTTAGCAGATGTATCAGGAGAACATGAAGCGAAAGGAGGTACGCCCTGAATTTCATCGTCGAAGCCTTTCGAAGACGCTGCGCCACTGCGTCGAACAGTTCTCCGCCTTAGATTCTCTCTCCGCAGACGCTAACCTTGCGCCGCCTCTTTCCACATCATGTTCTCCTGTTACAATCTCAATTTTGGAGCGTTCAGAAAATTTTGGCCAGATTTTAGCAGATGTATCAGGAGAACATGAAGCGAAAGGAGGTACGCCCTGAATTTCATCGTCGAAGCCTTTCGAAGACGCTGCGCCACTGCGTCGAACAGTTCTCCGCCTTAGATTCTCTCTCCGCAGACGCTAACCTTGCGCCGCCTCTTTCCACATCATGTTCTCCTGTTACAATCTCAATTTTGGAGCGTTCAGAAAATTTTGGCCAGATTTTAGCAGATGTATCAGGAGAACATGAAGCGAAAGGAGGTACGCCCTGAATTTCATCGTCGAAGCCTTTCGAAGACGCTGCGCCTCTGCGTCGAACAGTTCTCCGCCTTAGATTCTCTCTCCGAAGACGCTAACCTTGCGCCGCCTCTTTCCACATCATGTGCTCCTGTTACAAAGCTCAATTTAGAGCGTTCAGAAAATTTTGGCCAGATTTTAGCAGATGTATCAGGAGAACATGAAGCGAAAGGAGGTACGCCCTGAATTTCATCGTCGAAGCCTTTCGAAGACGCTGCGCCTCTGCGTCGAACAGTTCTCCGCCTTAGATTCTCTCTCCGAAGACGCTAACCTTGCGCCGCCTCTTTCCACATCATGTGCTCCTGTTACAAAGCTCAATTTAGAGCGTTCAGAAAATTTTGGCCAGATTTTAGCAGATGTATCAGGAGAACATGAAGCGAAAGGAGGTACGCCCTGAATTTCATCGTCGAAGCCTTTCGAAGACGCTGCGCCTCTGCGTCGAACAGTTCTCCGCCTTAGATTCTCTCTCCGAAGACGCTAACCTTGCGCCGCCTCTTTCCACATCATGTTCTCCTGTTACAAAGCTCAATTTAGAGCGTTCAGAAAATTTTGGCCAGATTTTAGCAGATGTATCAGGAGAACATGAAGCGAAAGGAGGTACGCCCTGAATTTCATCGTCGAAGCCTTTCGAAGACGCTGCGCCTCTGCGTCGAACAGTTCTCCGCCTTAGATTCTCTCTCCGAAGACGCTAACCTTGCGCCGCCTCTTTCCACATCATGTTCTCCTGTTACAATCTCAATTTTGGAGCGTTCAGAAAATTTTGGCCAGATTTTAGCAGATGTATCAGGAGAACATGAAGCGAAAGGAGGTACGCCCTGAATTTCATCGTCGAAGCCTTTCGAAGACGCTGCGCCTCTGCGTCGAACAGTTCTCCGCCTTAGATTCTCTCTCCGAAGACGCTAACCTTGCGCCGCCTCTTTCCACATCATGTTCTCCTGTTACAAAGCTCAATTTAGAGCGTTCAGAAAATTTTGGCCAGATTTTAGCAGATGTATCAGGAGAACATGAAGCGAAAGGAGGTACGCCCTGAATTTCATCGTCGAAGCCTTTCGAAGACGCTGCGCCTCTGCGTCGCACAGTTCTCCGCCTTAGATTCTCTCTCCGAAGACGCTAACCTTGCGCCGCCTCTTTCCACATCATGTTCTCCTGTTACAAAGCTCAATTTAGAGCGTTCAGAAAATTTTGGCCAGATTTTAGCAGATGTATCAGGAGAACATGAAGCGAAAGGAGGTACGCCCTGAATTTCATCGTCGAAGCCTTTCGAAGACGCTGCGCCTCTGCGTCGCACAGTTCTCCGCCTTAGATTCTCTCTCCGAAGACGCTAACCTTGCGCCGCCTCTTTCCACATCATGTTCTCCTGTTACAAAGCTCAATTTAGAGCGTTCAGAAAATTTTGGCCAGATTTTAGCAGATGTATCAGGAGAACATGAAGCGAAAGGAGGTACGCCCTGAATTTCATCGTCGAAGCCTTTCGAAGACGCTGCGCCTCTGCGTCGAACAGTTCTCCGCCTTAGATTCTCTCTCCGAAGACGCTAACCTTGCGCCGCCTCTTTCCACATCATGTGCTCCTGTTACAAAGCTCAATTTAGAGCGTTCAGAAAATTTTGGCCAGATTTTAGCAGATGTATCAGGAGAACATGAAGCGAAAGGAGGTACGCCCTGAATTTCATCGTCGAAGCCTTTCGAAGACGCTGCGCCTCTGCGTCGAACAGTTCTCCGCCTTAGATTCTCTCTCCGAAGACGCTAACCTTGCGCCGCCTCTTTCCACATCATGTTCTCCTGTTACAAAGCTCAATTTAGAGCGTTCAGAAAATTTTGGCCAGATTTTAGCAGATGTATCAGGAGAACATGAAGCGAAAGGAGGTACGCCCTGAATTTCATCGTCGAAGCCTTTCGAAGACGCTGCGCCTCTGCGTCGCACAGTTCACCGCCTTAGATTCTCTCTCCGAAGACGCTAACCTTGCGCCGCCTCTTTCCACATCATGTTCTCCTGTTACAAAGCTCAATTTAGAGCGTTCAGAAAATTTTGGCCAGATTTTAGCAGATGTATCAGGAGAACATGAAGCGAAAGGAGGTACGCCCTGAATTTCATCGTCGAAGCCTTTCGAAGACGCTGCGCCTCTGCGTCGCACAGTTCTCCGCCTTAGATTCTCTCTCCGAAGACGCTAACCTTGCGCCGCCTCTTTCCACATCATGTTCTCCTGTTACAAAGCTCAATTTAGAGCGTTCAGTAAATTTTGGCCAGATTTTAGCAGATGTATCAGGAGAACATGAAGCGAAAGGAGGTACGCCCTGAATTTCATCGTCGAAGCCTTTCGAAGACGCTGCGCCACTGCGTCGAACAGTTCTCCGCCTTAGATTCTCTCTCCGCAGACGCTAACCTTGCGCCGCCTCTTTCCACATCATGTTCTCCTGTTACAATCTCAATTTTGGAGCGTTCAGAAAATTTTGGCCAGATTTTAGCAGATGTATCAGGAGAACATGAAGCGAAAGGAGGTACGCCCTGAATTTCATCGTCGAAGCCTTTCGAAGACGCTGCGCCTCTGCGTCGAACAGTTCTCCGCCTTAGATTCTCTCTCCGAAGACGCTAACCTT
This sequence comes from Andrena trimmerana, assembly GCA_951215215.1. Taxonomy (NCBI): domain Eukaryota; kingdom Metazoa; phylum Arthropoda; class Insecta; order Hymenoptera; family Andrenidae; genus Andrena; species Andrena trimmerana. The sequence goes on from CATNUO010000079.1 coordinate 54,659, forward strand.
GCGCCGCCTCTTTCCACATCATGTGCTCCTGTTACAAAGCTCAATTTAGAGCGTTCAGAAAATTTTGGCCAGATTTTAGCAGATGTATCAGGAGAACATGAAGCGAAAGGAGGTACGCCCTGAATTTCATCGTCGAAGCCTTTCGAAGACGCTGCGCCTCTGCGTCGAACAGTTCTCCGCCTTAGATTCTCTCTCCGAAGACGCTAACCTTGCGCCGCCTCTTTCCACATCATGTGCTCCTGTTACAAAGCTCAATTTAGAGCGTTCAGAAAATTTTGGCCAGATTTTAGCAGATGTATCAGGAGAACATGAAGCGAAAGGAGGTACGCCCTGAATTTCATCGTCGAAGCCTTTCGAAGACGCTGCGCCACTGCGTCGAACAGTTCTCCGCCTTAGATTCTCTCTCCGCAGACGCTAACCTTGCGCCGCCTCTTTCCACATCATGTTCTCCTGTTACAATCTCAATTTTGGAGCGTTCAGAAAATTTTGGCCAGATTTTAGCAGATGTATCAGGAGAACATGAAGCGAAAGGAGGTACGCCCTGAATTTCATCGTCGAAGCCTTTCGAAGACGCTGCGCCACTGCGTCGAACAGTTCTCCGCCTTAGATTCTCTCTCCGCAGACGCTAACCTTGCGCCGCCTCTTTCCACATCATGTTCTCCTGTTACAATCTCAATTTTGGAGCGTTCAGAAAATTTTGGCCAGATTTTAGCAGATGTATCAGGAGAACATGAAGCGAAAGGAGGTACGCCCTGAATTTCATCGTCGAAGCCTTTCGAAGACGCTGCGCCTCTGCGTCGAACAGTTCTCCGCCTTAGATTCTCTCTCCGAAGACGCTAACCTTGCGCCGCCTCTTTCCACATCATGTGCTCCTGTTACAAAGCTCAATTTAGAGCGTTCAGAAAATTTTGGCCAGATTTTAGCAGATGTATCAGGAGAACATGAAGCGAAAGGAGGTACGCCCTGAATTTCATCGTCGAAGCCTTTCGAAGACGCTGCGCCTCTGCGTCGAACAGTTCTCCGCCTTAGATTCTCTCTCCGAAGACGCTAACCTTGCGCCGCCTCTTTCCACATCATGTGCTCCTGTTACAAAGCTCAATTTAGAGCGTTCAGAAAATTTTGGCCAGATTTTAGCAGATGTATCAGGAGAACATGAAGCGAAAGGAGGTACGCCCTGAATTTCATCGTCGAAGCCTTTCGAAGACGCTGCGCCTCTGCGTCGAACAGTTCTCCGCCTTAGATTCTCTCTCCGAAGACGCTAACCTTGCGCCGCCTCTTTCCACATCATGTTCTCCTGTTACAAAGCTCAATTTAGAGCGTTCAGAAAATTTTGGCCAGATTTTAGCAGATGTATCAGGAGAACATGAAGCGAAAGGAGGTACGCCCTGAATTTCATCGTCGAAGCCTTTCGAAGACGCTGCGCCTCTGCGTCGAACAGTTCTCCGCCTTAGATTCTCTCTCCGAAGACGCTAACCTTGCGCCGCCTCTTTCCACATCATGTTCTCCTGTTACAATCTCAATTTTGGAGCGTTCAGAAAATTTTGGCCAGATTTTAGCAGATGTATCAGGAGAACATGAAGCGAAAGGAGGTACGCCCTGAATTTCATCGTCGAAGCCTTTCGAAGACGCTGCGCCTCTGCGTCGAACAGTTCTCCGCCTTAGATTCTCTCTCCGAAGACGCTAACCTTGCGCCGCCTCTTTCCACATCATGTTCTCCTGTTACAAAGCTCAATTTAGAGCGTTCAGAAAATTTTGGCCAGATTTTAGCAGATGTATCAGGAGAACATGAAGCGAAAGGAGGTACGCCCTGAATTTCATCGTCGAAGCCTTTCGAAGACGCTGCGCCTCTGCGTCGCACAGTTCTCCGCCTTAGATTCTCTCTCCGAAGACGCTAACCTTGCGCCGCCTCTTTCCACATCATGTTCTCCTGTTACAAAGCTCAATTTAGAGCGTTCAGAAAATTTTGGCCAGATTTTAGCAGATGTATCAGGAGAACATGAAGCGAAAGGAGGTACGCCCTGAATTTCATCGTCGAAGCCTTTCGAAGACGCTGCGCCTCTGCGTCGCACAGTTCTCCGCCTTAGATTCTCTCTCCGAAGACGCTAACCTTGCGCCGCCTCTTTCCACATCATGTTCTCCTGTTACAAAGCTCAATTTAGAGCGTTCAGAAAATTTTGGCCAGATTTTAGCAGATGTATCAGGAGAACATGAAGCGAAAGGAGGTACGCCCTGAATTTCATCGTCGAAGCCTTTCGAAGACGCTGCGCCACTGCGTCGAACAGTTCTCCGCCTTAGATTCTCTCTCCGCAGACGCTAACCTTGCGCCGCCTCTTTCCACATCATGTTCTCCTGTTACAATCTCAATTTTGGAGCGTTCAGAAAATTTTGGCCAGATTTTAGCAGATGTATCAGGAGAACATGAAGCGAAAGGAGGTACGCCCTGAATTTCATCGTCGAAGCCTTTCGAAGACGCTGCGCCTCTGCGTCGAACAGTTCTCCGCCTTAGATTCTCTCTCCGAAGACGCTAACCTTGCGCCGCCTCTTTCCACATCATGTGCTCCTGTTACAAAGCTCAATTTAGAGCGTTCAGAAAATTTTGGCCAGATTTTAGCAGATGTATCAGGAGAACATGAAGCGAAAGGAGGTACGCCCTGAATTTCATCGTCGAAGCCTTTCGAAGACGCTGCGCCTCTGCGTCGAACAGTTCTCCGCCTTAGATTCTCTCTCCGAAGACGCTAACCTTGCGCCGCCTCTTTCCACATCATGTTCTCCTGTTACAAAGCTCAATTTAGAGCGTTCAGAAAATTTTGGCCAGATTTTAGCAGATGTATCAGGAGAACATGAAGCGAAAGGAGGTACGCCCTGAATTTCATCGTCGAAGCCTTTCGAAGACGCTGCGCCTCTGCGTCGCACAGTTCACCGCCTTAGATTCTCTCTCCGAAGACGCTAACCTTGCGCCGCCTCTTTCCACATCATGTTCTCCTGTTACAAAGCTCAATTTAGAGCGTTCAGAAAATTTTGGCCAGATTTTAGCAGATGTATCAGGAGAACATGAAGCGAAAGGAGGTACGCCCTGAATTTCATCGTCGAAGCCTTTCGAAGACGCTGCGCCTCTGCGTCGCACAGTTCTCCGCCTTAGATTCTCTCTCCGAAGACGCTAACCTTGCGCCGCCTCTTTCCACATCATGTTCTCCTGTTACAAAGCTCAATTTAGAGCGTTCAGTAAATTTTGGCCAGATTTTAGCAGATGTATCAGGAGAACATGAAGCGAAAGGAGGTACGCCCTGAATTTCATCGTCGAAGCCTTTCGAAGACGCTGCGCCACTGCGTCGAACAGTTCTCCGCCTTAGATTCTCTCTCCGCAGACGCTAACCTTGCGCCGCCTCTTTCCACATCATGTTCTCCTGTTACAATCTCAATTTTGGAGCGTTCAGAAAATTTTGGCCAGATTTTAGCAGATGTATCAGGAGAACATGAAGCGAAAGGAGGTACGCCCTGAATTTCATCGTCGAAGCCTTTCGAAGACGCTGCGCCTCTGCGTCGAACAGTTCTCCGCCTTAGATTCTCTCTCCGAAGACGCTAACCTTGCGCCGCCTCTTTCCACATCATGTGCTCCTGTTACAAAGCTCAATTTAGAGCGTTCAGAAAATTTTGGCCAGATTTTAGCAGATGTATCAGGAGAACATGAAGCGAAAGGAGGTACGCCCTGAATTTCATCGTCGAAGCCTTTCGAAGACGCTGCGCCTCTGCGTCGAACAGTTCTCCGCCTTAGATTCTCTCTCCGAAGACGCTAACCTTGCGCCGCCTCTTTCCACATCATGTTCTCCTGTTACAATCTCAATTTTGGAGCGTTCAGAAAATTTTGGCCAGATTTTAGCAGATGTATCAGGAGAACATGAAGCGAAAGGAGGTACGCCCTGAATTTCATCGTCGAAGCCTTTCGAAGACGCTGCGCCACTGCGTCGAACAGTTCTCCGCCTTAGATTCTCTCTCCGCAGACGCTAACCTTGCGCCGCCTCTTTCCACATCATGTTCTCCTGTTACAATCTCAATTTTGGAGCGTTCAGAAAATTTTGGCCAGATTTTAGCAGATGTATCAGGAGAACATGAAGCGAAAGGAGGTACGCCCTGAATTTCATCGTCGAAGCCTTTCGAAGACGCTGCGCCTCTGCGTCGAACAGTTCTCCGCCTTAGATTCTCTCTCCGAAGACGCTAACCTTGCGCCGCCTCTTTCCACATCATGTGCTCCTGTTACAAAGCTCAATTTAGAGCGTTCAGAAAATTTTGGCCAGATTTTAGCAGATGTATCAGGAGAACATGAAGCGAAAGGAGGTACGCCCTGAATTTCATCGTCGAAGCCTTTCGAAGACGCTGCGCCTCTGCGTCGAACAGTTCTCCGCCTTAGATTCTCTCTCCGAAGACGCTAACCTTGCGCCGCCTCTTTCCACATCATGTTCTCCTGTTACAAAGCTCAATTTAGAGCGTTCAGAAAATTTTGGCCAGATTTTAGCAGATGTATCAGGAGAACATGAAGCGAAAGGAGGTACGCCCTGAATTTCATCGTCGAAGCCTTTCGAAGACGCTGCGCCTCTGCGTCGCACAGTTCACCGCCTTAGATTCTCTCTCCGAAGACGCTAACCTTGCGCCGCCTCTTTCCACATCATGTTCTCCTGTTACAAAGCTCAATTTAGAGCGTTCAGAAAATTTTGGCCAGATTTTAGCAGATGTATCAGGAGAACATGAAGCGAAAGGAGGTACGCCCTGAATTTCATCGTCGAAGCCTTTCGAAGACGCTGCGCCTCTGCGTCGCACAGTTCTCCGCCTTAGATTCTCTCTCCGAAGACGCTAACCTTGCGCCGCCTCTTTCCACATCATGTTCTCCTGTTACAATCTCAATTTTGGAGCGTTCAGAAAATTTTGGCCAGATTTTAGCAGATGTATCAGGAGAACATGAAGCGAAAGGAGGTACGCCCTGAATTTCATCGTCGAAGCCTTTCGAAGACGCTGCGCCTCTGCGTCGAACAGTTCTCCGCCTTAGATTCTCTCTCCGAAGACGCTAACCTTGCGCCGCCTCTTTCCACATCATGTTCTCCTGTTACAAAGCTCAATTTAGAGCGTTCAGAAAATTTTGGCCAGATTTTAGCAGATGTATCAGGAGAACATGAAGCGAAAGGAGGTACGCCCTGAATTTCATCGTCGAAGCCTTTCGAAGACGCTGCGCCTCTGCGTCGCACAGTTCTCCGCCTTAGATTCTCTCTCCGAAGACGCTAACCTTGCGCCGCCTCTTTCCACATCATGTTCTCCTGTTACAAAGCTCAATTTAGAGCGTTCAGAAAATTTTGGCCAGATTTTAGCAGATGTATCAGGAGAACATGAAGCGAAAGGAGGTACGCCCTGAATTTCATCGTCGAAGCCTTTCGAAGACGCTGCGCCTCTGCGTCGCACAGTTCTCCGCCTTAGATTCTCTCTCCGAAGACGCTAACCTTGCGCCGCCTCTTTCCACATCATGTTCTCCTGTTACAAAGCTCAATTTAGAGCGTTCAGAAAATTTTGGCCAGATTTTAGCAGATGTATCAGGAGAACATGAAGCGAAAGGAGGTACGCCCTGAATTTCATCGTCGAAGCCTTTCGAAGACGCTGCGCCACTGCGTCGAACAGTTCTCCGCCTTAGATTCTCTCTCCGCAGACGCTAACCTTGCGCCGCCTCTTTCCACATCATGTTCTCCTGTTACAATCTCAATTTTGGAGCGTTCAGAAAATTTTGGCCAGATTTTAGCAGATGTATCAGGAGAACATGAAGCGAAAGGAGGTACGCCCTGAATTTCATCGTCGAAGCCTTTCGAAGACGCTGCGCCTCTGCGTCGAACAGTTCTCCGCCTTAGATTCTCTCTCCGAAGACGCTAACCTTGCGCCGCCTCTTTCCACATCATGTGCTCCTGTTACAAAGCTCAATTTAGAGCGTTCAGAAAATTTTGGCCAGATTTTAGCAGATGTATCAGGAGAACATGAAGCGAAAGGAGGTACGCCCTGAATTTCATCGTCGAAGCCTTTCGAAGACGCTGCGCCTCTGCGTCGAACAGTTCTCCGCCTTAGATTCTCTCTCCGAAGACGCTAACCTTGCGCCGCCTCTTTCCACATCATGTTCTCCTGTTACAAAGCTCAATTTAGAGCGTTCAGAAAATTTTGGCCAGATTTTAGCAGATGTATCAGGAGAACATGAAGCGAAAGGAGGTACGCCCTGAATTTCATCGTCGAAGCCTTTCGAAGACGCTGCGCCTCTGCGTCGCACAGTTCACCGCCTTAGATTCTCTCTCCGAAGACGCTAACCTTGCGCCGCCTCTTTCCACATCATGTTCTCCTGTTACAAAGCTCAATTTAGAGCGTTCAGAAAATTTTGGCCAGATTTTAGCAGATGTATCAGGAGAACATGAAGCGAAAGGAGGTACGCCCTGAATTTCATCGTCGAAGCCTTTCGAAGACGCTGCGCCTCTGCGTCGCACAGTTCTCCGCCTTAGATTCTCTCTCCGAAGACGCTAACCTTGCGCCGCCTCTTTCCACATCATGTTCTCCTGTTACAAAGCTCAATTTAGAGCGTTCAGAAAATTTTGGCCAGATTTTAGCAGATGTATCAGGAGAACATGAAGCGAAAGGAGGTACGCCCTGAATTTCATCGTCGAAGCCTTTCGAAGACGCTGCGCCACTGCGTCGAACAGTTCTCCGCCTTAGATTCTCTCTCCGCAGACGCTAACCTTGCGCCGCCTCTTTCCACATCATGTTCTCCTGTTACAATCTCAATTTTGGAGCGTTCAGAAAATTTTGGCCAGATTTTAGCAGATGTATCAGGAGAACATGAAGCGAAAGGAGGTACGCCCTGAATTTCATCGTCGAAGCCTTTCGAAGACGCTGCGCCTCTGCGTCGAACAGTTCTCCGCCTTAGATTCTCTCTCCGAAGACGCTAACCTTGCGCCGCCTCTTTCCACATCATGTGCTCCTGTTACAAAGCTCAATTTAGAGCGTTCAGAAAATTTTGGCCAGATTTTAGCAGATGTATCAGGAGAACATGAAGCGAAAGGAGGTACGCCCTGAATTTCATCGTCGAAGCCTTTCGAAGACGCTGCGCCTCTGCGTCGAACAGTTCTCCGCCTTAGATTCTCTCTCCGAAGACGCTAACCTTGCGCCGCCTCTTTCCACATCATGTTCTCCTGTTACAATCTCAATTTTGGAGCGTTCAGAAAATTTTGGCCAGATTTTAGCAGATGTATCAGGAGAACATGAAGCGAAAGGAGGTACGCCCTGAATTTCATCGTCGAAGCCTTTCGAAGACGCTGCGCCACTGCGTCGAACAGTTCTCCGCCTTAGATTCTCTCTCCGCAGACGCTAACCTTGCGCCGCCTCTTTCCACATCATGTTCTCCTGTTACAATCTCAATTTTGGAGCGTTCAGAAAATTTTGGCCAGATTTTAGCAGATGTATCAGGAGAACATGAAGCGAAAGGAGGTACGCCCTGAATTTCATCGTCGAAGCCTTTCGAAGACGCTGCGCCTCTGCGTCGAACAGTTCTCCGCCTTAGATTCTCTCTCCGAAGACGCTAACCTTGCGCCGCCTCTTTCCACATCATGTGCTCCTGTTACAAAGCTCAATTTAGAGCGTTCAGAAAATTTTGGCCAGATTTTAGCAGATGTATCAGGAGAACATGAAGCGAAAGGAGGTACGCCCTGAATTTCATCGTCGAAGCCTTTCGAAGACGCTGCGCCTCTGCGTCGAACAGTTCTCCGCCTTAGATTCTCTCTCCGAAGACGCTAACCTTGCGCCGCCTCTTTCCACATCATGTTCTCCTGTTACAAAGCTCAATTTAGAGCGTTCAGAAAATTTTGGCCAGATTTTAGCAGATGTATCAGGAGAACATGAAGCGAAAGGAGGTACGCCCTGAATTTCATCGTCGAAGCCTTTCGAAGACGCTGCGCCTCTGCGTCGCACAGTTCACCGCCTTAGATTCTCTCTCCGAAGACGCTAACCTTGCGCCGCCTCTTTCCACATCATGTTCTCCTGTTACAAAGCTCAATTTAGAGCGTTCAGAAAATTTTGGCCAGATTTTAGCAGATGTATCAGGAGAACATGAAGCGAAAGGAGGTACGCCCTGAATTTCATCGTCGAAGCCTTTCGAAGACGCTGCGCCTCTGCGTCGCACAGTTCTCCGCCTTAGATTCTCTCTCCGAAGACGCTAACCTTGCGCCGCCTCTTTCCACATCATGTTCTCCTGTTACAAAGCTCAATTTAGAGCGTTCAGAAAATTTTGGCCAGATTTTAGCAGATGTATCAGGAGAACATGAAGCGAAAGGAGGTACGCCCTGAATTTCATCGTCGAAGCCTTTCGAAGACGCTGCGCCTCTGCGTCGAACAGTTCTCCGCCTTAGATTCTCTCTCCGAAGACGCTAACCTTGCGCCGCCTCTTTCCACATCATGTTCTCCTGTTACAAAGCTCAATTTAGAGCGTTCAGAAAATTTTGGCCAGATTTTAGCAGATGTATCAGGAGAACATGAAGCGAAAGGAGGTACGCCCTGAATTTCATCGTCGAAGCCTTTCGAAGACGCTGCGCCTCTGCGTCGAACAGTTCTCCGCCTTAGATTCTCTCTCCGAAGACGCTAACCTTGCGCCGCCTCTTTCCACATCATGTTCTCCTGTTACAAAGCTCAATTTAGAGCGTTCAGAAAATTTTGGCCAGATTTTAGCAGATGTATCAGGAGAACATGAAGCGAAAGGAGGTACGCCCTGAATTTCATCGTCGAAGCCTTTCGAAGACGCTGCGCCTCTGCGTCGCACAGTTCTCCGCCTTAGATTCTCTCTCCGAAGACGCTAACCTTGCGCCGCCTCTTTCCACATCATGTTCTCCTGTTACAAAGCTCAATTTAGAGCGTTCAGAAAATTTCGGCCAGATTTTAGCAGATGTATCAGGAGAACATGAAGCGAAAGGAGGTACGCCCTGAATTTCATCGTCGAAGCCTTTCGAAGACGCTGCGCCTCTGCGTCGAACAGTTCTCCGCCTTAGATTCTCTCTCCGAAGACGCTAACCTTGCGCCGCCTCTTTCCACATCATGTGCTCCTGTTACAAAGCTCAATTTAGAGCGTTCAGAAAATTTTGGCCAGATTTTAGCAGATGTATCAGGAGAACATGAAGCGAAAGGAGGTACGCCCTGAATTTCATCGTCGAAGCCTTTCGAAGACGCTGCGCCTCTGCGTCGAACAGTTCTCCGCCTTAGATTCTCTCTCCGAAGACGCTAACCTTGCGCCGCCTCTTTCCACATCATGTGCTCCTGTTACAAAGCTCAATTTAGAGCGTTCAGAAAATTTTGGCCAGATTTTAGCAGATGTATCAGGAGAACATGAAGCGAAAGGAGGTACGCCCTGAATTTCATCGTCGAAGCCTTTCGAAGACGCTGCGCCTCTGCGTCGCACAGTTCTCCGCCTTAGATTCTCTCTCCGAAGACGCTAACCTTGCGCCGCCTCTTTCCACATCATGTTCTCCTGTTACAAAGCTCAATTTAGAGCGTTCAGAAAATTTTGGCCAGATTTTAGCAGATGTATCAGGAGAACATGAAGCGAAAGGAGGTACGCCCTGAATTTCATCGTCGAAGCCTTTCGAAGACGCTGCGCCTCTGCGTCGCACAGTTCTCCGCCTTAGATTCTCTCTCCGAAGACGCTAACCTTGCGCCGCCTCTTTCCACATCATGTTCTCCTGTTACAAAGCTCAATTTAGAGCGTTCAGAAAATTTTGGCCAGATTTTAGCAGATGTATCAGGAGAACATGAAGCGAAAGGAGGTACGCCCTGAATTTCATCGTCGAAGCCTTTCGAAGACGCTGCGCCTCTGCGTCGCACAGTTCTCCGCCTTAGATTCTCTCTCCGAAGACGCTAACCTTGCGCCGCCTCTTTCCACATCATGTGCTCCTGTTACAAAGCTCAATTTAGAGCGTTCAGAAAATTTTGGCCAGATTTTAGCAGATGTATCAGGAGAACATGAAGCGAAAGGAGGTACGCCCTGAATTTCATCGTCGAAGCCTTTCGAAGACGCTGCGCCACTGCGTCGAACAGTTCTCCACCTTAGATTCTCTCTCCGCAGACGCTAACCTTGCGCCGCCTCTTTCCACATCATGTTCTCCTGTTACAAAGCTCAATTTAGAGCGTTCAGTAAATTTTGGCCAGATTTTAGCAGATGTATCAGGAGAACATGAAGCGAAAGGAGGTACGCCCTGAATTTCATCGTCGAAGCCTTTCGAAGACGCTGCGCCACTGCGTCGAACAGTTCTCCGCCTTAGATTCTCTCTCCGCAGACGCTAACCTTGCGCCGCCTCTTTCCACATCATGTTCTCCTGTTACAATCTCAATTTTGGAGCGTTCAGAAAATTTTGGCCAGATTTTAGCAGATGTATCAGGAGAACATGAAGCGAAAGGAGGTACGCCCTGAATTTCATCGTCGAAGCCTTTCGAAGACGCTGCGCCTCTGCGTCGAACAGTTCTCCGCCTTAGATTCTCTCTCCGAAGACGCTAACCTTGCGCCGCCTCTTTCCACATCATGTGCTCCTGTTACAAAGCTCAATTTAGAGCGTTCAGAAAATTTTGGCCAGATTTTAGCAGATGTATCAGGAGAACATGAAGCGAAAGGAGGTACGCCCTGAATTTCATCGTCGAAGCCTTTCGAAGACGCTGCGCCTCTGCGTCGAACAGTTCTCCGCCTTAGATTCTCTCTCCGAAGACGCTAACCTTGCGCCGCCTCTTTCCACATCATGTTCTCCTGTTACAATCTCAATTTTGGAGCGTTCAGAAAATTTTGGCCAGATTTTAGCAGATGTATCAGGAGAACATGAAGCGAAAGGAGGTACGCCCTGAATTTCATCGTCGAAGCCTTTCGAAGACGCTGCGCCACTGCGTCGAACAGTTCTCCGCCTTAGATTCTCTCTCCGCAGACGCTAACCTTGCGCCGCCTCTTTCCACATCATGTTCTCCTGTTACAATCTCAATTTTGGAGCGTTCAGAAAATTTTGGCCAGATTTTAGCAGATGTATCAGGAGAACATGAAGCGAAAGGAGGTACGCCCTGAATTTCATCGTCGAAGCCTTTCGAAGACGCTGCGCCTCTGCGTCGAACAGTTCTCCGCCTTAGATTCTCTCTCCGAAGACGCTAACCTTGCGCCGCCTCTTTCCACATCATGTGCTCCTGTTACAAAGCTCAATTTAGAGCGTTCAGAAAATTTTGGCCAGATTTTAGCAGATGTATCAGGAGAACATGAAGCGAAAGGAGGTACGCCCTGAATTTCATCGTCGAAGCCTTTCGAAGACGCTGCGCCTCTGCGTCGAACAGTTCTCCGCCTTAGATTCTCTCTCCGAAGACGCTAACCTTGCGCCGCCTCTTTCCACATCATGTTCTCCTGTTACAAAGCTCAATTTAGAGCGTTCAGAAAATTTTGGCCAGATTTTAGCAGATGTATCAGGAGAACATGAAGCGAAAGGAGGTACGCCCTGAATTTCATCGTCGAAGCCTTTCGAAGACGCTGCGCCTCTGCGTCGCACAGTTCACCGCCTTAGATTCTCTCTCCGAAGACGCTAACCTTGCGCCGCCTCTTTCCACATCATGTTCTCCTGTTACAAAGCTCAATTTAGAGCGTTCAGAAAATTTTGGCCAGATTTTAGCAGATGTATCAGGAGAACATGAAGCGAAAGGAGGTACGCCCTGAATTTCATCGTCGAAGCCTTTCGAAGACGCTGCGCCTCTGCGTCGCACAGTTCTCCGCCTTAGATTCTCTCTCCGAAGACGCTAACCTTGCGCCGCCTCTTTCCACATCATGTTCTCCTGTTACAATCTCAATTTTGGAGCGTTCAGAAAATTTTGGCCAGATTTTAGCAGATGTATCAGGAGAACATGAAGCGAAAGGAGGTACGCCCTGAATTTCATCGTCGAAGCCTTTCGAAGACGCTGCGCCTCTGCGTCGAACAGTTCTCCGCCTTAGATTCTCTCTCCGAAGACGCTAACCTTGCGCCGCCTCTTTCCACATCATGTTCTCCTGTTACAAAGCTCAATTTAGAGCGTTCAGAAAATTTTGGCCAGATTTTAGCAGATGTATCAGGAGAACATGAAGCGAAAGGAGGTACGCCCTGAATTTCATCGTCGAAGCCTTTCGAAGACGCTGCGCCTCTGCGTCGCACAGTTCTCCGCCTTAGATTCTCTCTCCGAAGACGCTAACCTTGCGCCGCCTCTTTCCACATCATGTTCTCCTGTTACAAAGCTCAATTTAGAGCGTTCAGAAAATTTTGGCCAGATTTTAGCAGATGTATCAGGAGAACATGAAGCGAAAGGAGGTACGCCCTGAATTTCATCGTCGAAGCCTTTCGAAGACGCTGCGCCTCTGCGTCGCACAGTTCTCCGCCTTAGATTCTCTCTCCGAAGACGCTAACCTTGCGCCGCCTCTTTCCACATCATGTTCTCCTGTTACAAAGCTCAATTTAGAGCGTTCAGAAAATTTTGGCCAGATTTTAGCAGATGTATCAGGAGAACATGAAGCGAAAGGAGGTACGCCCTGAATTTCATCGTCGAAGCCTTTCGAAGACGCTGCGCCACTGCGTCGAACAGTTCTCCGCCTTAGATTCTCTCTCCGCAGACGCTAACCTTGCGCCGCCTCTTTCCACATCATGTTCTCCTGTTACAATCTCAATTTTGGAGCGTTCAGAAAATTTTGGCCAGATTTTAGCAGATGTATCAGGAGAACATGAAGCGAAAGGAGGTACGCCCTGAATTTCATCGTCGAAGCCTTTCGAAGACGCTGCGCCTCTGCGTCGAACAGTTCTCCGCCTTAGATTCTCTCTCCGAAGACGCTAACCTTGCGCCGCCTCTTTCCACATCATGTGCTCCTGTTACAAAGCTCAATTTAGAGCGTTCAGAAAATTTTGGCCAGATTTTAGCAGATGTATCAGGAGAACATGAAGCGAAAGGAGGTACGCCCTGAATTTCATCGTCGAAGCCTTTCGAAGACGCTGCGCCTCTGCGTCGAACAGTTCTCCGCCTTAGATTCTCTCTCCGAAGACGCTAACCTTGCGCCGCCTCTTTCCACATCATGTTCTCCTGTTACAAAGCTCAATTTAGAGCGTTCAGAAAATTTTGGCCAGATTTTAGCAGATGTATCAGGAGAACATGAAGCGAAAGGAGGTACGCCCTGAATTTCATCGTCGAAGCCTTTCGAAGACGCTGCGCCTCTGCGTCGCACAGTTCACCGCCTTAGATTCTCTCTCCGAAGACGCTAACCTTGCGCCGCCTCTTTCCACATCATGTTCTCCTGTTACAAAGCTCAATTTAGAGCGTTCAGAAAATTTTGGCCAGATTTTAGCAGATGTATCAGGAGAACATGAAGCGAAAGGAGGTACGCCCTGAATTTCATCGTCGAAGCCTTTCGAAGACGCTGCGCCTCTGCGTCGCACAGTTCTCCGCCTTAGATTCTCTCTCCGAAGACGCTAACCTTGCGCCGCCTCTTTCCACATCATGTTCTCCTGTTACAAAGCTCAATTTAGAGCGTTCAGAAAATTTTGGCCAGATTTTAGCAGATGTATCAGGAGAACATGAAGCGAAAGGAGGTACGCCCTGAATTTCATCGTCGAAGCCTTTCGAAGACGCTGCGCCACTGCGTCGAACAGTTCTCCGCCTTAGATTCTCTCTCCGCAGACGCTAACCTTGCGCCGCCTCTTTCCACATCATGTGCTCCTGTTACAAAGCTCAATTTAGAGCGTTCAGAAAATTTTGGCCAGATTTTAGCAGATGTATCAGGAGAACATGAAGCGAAAGGAGGTACGCCCTGAATTTCATCGTCGAAGCCTTTCGAAGACGCTGCGCCTCTGCGTCGAACAGTTCTCCGCCTTAGATTCTCTCTCCGAAGACGCTAACCTTGCGCCGCCTCTTTCCACATCATGTTCTCCTGTTACAATCTCAATTTTGGAGCGTTCAGAAAATTTTGGCCAGATTTTAGCAGATGTATCAGGAGAACATGAAGCGAAAGGAGGTACGCCCTGAATTTCATCGTCGAAGCCTTTCGAAGACGCTGCGCCACTGCGTCGAACAGTTCTCCGCCTTAGATTCTCTCTCCGCAGACGCTAACCTTGCGCCGCCTCTTTCCACATCATGTTCTCCTGTTACAATCTCAATTTTGGAGCGTTCAGAAAATTTTGGCCAGATTTTAGCAGATGTATCAGGAGAACATGAAGCGAAAGGAGGTACGCCCTGAATTTCATCGTCGAAGCCTTTCGAAGACGCTGCGCCTCTGCGTCGAACAGTTCTCCGCCTTAGATTCTCTCTCCGAAGACGCTAACCTTGCGCCGCCTCTTTCCACATCATGTGCTCCTGTTACAAAGCTCAATTTAGAGCGTTCAGAAAATTTTGGCCAGATTTTAGCAGATGTATCAGGAGAACATGAAGCGAAAGGAGGTACGCCCTGAATTTCATCGTCGAAGCCTTTCGAAGACGCTGCGCCTCTGCGTCGAACAGTTCTCCGCCTTAGATTCTCTCTCCGAAGACGCTAACCTTGCGCCGCCTCTTTCCACATCATGTTCTCCTGTTACAAAGCTCAATTTAGAGCGTTCAGAAAATTTTGGCCAGATTTTAGCAGATGTATCAGGAGAACATGAAGCGAAAGGAGGTACGCCCTGAATTTCATCGTCGAAGCCTTTCGAAGACGCTGCGCCTCTGCGTCGCACAGTTCACCGCCTTAGATTCTCTCTCCGAAGACGCTAACCTTGCGCCGCCTCTTTCCACATCATGTTCTCCTGTTACAAAGCTCAATTTAGAGCGTTCAGAAAATTTTGGCCAGATTTTAGCAGATGTATCAGGAGAACATGAAGCGAAAGGAGGTACGCCCTGAATTTCATCGTCGAAGCCTTTCGAAGACGCTGCGCCTCTGCGTCGCACAGTTCTCCGCCTTAGATTCTCTCTCCGAAGACGCTAACCTTGCGCCGCCTCTTTCCACATCATGTTCTCCTGTTACAAAGCTCAATTTAGAGCGTTCAGAAAATTTTGGCCAGATTTTAGCAGATGTATCAGGAGAACATGAAGCGAAAGGAGGTACGCCCTGAATTTCATCGTCGAAGCCTTTCGAAGACGCTGCGCCACTGCGTCGAACAGTTCTCCGCCTTAGATTCTCTCTCCGCAGACGCTAACCTTGCGCCGCCTCTTTCCACATCATGTTCTCCTGTTACAATCTCAATTTTGGAGCGTTCAGAAAATTTTGGCCAGATTTTAGCAGATGTATCAGGAGAACATGAAGCGAAAGGAGGTACGCCCTGAATTTCATCGTCGAAGCCTTTCGAAGACGCTGCGCCTCTGCGTCGAACAGTTCTCCGCCTTAGATTCTCTCTCCGAAGACGCTAACCTTGCGCCGCCTCTTTCCACATCATGTGCTCCTGTTACAAAGCTCAATTTAGAGCGTTCAGAAAATTTTGGCCAGATTTTAGCAGATGTATCAGGAGAACATGAAGCGAAAGGAGGTACGCCCTGAATTTCATCGTCGAAGCCTTTCGAAGACGCTGCGCCTCTGCGTCGAACAGTTCTCCGCCTTAGATTCTCTCTCCGAAGACGCTAACCTTGCGCCGCCTCTTTCCACATCATGTTCTCCTGTTACAATCTCAATTTTGGAGCGTTCAGAAAATTTTGGCCAGATTTTAGCAGATGTATCAGGAGAACATGAAGCGAAAGGAGGTACGCCCTGAATTTCATCGTCGAAGCCTTTCGAAGACGCTGCGCCACTGCGTCGAACAGTTCTCCGCCTTAGATTCTCTCTCCGCAGACGCTAACCTTGCGCCGCCTCTTTCCACATCATGTTCTCCTGTTACAATCTCAATTTTGGAGCGTTCAGAAAATTTTGGCCAGATTTTAGCAGATGTATCAGGAGAACATGAAGCGAAAGGAGGTACGCCCTGAATTTCATCGTCGAAGCCTTTCGAAGACGCTGCGCCTCTGCGTCGAACAGTTCTCCGCCTTAGATTCTCTCTCCGAAGACGCTAACCTTGCGCCGCCTCTTTCCACATCATGTGCTCCTGTTACAAAGCTCAATTTAGAGCGTTCAGAAAATTTTGGCCAGATTTTAGCAGATGTATCAGGAGAACATGAAGCGAAAGGAGGTACGCCCTGAATTTCATCGTCGAAGCCTTTCGAAGACGCTGCGCCTCTGCGTCGAACAGTTCTCCGCCTTAGATTCTCTCTCCGAAGACGCTAACCTTGCGCCGCCTCTTTCCACATCATGTTCTCCTGTTACAAAGCTCAATTTAGAGCGTTCAGAAAATTTTGGCCAGATTTTAGCAGATGTATCAGGAGAACATGAAGCGAAAGGAGGTACGCCCTGAATTTCATCGTCGAAGCCTTTCGAAGACGCTGCGCCTCTGCGTCGCACAGTTCACCGCCTTAGATTCTCTCTCCGAAGACGCTAACCTTGCGCCGCCTCTTTCCACATCATGTTCTCCTGTTACAAAGCTCAATTTAGAGCGTTCAGAAAATTTTGGCCAGATTTTAGCAGATGTATCAGGAGAACATGAAGCGAAAGGAGGTACGCCCTGAATTTCATCGTCGAAGCCTTTCGAAGACGCTGCGCCTCTGCGTCGCACAGTTCTCCGCCTTAGATTCTCTCTCCGAAGACGCTAACCTTGCGCCGCCTCTTTCCACATCATGTTCTCCTGTTACAAAGCTCAATTTAGAGCGTTCAGAAAATTTTGGCCAGATTTTAGCAGATGTATCAGGAGAACATGAAGCGAAAGGAGGTACGCCCTGAATTTCATCGTCGAAGCCTTTCGAAGACGCTGCGCCTCTGCGTCGAACAGTTCTCCGCCTTAGATTCTCTCTCCGAAGACGCTAACCTTGCGCCGCCTCTTTCCACATCATGTTCTCCTGTTACAAAGCTCAATTTAGAGCGTTCAGAAAATTTTGGCCAGATTTTAGCAGATGTATCAGGAGAACATGAAGCGAAAGGAGGTACGCCCTGAATTTCATCGTCGAAGCCTTTCGAAGACGCTGCGCCTCTGCGTCGAACAGTTCTCCGCCTTAGATTCTCTCTCCGAAGACGCTAACCTTGCGCCGCCTCTTTCCACATCATGTTCTCCTGTTACAAAGCTCAATTTAGAGCGTTCAGAAAATTTTGGCCAGATTTTAGCAGATGTATCAGGAGAACATGAAGCGAAAGGAGGTACGCCCTGAATTTCATCGTCGAAGCCTTTCGAAGACGCTGCGCCTCTGCGTCGCACAGTTCTCCGCCTTAGATTCTCTCTCCGAAGACGCTAACCTTGCGCCGCCTCTTTCCACATCATGTTCTCCTGTTACAAAGCTCAATTTAGAGCGTTCAGAAAATTTCGGCCAGATTTTAGCAGATGTATCAGGAGAACATGAAGCGAAAGGAGGTACGCCCTGAATTTCATCGTCGAAGCCTTTCGAAGACGCTGCGCCTCTGCGTCGAACAGTTCTCCGCCTTAGATTCTCTCTCCGAAGACGCTAACCTTGCGCCGCCTCTTTCCACATCATGTGCTCCTGTTACAAAGCTCAATTTAGAGCGTTCAGAAAATTTTGGCCAGATTTTAGCAGATGTATCAGGAGAACATGAAGCGAAAGGAGGTACGCCCTGAATTTCATCGTCGAAGCCTTTCGAAGACGCTGCGCCTCTGCGTCGAACAGTTCTCCGCCTTAGATTCTCTCTCCGAAGACGCTAACCTTGCGCCGCCTCTTTCCACATCATGTGCTCCTGTTACAAAGCTCAATTTAGAGCGTTCAGAAAATTTTGGCCAGATTTTAGCAGATGTATCAGGAGAACATGAAGCGAAAGGAGGTACGCCCTGAATTTCATCGTCGAAGCCTTTCGAAGACGCTGCGCCTCTGCGTCGCACAGTTCTCCGCCTTAGATTCTCTCTCCGAAGACGCTAACCTTGCGCCGCCTCTTTCCACATCATGTTCTCCTGTTACAAAGCTCAATTTAGAGCGTTCAGAAAATTTTGGCCAGATTTTAGCAGATGTATCAGGAGAACATGAAGCGAAAGGAGGTACGCCCTGAATTTCATCGTCGAAGCCTTTCGAAGACGCTGCGCCTCTGCGTCGCACAGTTCTCCGCCTTAGATTCTCTCTCCGAAGACGCTAACCTTGCGCCGCCTCTTTCCACATCATGTTCTCCTGTTACAAAGCTCAATTTAGAGCGTTCAGAAAATTTTGGCCAGATTTTAGCAGATGTAT
The DNA here is from genome assembly GCA_951215215.1 of Andrena trimmerana. Taxonomy (NCBI): domain Eukaryota; kingdom Metazoa; phylum Arthropoda; class Insecta; order Hymenoptera; family Andrenidae; genus Andrena; species Andrena trimmerana. The sequence continues at coordinate 72,893 of CATNUO010000079.1, forward strand.
CAGGAGAACATGAAGCGAAAGGAGGTACGCCCTGAATTTCATCGTCGAAGCCTTTCGAAGACGCTGCGCCTCTGCGTCGCACAGTTCTCCGCCTTAGATTCTCTCTCCGAAGACGCTAACCTTGCGCCGCCTCTTTCCACATCATGTGCTCCTGTTACAAAGCTCAATTTAGAGCGTTCAGAAAATTTTGGCCAGATTTTAGCAGATGTATCAGGAGAACATGAAGCGAAAGGAGGTACGCCCTGAATTTCATCGTCGAAGCCTTTCGAAGACGCTGCGCCACTGCGTCGAACAGTTCTCCACCTTAGATTCTCTCTCCGCAGACGCTAACCTTGCGCCGCCTCTTTCCACATCATGTTCTCCTGTTACAAAGCTCAATTTAGAGCGTTCAGAAAATTTTGGCCAGATTTTAGCAGATGTATCAGGAGAACATGAAGCGAAAGGAGGTACGCCCTGAATTTCATCGTCGAAGCCTTTCGAAGACGCTGCGCCACTGCGTCGAACAGTTCTCCGCCTTAGATTCTCTCTCCGCAGACGCTAACCTTGCGCCGCCTCTTTCCACATCATGTTCTCCTGTTACAAAGCTCAATTTAGAGCGTTCAGAAAATTTTGGCCAGATTTTAGCAGATGTATCAGGAGAACATGAAGCGAAAGGAGGTACGCCCTGAATTTCATCGTCGAAGCCTTTCGAAGACGCTGCGCCTCTGCGTCGAACAGTTCTCCGCCTTAGATTCTCTCTCCGAAGACGCTAACCTTGCGCCGCCTCTTTCCACATCATGTGCTCCTGTTACAAAGCTCAATTTAGAGCGTTCAGAAAATTTTGGCCAGATTTTAGCAGATGTATCAGGAGAACATGAAGCGAAAGGAGGTACGCCCTGAATTTCATCGTCGAAGCCTTTCGAAGACGCTGCGCCACTGCGTCGAACAGTTCTCCACCTTAGATTCTCTCTCCGCAGACGCTAACCTTGCGCCGCCTCTTTCCACATCATGTGCTCCTGTTACAAAGCTCAATTTAGAGCGTTCAGAAAATTTTGGCCAGATTTTAGCAGATGTATCAGGAGAACATGAAGCGAAAGGAGGTACGCCCTGAATTTCATCGTCGAAGCCTTTCGAAGACGCTGCGCCTCTGCGTCGAACAGTTCTCCGCCTTAGATTCTCTCTCCGAAGACGCTAACCTTGCGCCGCCTCTTTCCACATCATGTTCTCCTGTTACAAAGCTCAATTTAGAGCGTTCAGAAAATTTTGGCCAGATTTTAGCAGATGTATCAGGAGAACATGAAGCGAAAGGAGGTACGCCCTGAATTTCATCGTCGAAGCCTTTCGAAGACGCTGCGCCTCTGCGTCGCACAGTTCTCCGCCTTAGATTCTCTCTCCGAAGACGCTAACCTTGCGCCGCCTCTTTCCACATCATGTTCTCCTGTTACAAAGCTCAATTTAGAGCGTTCAGAAAATTTTGGCCAGATTTTAGCAGATGTATCAGGAGAACATGAAGCGAAAGGAGGTACGCCCTGAATTTCATCGTCGAAGCCTTTCGAAGACGCTGCGCCTCTGCGTCGAACAGTTCTCCGCCTTAGATTCTCTCTCCGAAGACGCTAACCTTGCGCCGCCTCTTTCCACATCATGTGCTCCTGTTACAATCTCAATTTTGGAGCGTTCAGAAAATTTTGGCCAGATTTTAGCAGATGTATCAGGAGAACATGAAGCGAAAGGAGGTACACCCTGAATTTCATCGTCGAAGCCTTTCGAAGACGCTGCGCCTCTGCGTCGAACAGTTCTCCGCCTTAGATTCTCTCTCCGAAGATGCTAACCTTGCGCCGCCTCTTTCCACATCATGTTCTCCTGTTACAAAGCTCAATTTAGAGCGTTCAGAAAATTTTGGCCAGATTTTAGCAGATGTATCAGGAGAACATGAAGCGAAAGGAGGTACGCCCTGAATTTCATCGTCGAAGCCTTTCGAAGACGCTGCGCCTCTGCGTCGCACAGTTCTCCGCCTTAGATTCTCTCTCCGAAGACGCTAACCTTGCGCCGCCTCTTTCCACATCATGTGCTCCTGTTACAAAGCTCAATTTAGAGCGTTCAGAAAATTTTGGCCAGATTTTAGCAGATGTATCAGGAGAACATGAAGCGAAAGGAGGTACGCCCTGAATTTCATCGTCGAAGCCTTTCGAAGACGCTGCGCCACTGCGTCGAACAGTTCTCCACCTTAGATTCTCTCTCCGCAGACGCTAACCTTGCGCCGCCTCTTTCCACATCATGTGCTCCTGTTACAAAGCTCAATTTAGAGCGTTCAGAAAATTTTGGCCAGATTTTAGCAGATGTATCAGGAGAACATGAAGCGAAAGGAGGTACGCCCTGAATTTCATCGTCGAAGCCTTTCGAAGACGCTGCGCCTCTGCGTCGAACAGTTCTCCGCCTTAGATTCTCTCTCCGAAGACGCTAACCTTGCGCCGCCTCTTTCCACATCATGTTCTCCTGTTACAAAGCTCAATTTAGAGCGTTCAGAAAATTTTGGCCAGATTTTAGCAGATGTATCAGGAGAACATGAAGCGAAAGGAGGTACGCCCTGAATTTCATCGTCGAAGCCTTTCGAAGACGCTGCGCCTCTGCGTCGCACAGTTCTCCGCCTTAGATTCTCTCTCCGAAGACGCTAACCTTGCGCCGCCTCTTTCCACATCATGTGCTCCTGTTACAAAGCTCAATTTAGAGCGTTCAGAAAATTTTGGCCAGATTTTAGCAGATGTATCAGGAGAACATGAAGCGAAAGGAGGTACGCCCTGAATTTCATCGTCGAAGCCTTTCGAAGACGCTGCGCCTCTGCGTCGAACAGTTCTCCGCCTTAGATTCTCTCTCCGAAGACGCTAACCTTGCGCCGCCTCTTTCCACATCATGTTCTCCTGTTACAAAGCTCAATTTAGAGCGTTCAGAAAATTTTGGCCAGATTTTAGCAGATGTATCAGGAGAACATGAAGCGAAAGGAGGTACGCCCTGAATTTCATCGTCGAAGCCTTTCGAAGACGCTGCGCCTCTGCGTCGCACAGTTCTCCGCCTTAGATTCTCTCTCCGAAGACGCTAACCTTGCGCCGCCTCTTTCCACATCATGTTCTCCTGTTACAAAGCTCAATTTAGAGCGTTCAGAAAATTTTGGCCAGATTTTAGCAGATGTATCAGGAGAACATGAAGCGAAAGGAGGTACGCCCTGAATTTCATCGTCGAAGCCTTTCGAAGACGCTGCGCCTCTGCGTCGAACAGTTCTCCGCCTTAGATTCTCTCTCCGAAGACGCTAACCTTGCGCCGCCTCTTTCCACATCATGTTCTCCTGTTACAAAGCTCAATTTAGAGCGTTCAGAAAATTTTGGCCAGATTTTAGCAGATGTATCAGGAGAACATGAAGCGAAAGGAGGTACGCCCTGAATTTCATCGTCGAAGCCTTTCGAAGACGCTGCGCCTCTGCGTCGCACAGTTCTCCGCCTTAGATTCTCTCTCCGAAGACGCTAACCTTGCGCCGCCTCTTTCCACATCATGTTCTCCTGTTACAAAGCTCAATTTAGAGCGTTCAGAAAATTTTGGCCAGATTTTAGCAGATGTATCAGGAGAACATGAAGCGAAAGGAGGTACGCCCTGAATTTCATCGTCGAAGCCTTTCGAAGACGCTGCGCCTCTGCGTCGAACAGTTCTCCGCCTTAGATTCTCTCTCCGAAGACGCTAACCTTGCGCCGCCTCTTTCCACATCATGTGCTCCTGTTACAATCTCAATTTTGGAGCGTTCAGAAAATTTTGGCCAGATTTTAGCAGATGTATCAGGAGAACATGAAGCGAAAGGAGGTACACCCTGAATTTCATCGTCGAAGCCTTTCGAAGACGCTGCGCCTCTGCGTCGAACAGTTCTCCGCCTTAGATTCTCTCTCCGAAGATGCTAACCTTGCGCCGCCTCTTTCCACATCATGTTCTCCTGTTACAAAGCTCAATTTAGAGCGTTCAGAAAATTTTGGCCAGATTTTAGCAGATGTATCAGGAGAACATGAAGCGAAAGGAGGTACGCCCTGAATTTCATCGTCGAAGCCTTTCGAAGACGCTGCGCCTCTGCGTCGCACAGTTCTCCGCCTTAGATTCTCTCTCCGAAGACGCTAACCTTGCGCCGCCTCTTTCCACATCATGTGCTCCTGTTACAAAGCTCAATTTAGAGCGTTCAGAAAATTTTGGCCAGATTTTAGCAGATGTATCAGGAGAACATGAAGCGAAAGGAGGTACGCCCTGAATTTCATCGTCGAAGCCTTTCGAAGACGCTGCGCCACTGCGTCGAACAGTTCTCCACCTTAGATTCTCTCTCCGCAGACGCTAACCTTGCGCCGCCTCTTTCCACATCATGTGCTCCTGTTACAAAGCTCAATTTAGAGCGTTCAGAAAATTTTGGCCAGATTTTAGCAGATGTATCAGGAGAACATGAAGCGAAAGGAGGTACGCCCTGAATTTCATCGTCGAAGCCTTTCGAAGACGCTGCGCCTCTGCGTCGAACAGTTCTCCGCCTTAGATTCTCTCTCCGAAGACGCTAACCTTGCGCCGCCTCTTTCCACATCATGTTCTCCTGTTACAAAGCTCAATTTAGAGCGTTCAGAAAATTTTGGCCAGATTTTAGCAGATGTATCAGGAGAACATGAAGCGAAAGGAGGTACGCCCTGAATTTCATCGTCGAAGCCTTTCGAAGACGCTGCGCCTCTGCGTCGCACAGTTCTCCGCCTTAGATTCTCTCTCCGAAGACGCTAACCTTGCGCCGCCTCTTTCCACATCATGTGCTCCTGTTACAAAGCTCAATTTAGAGCGTTCAGAAAATTTTGGCCAGATTTTAGCAGATGTATCAGGAGAACATGAAGCGAAAGGAGGTACGCCCTGAATTTCATCGTCGAAGCCTTTCGAAGACGCTGCGCCTCTGCGTCGAACAGTTCTCCGCCTTAGATTCTCTCTCCGAAGACGCTAACCTTGCGCCGCCTCTTTCCACATCATGTTCTCCTGTTACAAAGCTCAATTTAGAGCGTTCAGAAAATTTTGGCCAGATTTTAGCAGATGTATCAGGAGAACATGAAGCGAAAGGAGGTACGCCCTGAATTTCATCGTCGAAGCCTTTCGAAGACGCTGCGCCTCTGCGTCGCACAGTTCTCCGCCTTAGATTCTCTCTCCGAAGACGCTAACCTTGCGCCGCCTCTTTCCACATCATGTTCTCCTGTTACAAAGCTCAATTTAGAGCGTTCAGAAAATTTTGGCCAGATTTTAGCAGATGTATCAGGAGAACATGAAGCGAAAGGAGGTACGCCCTGAATTTCATCGTCGAAGCCTTTCGAAGACGCTGCGCCTCTGCGTCGCACAGTTCTCCGCCTTAGATTCTCTCTCCGAAGACGCTAACCTTGCGCCGCCTCTTTCCACATCATGTGCTCCTGTTACAAAGCTCAATTTAGAGCGTTCAGAAAATTTTGGCCAGATTTTAGCAGATGTATCAGGAGAACATGAAGCGAAAGGAGGTACGCCCTGAATTTCATCGTCGAAGCCTTTCGAAGACGCTGCGCCACTGCGTCGAACAGTTCTCCACCTTAGATTCTCTCTCCGCAGACGCTAACCTTGCGCCGCCTCTTTCCACATCATGTTCTCCTGTTACAAAGCTCAATTTAGAGCGTTCAGAAAATTTTGGCCAGATTTTAGCAGATGTATCAGGAGAACATGAAGCGAAAGGAGGTACGCCCTGAATTTCATCGTCGAAGCCTTTCGAAGACGCTGCGCCACTGCGTCGAACAGTTCTCCGCCTTAGATTCTCTCTCCGCAGACGCTAACCTTGCGCCGCCTCTTTCCACATCATGTTCTCCTGTTACAAAGCTCAATTTAGAGCGTTCAGAAAATTTTGGCCAGATTTTAGCAGATGTATCAGGAGAACATGAAGCGAAAGGAGGTACGCCCTGAATTTCATCGTCGAAGCCTTTCGAAGACGCTGCGCCTCTGCGTCGAACAGTTCTCCGCCTTAGATTCTCTCTCCGAAGACGCTAACCTTGCGCCGCCTCTTTCCACATCATGTGCTCCTGTTACAAAGCTCAATTTAGAGCGTTCAGAAAATTTTGGCCAGATTTTAGCAGATGTATCAGGAGAACATGAAGCGAAAGGAGGTACGCCCTGAATTTCATCGTCGAAGCCTTTCGAAGACGCTGCGCCACTGCGTCGAACAGTTCTCCACCTTAGATTCTCTCTCCGCAGACGCTAACCTTGCGCCGCCTCTTTCCACATCATGTGCTCCTGTTACAAAGCTCAATTTAGAGCGTTCAGAAAATTTTGGCCAGATTTTAGCAGATGTATCAGGAGAACATGAAGCGAAAGGAGGTACGCCCTGAATTTCATCGTCGAAGCCTTTCGAAGACGCTGCGCCTCTGCGTCGAACAGTTCTCCGCCTTAGATTCTCTCTCCGAAGACGCTAACCTTGCGCCGCCTCTTTCCACATCATGTTCTCCTGTTACAAAGCTCAATTTAGAGCGTTCAGAAAATTTTGGCCAGATTTTAGCAGATGTATCAGGAGAACATGAAGCGAAAGGAGGTACGCCCTGAATTTCATCGTCGAAGCCTTTCGAAGACGCTGCGCCTCTGCGTCGAACAGTTCTCCGCCTTAGATTCTCTCTCCGAAGACGCTAACCTTGCGCCGCCTCTTTCCACATCATGTGCTCCTGTTACAAAGCTCAATTTAGAGCGTTCAGAAAATTTTGGCCAGATTTTAGCAGATGTATCAGGAGAACATGAAGCGAAAGGAGGTACGCCCTGAATTTCATCGTCGAAGCCTTTCGAAGACGCTGCGCCTCTGCGTCGAACAGTTCTCCGCCTTAGATTCTCTCTCCGAAGACGCTAACCTTGCGCCGCCTCTTTCCACATCATGTTCTCCTGTTACAAAGCTCAATTTAGAGCGTTCAGAAAATTTTGGCCAGATTTTAGCAGATGTATCAGGAGAACATGAAGCGAAAGGAGGTACGCCCTGAATTTCATCGTCGAAGCCTTTCGAAGACGCTGCGCCTCTGCGTCGCACAGTTCTCCGCCTTAGATTCTCTCTCCGAAGACGCTAACCTTGCGCCGCCTCTTTCCACATCATGTGCTCCTGTTACAAAGCTCAATTTAGAGCGTTCAGAAAATTTTGGCCAGATTTTAGCAGATGTATCAGGAGAACATGAAGCGAAAGGAGGTACGCCCTGAATTTCATCGTCGAAGCCTTTCGAAGACGCTGCGCCTCTGCGTCGAACAGTTCTCCGCCTTAGATTCTCTCTCCGAAGACGCTAACCTTGCGCCGCCTCTTTCCACATCATGTTCTCCTGTTACAAAGCTCAATTTAGAGCGTTCAGAAAATTTTGGCCAGATTTTAGCAGATGTATCAGGAGAACATGAAGCGAAAGGAGGTACGCCCTGAATTTCATCGTCGAAGCCTTTCGAAGACGCTGCGCCTCTGCGTCGCACAGTTCTCCGCCTTAGATTCTCTCTCCGAAGACGCTAACCTTGCGCCGCCTCTTTCCACATCATGTTCTCCTGTTACAAAGCTCAATTTAGAGCGTTCAGAAAATTTTGGCCAGATTTTAGCAGATGTATCAGGAGAACATGAAGCGAAAGGAGGTACGCCCTGAATTTCATCGTCGAAGCCTTTCGAAGACGCTGCGCCTCTGCGTCGCACAGTTCTCCGCCTTAGATTCTCTCTCCGAAGACGCTAACCTTGCGCCGCCTCTTTCCACATCATGTGCTCCTGTTACAAAGCTCAATTTAGAGCGTTCAGAAAATTTTGGCCAGATTTTAGCAGATGTATCAGGAGAACATGAAGCGAAAGGAGGTACGCCCTGAATTTCATCGTCGAAGCCTTTCGAAGACGCTGCGCCACTGCGTCGAACAGTTCTCCACCTTAGATTCTCTCTCCGCAGACGCTAACCTTGCGCCGCCTCTTTCCACATCATGTTCTCCTGTTACAAAGCTCAATTTAGAGCGTTCAGAAAATTTTGGCCAGATTTTAGCAGATGTATCAGGAGAACATGAAGCGAAAGGAGGTACGCCCTGAATTTCATCGTCGAAGCCTTTCGAAGACGCTGCGCCACTGCGTCGAACAGTTCTCCGCCTTAGATTCTCTCTCCGCAGACGCTAACCTTGCGCCGCCTCTTTCCACATCATGTTCTCCTGTTACAAAGCTCAATTTAGAGCGTTCAGAAAATTTTGGCCAGATTTTAGCAGATGTATCAGGAGAACATGAAGCGAAAGGAGGTACGCCCTGAATTTCATCGTCGAAGCCTTTCGAAGACGCTGCGCCTCTGCGTCGAACAGTTCTCCGCCTTAGATTCTCTCTCCGAAGACGCTAACCTTGCGCCGCCTCTTTCCACATCATGTGCTCCTGTTACAAAGCTCAATTTAGAGCGTTCAGAAAATTTTGGCCAGATTTTAGCAGATGTATCAGGAGAACATGAAGCGAAAGGAGGTACGCCCTGAATTTCATCGTCGAAGCCTTTCGAAGACGCTGCGCCACTGCGTCGAACAGTTCTCCACCTTAGATTCTCTCTCCGCAGACGCTAACCTTGCGCCGCCTCTTTCCACATCATGTGCTCCTGTTACAAAGCTCAATTTAGAGCGTTCAGAAAATTTTGGCCAGATTTTAGCAGATGTATCAGGAGAACATGAAGCGAAAGGAGGTACGCCCTGAATTTCATCGTCGAAGCCTTTCGAAGACGCTGCGCCTCTGCGTCGAACAGTTCTCCGCCTTAGATTCTCTCTCCGAAGACGCTAACCTTGCGCCGCCTCTTTCCACATCATGTTCTCCTGTTACAAAGCTCAATTTAGAGCGTTCAGAAAATTTTGGCCAGATTTTAGCAGATGTATCAGGAGAACATGAAGCGAAAGGAGGTACGCCCTGAATTTCATCGTCGAAGCCTTTCGAAGACGCTGCGCCTCTGCGTCGAACAGTTCTCCGCCTTAGATTCTCTCTCCGAAGACGCTAACCTTGCGCCGCCTCTTTCCACATCATGTGCTCCTGTTACAAAGCTCAATTTAGAGCGTTCAGAAAATTTTGGCCAGATTTTAGCAGATGTATCAGGAGAACATGAAGCGAAAGGAGGTACGCCCTGAATTTCATCGTCGAAGCCTTTCGAAGACGCTGCGCCACTGCGTCGAACAGTTCTCCACCTTAGATTCTCTCTCCGCAGACGCTAACCTTGCGCCGCCTCTTTCCACATCATGTGCTCCTGTTACAAAGCTCAATTTAGAGCGTTCAGAAAATTTTGGCCAGATTTTAGCAGATGTATCAGGAGAACATGAAGCGAAAGGAGGTACGCCCTGAATTTCATCGTCGAAGCCTTTCGAAGACGCTGCGCCTCTGCGTCGAACAGTTCTCCGCCTTAGATTCTCTCTCCGAAGACGCTAACCTTGCGCCGCCTCTTTCCACATCATGTTCTCCTGTTACAAAGCTCAATTTAGAGCGTTCAGAAAATTTTGGCCAGATTTTAGCAGATGTATCAGGAGAACATGAAGCGAAAGGAGGTACGCCCTGAATTTCATCGTCGAAGCCTTTCGAAGACGCTGCGCCTCTGCGTCGCACAGTTCTCCGCCTTAGATTCTCTCTCCGAAGACGCTAACCTTGCGCCGCCTCTTTCCACATCATGTTCTCCTGTTACAAAGCTCAATTTAGAGCGTTCAGAAAATTTTGGCCAGATTTTAGCAGATGTATCAGGAGAACATGAAGCGAAAGGAGGTACGCCCTGAATTTCATCGTCGAAGCCTTTCGAAGACGCTGCGCCTCTGCGTCGAACAGTTCTCCGCCTTAGATTCTCTCTCCGAAGACGCTAACCTTGCGCCGCCTCTTTCCACATCATGTGCTCCTGTTACAATCTCAATTTTGGAGCGTTCAGAAAATTTTGGCCAGATTTTAGCAGATGTATCAGGAGAACATGAAGCGAAAGGAGGTACACCCTGAATTTCATCGTCGAAGCCTTTCGAAGACGCTGCGCCTCTGCGTCGAACAGTTCTCCGCCTTAGATTCTCTCTCCGAAGATGCTAACCTTGCGCCGCCTCTTTCCACATCATGTTCTCCTGTTACAAAGCTCAATTTAGAGCGTTCAGAAAATTTTGGCCAGATTTTAGCAGATGTATCAGGAGAACATGAAGCGAAAGGAGGTACGCCCTGAATTTCATCGTCGAAGCCTTTCGAAGACGCTGCGCCTCTGCGTCGCACAGTTCTCCGCCTTAGATTCTCTCTCCGAAGACGCTAACCTTGCGCCGCCTCTTTCCACATCATGTTCTCCTGTTACAAAGCTCAATTTAGAGCGTTCAGAAAATTTTGGCCAGATTTTAGCAGATGTATCAGGAGAACATGAAGCGAAAGGAGGTACGCCCTGAATTTCATCGTCGAAGCCTTTCGAAGACGCTGCGCCTCTGCGTCGCACAGTTCTCCGCCTTAGATTCTCTCTCCGAAGACGCTAACCTTGCGCCGCCTCTTTCCACATCATGTGCTCCTGTTACAAAGCTCAATTTAGAGCGTTCAGAAAATTTTGGCCAGATTTTAGCAGATGTATCAGGAGAACATGAAGCGAAAGGAGGTACGCCCTGAATTTCATCGTCGAAGCCTTTCGAAGACGCTGCGCCACTGCGTCGAACAGTTCTCCGCCTTAGATTCTCTCTCCGCAGACGCTAACCTTGCGCCGCCTCTTTCCACATCATGTTCTCCTGTTACAAAGCTCAATTTAGAGCGTTCAGAAAATTTTGGCCAGATTTTAGCAGATGTATCAGGAGAACATGAAGCGAAAGGAGGTACGCCCTGAATTTCATCGTCGAAGCCTTTCGAAGACGCTGCGCCTCTGCGTCGAACAGTTCTCCGCCTTAGATTCTCTCTCCGAAGACGCTAACCTTGCGCCGCCTCTTTCCACATCATGTGCTCCTGTTACAAAGCTCAATTTAGAGCGTTCAGAAAATTTTGGCCAGATTTTAGCAGATGTATCAGGAGAACATGAAGCGAAAGGAGGTACGCCCTGAATTTCATCGTCGAAGCCTTTCGAAGACGCTGCGCCACTGCGTCGAACAGTTCTCCACCTTAGATTCTCTCTCCGCAGACGCTAACCTTGCGCCGCCTCTTTCCACATCATGTGCTCCTGTTACAAAGCTCAATTTAGAGCGTTCAGAAAATTTTGGCCAGATTTTAGCAGATGTATCAGGAGAACATGAAGCGAAAGGAGGTACGCCCTGAATTTCATCGTCGAAGCCTTTCGAAGACGCTGCGCCTCTGCGTCGAACAGTTCTCCGCCTTAGATTCTCTCTCCGAAGACGCTAACCTTGCGCCGCCTCTTTCCACATCATGTTCTCCTGTTACAAAGCTCAATTTAGAGCGTTCAGAAAATTTTGGCCAGATTTTAGCAGATGTATCAGGAGAACATGAAGCGAAAGGAGGTACGCCCTGAATTTCATCGTCGAAGCCTTTCGAAGACGCTGCGCCTCTGCGTCGAACAGTTCTCCGCCTTAGATTCTCTCTCCGAAGACGCTAACCTTGCGCCGCCTCTTTCCACATCATGTGCTCCTGTTACAAAGCTCAATTTAGAGCGTTCAGAAAATTTTGGCCAGATTTTAGCAGATGTATCAGGAGAACATGAAGCGAAAGGAGGTACGCCCTGAATTTCATCGTCGAAGCCTTTCGAAGACGCTGCGCCACTGCGTCGAACAGTTCTCCACCTTAGATTCTCTCTCCGCAGACGCTAACCTTGCGCCGCCTCTTTCCACATCATGTGCTCCTGTTACAAAGCTCAATTTAGAGCGTTCAGAAAATTTTGGCCAGATTTTAGCAGATGTATCAGGAGAACATGAAGCGAAAGGAGGTACGCCCTGAATTTCATCGTCGAAGCCTTTCGAAGACGCTGCGCCTCTGCGTCGAACAGTTCTCCGCCTTAGATTCTCTCTCCGAAGACGCTAACCTTGCGCCGCCTCTTTCCACATCATGTTCTCCTGTTACAAAGCTCAATTTAGAGCGTTCAGAAAATTTTGGCCAGATTTTAGCAGATGTATCAGGAGAACATGAAGCGAAAGGAGGTACGCCCTGAATTTCATCGTCGAAGCCTTTCGAAGACGCTGCGCCTCTGCGTCGCACAGTTCTCCGCCTTAGATTCTCTCTCCGAAGACGCTAACCTTGCGCCGCCTCTTTCCACATCATGTTCTCCTGTTACAAAGCTCAATTTAGAGCGTTCAGAAAATTTTGGCCAGATTTTAGCAGATGTATCAGGAGAACATGAAGCGAAAGGAGGTACGCCCTGAATTTCATCGTCGAAGCCTTTCGAAGACGCTGCGCCTCTGCGTCGAACAGTTCTCCGCCTTAGATTCTCTCTCCGAAGACGCTAACCTTGCGCCGCCTCTTTCCACATCATGTGCTCCTGTTACAATCTCAATTTTGGAGCGTTCAGAAAATTTTGGCCAGATTTTAGCAGATGTATCAGGAGAACATGAAGCGAAAGGAGGTACACCCTGAATTTCATCGTCGAAGCCTTTCGGAGACGCTGCGCCTCTGCGTCGAACAGTTCTCCGCCTTAGATTCTCTCTCCGAAGATGCTAACCTTGCGCCGCCTCTTTCCACATCATGTTCTCCTGTTACAAAGCTCAATTTAGAGCGTTCAGAAAATTTTGGCCAGATTTTAGCAGATGTATCAGGAGAACATGAAGCGAAAGGAGGTACGCCCTGAATTTCATCGTCGAAGCCTTTCGAAGACGCTGCGCCTCTGCGTCGCACAGTTCTCCGCCTTAGATTCTCTCTCCGAAGACGCTAACCTTGCGCCGCCTCTTTCCACATCATGTGCTCCTGTTACAAAGCTCAATTTAGAGCGTTCAGAAAATTTTGGCCAGATTTTAGCAGATGTATCAGGAGAACATGAAGCGAAAGGAGGTACGCCCTGAATTTCATCGTCGAAGCCTTTCGAAGACGCTGCGCCACTGCGTCGAACAGTTCTCCACCTTAGATTCTCTCTCCGCAGACGCTAACCTTGCGCCGCCTCTTTCCACATCATGTTCTCCTGTTACAAAGCTCAATTTAGAGCGTTCAGAAAATTTTGGCCAGATTTTAGCAGATGTATCAGGAGAACATGAAGCGAAAGGAGGTACGCCCTGAATTTCATCGTCGAAGCCTTTCGAAGACGCTGCGCCTCTGCGTCGAACAGTTCTCCGCCTTAGATTCTCTCTCCGAAGACGCTAACCTTGCGCCGCCTCTTTCCACATCATGTTCTCCTGTTACAAAGCTCAATTTAGAGCGTTCAGAAAATTTTGGCCAGATTTTAGCAGATGTATCAGGAGAACATGAAGCGAAAGGAGGTACGCCCTGAATTTCATCGTCGAAGCCTTTCGAAGACGCTGCGCCTCTGCGTCGAACAGTTCTCCGCCTTAGATTCTCTCTCCGAAGACGCTAACCTTGCGCCGCCTCTTTCCACATCATGTGCTCCTGTTACAAAGCTCAATTTAGAGCGTTCAGAAAATTTTGGCCAGATTTTAGCAGATGTATCAGGAGAACATGAAGCGAAAGGAGGTACGCCCTGAATTTCATCGTCGAAGCCTTTCGAAGACGCTGCGCCACTGCGTCGAACAGTTCTCCACCTTAGATTCTCTCTCCGCAGACGCTAACCTTGCGCCGCCTCTTTCCACATCATGTGCTCCTGTTACAAAGCTCAATTTAGAGCGTTCAGAAAATTTTGGCCAGATTTTAGCAGATGTATCAGGAGAACATGAAGCGAAAGGAGGTACGCCCTGAATTTCATCGTCGAAGCCTTTCGAAGACGCTGCGCCTCTGCGTCGAACAGTTCTCCGCCTTAGATTCTCTCTCCGAAGACGCTAACCTTGCGCCGCCTCTTTCCACATCATGTTCTCCTGTTACAAAGCTCAATTTAGAGCGTTCAGAAAATTTTGGCCAGATTTTAGCAGATGTATCAGGAGAACATGAAGCGAAAGGAGGTACGCCCTGAATTTCATCGTCGAAGCCTTTCGAAGACGCTGCGCCTCTGCGTCGCACAGTTCTCCGCCTTAGATTCTCTCTCCGAAGACGCTAACCTTGCGCCGCCTCTTTCCACATCATGTTCTCCTGTTACAAAGCTCAATTTAGAGCGTTCAGAAAATTTTGGCCAGATTTTAGCAGATGTATCAGGAGAACATGAAGCGAAAGGAGGTACGCCCTGAATTTCATCGTCGAAGCCTTTCGAAGACGCTGCGCCTCTGCGTCGAACAGTTCTCCGCCTTAGATTCTCTCTCCGAAGACGCTAACCTTGCGCCGCCTCTTTCCACATCATGTGCTCCTGTTACAATCTCAATTTTGGAGCGTTCAGAAAATTTTGGCCAGATTTTAGCAGATGTATCAGGAGAACATGAAGCGAAAGGAGGTACACCCTGAATTTCATCGTCGAAGCCTTTCGAAGACGCTGCGCCTCTGCGTCGAACAGTTCTCCGCCTTAGATTCTCTCTCCGAAGATGCTAACCTTGCGCCGCCTCTTTCCACATCATGTTCTCCTGTTACAAAGCTCAATTTAGAGCGTTCAGAAAATTTTGGCCAGATTTTAGCAGATGTATCAGGAGAACATGAAGCGAAAGGAGGTACGCCCTGAATTTCATCGTCGAAGCCTTTCGAAGACGCTGCGCCTCTGCGTCGAACAGTTCTCCGCCTTAGATTCTCTCTCCGAAGACGCTAACCTTGCGCCGCCTCTTTCCACATCATGTGCTCCTGTTACAAAGCTCAATTTAGAGCGTTCAGAAAATTTTGGCCAGATTTTAGCAGATGTATCAGGAGAACATGAAGCGAAAGGAGGTACGCCCTGAATTTCATCGTCGAAGCCTTTCGAAGACGCTGCGCCTCTGCGTCGCACAGTTCTCCGCCTTAGATTCTCTCTCCGAAGACGCTAACCTTGCGCCGCCTCTTTCCACATCATGTTCTCCTGTTACAAAGCTCAATTTAGAGCGTTCAGAAAATTTTGGCCAGATTTTAGCAGATGTATCAGGAGAACATGAAGCGAAAGGAGGTACGCCCTGAATTTCATCGTCGAAGCCTTTCGAAGACGCTGCGCCACTGCGTCGAACAGTTCTCCACCTTAGATTCTCTCTCCGCAGACGCTAACCTTGCGCCGCCTCTTTCCACATCATGTGCTCCTGTTACAAAGCTCAATTTAGAGCGTTCAGAAAATTTTGGCCAGATTTTAGCAGATGTATCAGGAGAACATGAAGCGAAAGGAGGTACGCCCTGAATTTCATCGTCGAAGCCTTTCGAAGACGCTGCGCCTCTGCGTCGAACAGTTCTCCGCCTTAGATTCTCTCTCCGAAGACGCTAACCTTGCGCCGCCTCTTTCCACATCATGTTCTCCTGTTACAAAGCTCAATTTAGAGCGTTCAGAAAATTTTGGCCAGATTTTAGCAGATGTATCAGGAGAACATGAAGCGAAAGGAGGTACGCCCTGAATTTCATCGTCGAAGCCTTTCGAAGACGCTGCGCCTCTGCGTCGCACAGTTCTCCGCCTTAGATTCTCTCTCCGAAGACGCTAACCTTGCGCCGCCTCTTTCCACATCATGTTCTCCTGTTACAAAGCTCAATTTAGAGCGTTCAGAAAATTTTGGCCAGATTTTAGCAGATGTATCAGGAGAACATGAAGCGAAAGGAGGTACGCCCTGAATTTCATCGTCGAAGCCTTTCGAAGACGCTGCGCCTCTGCGTCGAACAGTTCTCCGCCTTAGATTCTCTCTCCGAAGACGCTAACCTTGCGCCGCCTCTTTCCACATCATGTGCTCCTGTTACAATCTCAATTTTGGAGCGTTCAGAAAATTTTGGCCAGATTTTAGCAGATGTATCAGGAGAACATGAAGCGAAAGGAGGTACACCCTGAATTTCATCGTCGAAGCCTTTCGAAGACGCTGCGCCTCTGCGTCGCACAGTTCTCCGCCTTAGATTCTCTCTCCGAAGACGCTAACCTTGCGCCGCCTCTTTCCACATCATGTTCTCCTGTTACAAAGCTCAATTTAGAGCGTTCAGAAAATTTTGGCCAGATTTTAGCAGATGTATCAGGAGAACATGAAGCGAAAGGAGGTACGCCCTGAATTTCATCGTCGAAGCCTTTCGAAGACGCTGCGCCTCTGCGTCGAACAGTTCTCCGCCTTAGATTCTCTCTCCGAAGACGCTAACCTTGCGCCGCCTCTTTCCACATCATGTTCTCCTGTTACAAAGCTCAATTTAGAGCGTTCAGAAAATTTTGGCCAGATTTTAGCAGATGTATCAGGAGAACATGAAGCGAAAGGAGGTACGCCCTGAATTTCATCGTCGAAGCCTTTCGAAGACGCTGCGCCTCTGCGTCGCACAGTTCTCCGCCTTAGATTCTCTCTCCGAAGACGCTAACCTTGCGCCGCCTCTTTCCACATCATGTGCTCCTGTTACAAAGCTCAATTTAGAGCGTTCAGAAAATTTTGGCCAGATTTTAGCAGATGTATCAGGAGAACATGAAGCGAAAGGAGGTACGCCCTGAATTTCATCGTCGAAGCCTTTCGAAGACGCTGCGCCACTGCGTCGAACAGTTCTCCACCTTAGATTCTCTCTCCGCAGACGCTAACCTTGCGCCGCCTCTTTCCACATCATGTTCTCCTGTTACAAAGCTCAATTTAGAGCGTTCAGAAAATTTTGGCCAGATTTTAGCAGATGTATCAGGAGAACATGAAGCGAAAGGAGGTACGCCCTGAATTTCATCGTCGAAGCCTTTCGAAGACGCTGCGCCACTGCGTCGAACAGTTCTCCGCCTTAGATTCTCTCTCCGCAGACGCTAACCTTGCGCCGCCTCTTTCCACATCATGTTCTCCTGTTACAAAGCTCAATTTAGAGCGTTCAGAAAATTTTGGCCAGATTTTAGCAGATGTATCAGGAGAACATGAAGCGAAAGGAGGTACGCCCTGAATTTCATCGTCGAAGCCTTTCGAAGACGCTGCGCCTCTGCGTCGAACAGTTCTCCGCCTTAGATTCTCTCTCCGAAGACGCTAACCTTGCGCCGCCTCTTTCCACATCATGTGCTCCTGTTACAAAGCTCAATTTAGAGCGTTCAGAAAATTTTGGCCAGATTTTAGCAGATGTATCAGGAGAACATGAAGCGAAAGGAGGTACGCCCTGAATTTCATCGTCGAAGCCTTTCGAAGACGCTGCGCCACTGCGTCGAACAGTTCTCCACCTTAGATTCTCTCTCCGCAGACGCTAACCTTGCGCCGCCTCTTTCCACATCATGTGCTCCTGTTACAAAGCTCAATTTAGAGCGTTCAGAAAATTTTGGCCAGATTTTAGCAGATGTATCAGGAGAACATGAAGCGAAAGGAGGTACGCCCTGAATTTCATCGTCGAAGCCTTTCGAAGACGCTGCGCCTCTGCGTCGAACAGTTCTCCGCCTTAGATTCTCTCTCCGAAGACGCTAACCTTGCGCCGCCTCTTTCCACATCATGTTCTCCTGTTACAAAGCTCAATTTAGAGCGTTCAGAAAATTTTGGCCAGATTTTAGCAGATGTATCAGGAGAACATGAAGCGAAAGGAGGTACGCCCTGAATTTCATCGTCGAAGCCTTTCGAAGACGCTGCGCCTCTGCGTCGCACAGTTCTCCGCCTTAGATTCTCTCTCCGAAGACGCTAACCTTGCGCCGCCTCTTTCCACATCATGTTCTCCTGTTACAAAGCTCAATTTAGAGCGTTCAGAAAATTTTGGCCAGATTTTAGCAGATGTATCAGGAGAACATGAAGCGAAAGGAGGTACGCCCTGAATTTCATCGTCGAAGCCTTTCGAAGACGCTGCGCCTCTGCGTCGAACAGTTCTCCGCCTTAGATTCTCTCTCCGAAGACGCTAACCTTGCGCCGCCTCTTTCCACATCATGTGCTCCTGTTACAATCTCAATTTTGGAGCGTTCAGAAAATTTTGGCCAGATTTTAGCAGATGTATCAGGAGAACATGAAGCGAAAGGAGGTACACCCTGAATTTCATCGTCGAAGCCTTTCGAAGACGCTGCGCCTCTGCGTCGAACAGTTCTCCGCCTTAGATTCTCTCTCCGAAGATGCTAACCTTGCGCCGCCTCTTTCCACATCATGTTCTCCTGTTACAAAGCTCAATTTAGAGCGTTCAGAAAATTTTGGCCAGATTTTAGCAGATGTATCAGGAGAACATGAAGCGAAAGGAGGTACGCCCTGAATTTCATCGTCGAAGCCTTTCGAAGACGCTGCGCCTCTGCGTCGAACAGTTCTCCGCCTTAGATTCTCTCTCCGAAGACGCTAACCTTGCGCCGCCTCTTTCCACATCATGTGCTCCTGTTACAAAGCTCAATTTAGAGCGTTCAGAAAATTTTGGCCAGATTTTAGCAGATGTATCAGGAGAACATGAAGCGAAAGGAGGTACGCCCTGAATTTCATCGTCGAAGCCTTTCGAAGACGCTGCGCCTCTGCGTCGAACAGTTCTCCGCCTTAGATTCTCTCTCCGAAGACGCTAACCTTGCGCCGCCTCTTTCCACATCATGTTCTCCTGTTACAATCTCAATTTTGGAGCGTTCAGAAAATTTTGGCCAGATTTTAGCAGATGTATCAGGAGAACATGAAGCGAAAGGAGGTACGCCCTGAATTTCATCGTCGAAGCCTTTCGAAGACGCTGCGCCTCTGCGTCGAACAGTTCTCCGCCTTAGATTCTCTCTCCGAAGACGCTAACCTTGCGCCGCCTCTTTCCACATCATGTGCTCCTGTTACAAAGCTCAATTTAGAGCGTTCAGAAAATTTTGGCCAGATTTTAGCAGATGTATCAGGAGAACATGAAGCGAAAGGAGGTACGCCCTGAATTTCATCGTCGAAGCCTTTCGAAGACGCTGCGCCACTGCGTCGAACAGTTCTCCACCTTAGATTCTCTCTCCGCAGACGCTAACCTTGCGCCGCCTCTTTCCACATCATGTGCTCCTGTTACAAAGCTCAATTTAGAGCGTTCAGAAAATTTTGGCCAGATTTTAGCAGATGTATCAGGAGAACATGAAGCGAAAGGAGGTACGCCCTGAATTTCATCGTCGAAGCCTTTCGAAGACGCTGCGCCTCTGCGTCGAACAGTTCTCCGCCTTAGATTCTCTCTCCGAAGACGCTAACCTTGCGCCGCCTCTTTCCACATCATGTTCTCCTGTTACAAAGCTCAATTTAGAGCGTTCAGAAAATTTTGGCCAGATTTTAGCAGATGTATCAGGAGAACATGAAGCGAAAGGAGGTACGCCCTGAATTTCATCGTCGAAGCCTTTCGAAGACGCTGCGCCTCTGCGTCGCACAGTTCTCCGCCTTAGATTCTCTCTCCGAAGACGCTAACCTTGCGCCGCCTCTTTCCACATCATGTTCTCCTGTTACAAAGCTCAATTTAGAGCGTTCAGAAAATTTTGGCCAGATTTTAGCAGATGTATCAGGAGAACATGAAGCGAAAGGAGGTACACCCTGAATTTCATCGTCGAAGCCTTTCGAACACGCTGCGCCTCTGCGTCGAACAGTTCTCCGCCTTAGATTCTCTCTCCGAAGACGCTAACCTTGCGCCGCCTCTTTCCACATCATGTTCTCCTGTTACAAAGCTCAATTTAGAGCGTTCAGAAAATTTTGGCCAGATTTTAGCAGATGTATCAGGAGAACATGAAGCGAAAGGAGGTACGCCCTGAATTTCATCGTCGAAGCCTTTCGAAGACGCTGCGCCTCTGCGTCGAACAGTTCCCCGCCTTAGATTCTCTCTCCGAAGACGCTAACCTTGCGCCGCCTCTTTCCACATCATGTGCTCCTGTTACAAAGCTCAATTTAGAGCGTTCAGAAAATTTTGGCCAGATTTTAGCAGATGTATCAGCAGAACATGAAGCGAAAGGAGGTACCCCCTGAATTTCATCGTCGAAGCCTTTCGAAGACGCTGCGCCTCTGCGTCGAACAGTTCTCCGCCTTAGATTCTCTCTCCGAAGACGCTAACCTTGCGCCGCCTCTTTCCACATCATGTGCTCCTGTTACAAAGCTCAATTTAGAGCGTTCAGAAAATTTTGGCCAGATTTTAGCAGATGTATCAGGAGAACATGAAGCGAAAGGAGGTACGCCCTGAATTTCATCGTCGAAGCCTTTCGAAGACGCTGCGCCTCTGCGTCGAACAGTTCTCCGCCTTAGATTCTCTCTCCGAAGACGCTAACCTTGCGCCGCCTCTTTCCACATCATGTGCTCCTGTTACAAAGCTCAATTTAGAGCGTTCAGAAAATTTTGGCCAGATTTTAGCAGATGTATCAGGAGAACATGAAGCGAAAGGAGGTACGCCCTGAATTTCATCGTCGAAGCCTTTCGAAGACGCTGCGCCTCTGCGTCGAACGGTTCTCCGCCTTAGATTCTCTCTCCGAAGACGCTAACCTTGCGCCGCCTCTTTCCACATCATGTGCTCCTGTTACAAAGCTCAATTTAGAGCGTTCAGAAAATTTTGGCCAGATTTTAGCAGATGTATCAGGAGAACATGAAGCGAAAGGAGGTACGCCCTGAATTTCATCGTCGAAGCCTTTCGAAGACGCTGCGCCTCTGCGTCGAACAGTTCTCCGCCTTAGATTCTCTCTCCGAAGACGCTAACCTTGCGCCGCCTCTTTCCACATCATGTTCTCCTGTTACAAAGCTCAATTTAGAGCGTTCAGAAAATTTTGGCCAGATTTTAGCAGATGTATCAGGAGAACATGAAGCGAAAGGAGGTACGCCCTGAATTTCATCGTCGAAGCCTTTCGAAGACGCTGCGCCTCTGCGTCGAACAGTTCTCCGCCTTAGATTCTCTCTCCGAAGACGCTAACCTTGCGCCGCCTCTTTCCACATCATGTTCTCCTGTTACAATCTCAATTTTGGAGCGTTCAGAAAATTTTGGCCAGATTTTAGCAGATGTATCAGGAGAACATGAAGCGAAAGGAGGTACGCCCTGAATTTCATCGTCGAAGCCTTTCGAAGACGCTGCGCCTCTGCGTCGAACAGTTCTCCGCCTTAGATTCTCTCTCCGAAGACGCTAACCTTGCGCCGCCTCTTTCCACATCATGTTCTCCTGTTACAATCTCAATTTAGAGCGTTCAGAAAATTTTGGCCAGATTTTAGCAGATGTATCAGGAGAACATGAAGCGAAAGGAGGTACGCCCTGAATTTCATCGTCGAAGCCTTTCGAAGACGCTGCGCCTCTGCGTCGAACGGTTCTCCGCCTTAGATTCTCTCTCCGAAGACGCTAACCTTGCGCCGCCTCTTTCCACATCATGTGCTCCTGTTACAAAGCTCAATTTAGAGCGTTCAGAAAATTTTGGCCAGATTTTAGCAGATGTATCAGGAGAACATGAAGCGAAAGGAGGTACGCCCTGAATTTCATCGTCGAAGCCTTTCGAAGACGCTGCGCCTCTGCGTCGAACAGTTCTCCGCCTTAGATTCTCTCTCCGAAGACGCTAACCTTGCGCCGCCTCTTTCCACATCATGTGCTCCTGTTACAAAGCTCAATTTAGAGCGTTCAGAAAATTTTGGCCAGATTTTAGCAGATGTATCAGGAGAACATGAAGCGAAAGGAGGTACGCCCTGAATTTCATCGTCGAAGCCTTTCGAAGACGCTGCGCCTCTGCGTCGAACAGTTCTCCACCTTAGATTCTCTCTCCGCAGACGCTAACCTTGCGCCGCCTCTTTCCACATCATGTTCTCCTGTTACAAAGCTCAATTTAGAGCGTTCAGAAAATTTTGGCCAGATTTTAGCAGATGTATCAGGAGAACATGAAGCGAAAGGAGGTACGCCCTGAATTTCATCGTCGAAGCCTTTCGAAGACGCTGCGCCACTGCGTCGAACAGTTCTCCGCCTTAGATTCTCTCTCCGCAGACGCTAACCTTGCGCCGCCTCTTTCCACATCATGTTCTCCTGTTACAAAGCTCAATTTAGAGCGTTCAGAAAATTTTGGCCAGATTTTAGCAGATGTATCAGGAGAACATGAAGCGAAAGGAGGTACGCCCTGAATTTCATCGTCGAAGCCTTTCGAAGACGCTGCGCCTCTGCGTCGAACAGTTCTCCGCCTTAGATTCTCTCTCCGAAGACGCTAACCTTGCGCCGCCTCTTTCCACATCATGTGCTCCTGTTACAAAGCTCAATTTAGAGCGTTCAGAAAATTTTGGCCAGATTTTAGCAGATGTATCAGGAGAACATGAAGCGAAAGGAGGTACGCCCTGAATTTCATCGTCGAAGCCTTTCGAAGACGCTGCGCCACTGCGTCGAACAGTTCTCCACCTTAGATTCTCTCTCCGAAGACGCTAACCTTGCGCCGCCTCTTTCCACATCATGTGCTCCTGTTACAAAGCTCAATTTAGAGCGTTCAGAAAATTTTGGCCAGATTTTAGCAGATGTATCAGCAGAACATGAAGCGAAAGGAGGTACGCCCTGAATTTCATCGTCGAAGCCTTTCGAAGACGCTGCGCCTCTGCGTCGAACAGTTCTCCGCCTTAGATTCTCTCTCCGAAGACGCTAACCTTGCGCCGCCTCTTTCCACATCATGTGCTCCTGTTACAAAGCTCAATTTAGAGCGTTCAGAAAATTTTGGTCAGATTTTAGCAGATGTATCAGGAGAACATGAAGCGAAAGGAGGTACGCCCTGAATTTCATCGTCGAAGCCTTTCGAAGACGCTGCGCCTCTGCGTCGAACAGTTCTCCGCCTTAGATTCTCTCTCCGAAGACGCTAACCTTGCGCCGCCTCTTTCCACATCATGTGCTCCTGTTACAAAGCTCAATTTAGAGCGTTCAGAAAATTTTGGTCAGATTTTAGCAGATGTATCAGGAGAACATGAAGCGAAAGGAGGTACGCCCTGAATTTCATCGTCGAAGCCTTTCGAAGACGCTGCGCCTCTGCGTCGAACAGTTCTCCGCCTTAGATTCTCTCTCCGAAGACGCTAACCTTGCGCCGCCTCTTTCCACATCATGTGCTCCTGTTACAATCTCAATTTTGGAGCGTTCAGAAAATTTTGGCCAGATTTTAGCAGATGTATCAGGAGAACATGAAGCGAAAGGAGGTACACCCTGAATTTCATCGTCGAAGCCTTTCGAAGACGCTGCGCCTCTGCGTCGAACAGTTCTCCGCCTTAGATTCTCTCTCCGAAGATGCTAACCTTGCGCCGCCTCTTTCCACATCATGTTCTCCTGTTACAAAGCTCAATTTAGAGCGTTCAGAAAATTTTGGCCAGATTTTAGCAGATGTATCAGGAGAACATGAAGCGAAAGGAGGTACGCCCTGAATTTCATCGTCGAAGCCTTTCGAAGACGCTGCGCCTCTGCGTCGAACAGTTCTCCGCCTTAGATTCTCTCTCCGAAGACGCTAACCTTGCGCCGCCTCTTTCCACATCATGTGCTCCTGTTACAAAGCTCAATTTAGAGCGTTCAGAAAATTTTGGCCAGATTTTAGCAGATGTATCAGGAGAACATGAAGCGAAAGGAGGTACGCCCTGAATTTCATCGTCGAAGCCTTTCGAAGACGCTGCGCCTCTGCGTCGAACAGTTCTCCGCCTTAGATTCTCTCTCCGAAGACGCTAACCTTGCGCCGCCTCTTTCCACATCATGTTCTCCTGTTACAATCTCAATTTTGGAGCGTTCAGAAAATTTTGGCCAGATTTTAGCAGATGTATCAGGAGAACATGAAGCGAAAGGAGGTACGCCCTGAATTTCATCGTCGAAGCCTTTCGAAGACGCTGCGCCTCTGCGTCGAACAGTTCTCCGCCTTAGATTCTCTCTCCGAAGACGCTAACCTTGCGCCGCCTCTTTCCACATCATGTGCTCCTGTTACAAAGCTCAATTTAGAGCGTTCAGAAAATTTTGGCCAGATTTTAGCAGATGTATCAGGAGAACATGAAGCGAAAGGAGGTACGCCCTGAATTTCATCGTCGAAGCCTTTCGAAGACGCTGCGCCACTGCGTCGAACAGTTCTCCACCTTAGATTCTCTCTCCGCAGACGCTAACCTTGCGCCGCCTCTTTCCACATCATGTGCTCCTGTTACAAAGCTCAATTTAGAGCGTTCAGAAAATTTTGGCCAGATTTTAGCAGATGTATCAGGAGAACATGAAGCGAAAGGAGGTACGCCCTGAATTTCATCGTCGAAGCCTTTCGAAGACGCTGCGCCTCTGCGTCGAACAGTTCTCCGCCTTAGATTCTCTCTCCGAAGACGCTAACCTTGCGCCGCCTCTTTCCACATCATGTTCTCCTGTTACAAAGCTCAATTTAGAGCGTTCAGAAAATTTTGGCCAGATTTTAGCAGATGTATCAGGAGAACATGAAGCGAAAGGAGGTACGCCCTGAATTTCATCGTCGAAGCCTTTCGAAGACGCTGCGCCTCTGCGTCGCACAGTTCTCCGCCTTAGATTCTCTCTCCGAAGACGCTAACCTTGCGCCGCCTCTTTCCACATCATGTTCTCCTGTTACAAAGCTCAATTTAGAGCGTTCAGAAAATTTTGGCCAGATTTTAGCAGATGTATCAGGAGAACATGAAGCGAAAGGAGGTACACCCTGAATTTCATCGTCGAAGCCTTTCGAACACGCTGCGCCTCTGCGTCGAACAGTTCTCCGCCTTAGATTCTCTCTCCGAAGACGCTAACCTTGCGCCGCCTCTTTCCACATCATGTTCTCCTGTTACAAAGCTCAATTTAGAGCGTTCAGAAAATTTTGGCCAGATTTTAGCAGATGTATCAGGAGAACATGAAGCGAAAGGAGGTACGCCCTGAATTTCATCGTCGAAGCCTTTCGAAGACGCTGCGCCTCTGCGTCGAACAGTTCCCCGCCTTAGATTCTCTCTCCGAAGACGCTAACCTTGCGCCGCCTCTTTCCACATCATGTGCTCCTGTTACAAAGCTCAATTTAGAGCGTTCAGAAAATTTTGGCCAGATTTTAGCAGATGTATCAGCAGAACATGAAGCGAAAGGAGGTACCCCCTGAATTTCATCGTCGAAGCCTTTCGAAGACGCTGCGCCTCTGCGTCGAACAGTTCTCCGCCTTAGATTCTCTCTCCGAAGACGCTAACCTTGCGCCGCCTCTTTCCACATCATGTGCTCCTGTTACAAAGCTCAATTTAGAGCGTTCAGAAAATTTTGGCCAGATTTTAGCAGATGTATCAGGAGAACATGAAGCGAAAGGAGGTACGCCCTGAATTTCATCGTCGAAGCCTTTCGAAGACGCTGCGCCTCTGCGTCGAACAGTTCTCCGCCTTAGATTCTCTCTCCGAAGACGCTAACCTTGCGCCGCCTCTTTCCACATCATGTGCTCCTGTTACAAAGCTCAATTTAGAGCGTTCAGAAAATTTTGGCCAGATTTTAGCAGATGTATCAGGAGAACATGAAGCGAAAGGAGGTACGCCCTGAATTTCATCGTCGAAGCCTTTCGAAGACGCTGCGCCTCTGCGTCGAACGGTTCTCCGCCTTAGATTCTCTCTCCGAAGACGCTAACCTTGCGCCGCCTCTTTCCACATCATGTGCTCCTGTTACAAAGCTCAATTTAGAGCGTTCAGAAAATTTTGGCCAGATTTTAGCAGATGTATCAGGAGAACATGAAGCGAAAGGAGGTACGCCCTGAATTTCATCGTCGAAGCCTTTCGAAGACGCTGCGCCTCTGCGTCGAACAGTTCTCCGCCTTAGATTCTCTCTCCGAAGACGCTAACCTTGCGCCGCCTCTTTCCACATCATGTTCTCCTGTTACAAAGCTCAATTTAGAGCGTTCAGAAAATTTTGGCCAGATTTTAGCAGATGTATCAGGAGAACATGAAGCGAAAGGAGGTACGCCCTGAATTTCATCGTCGAAGCCTTTCGAAGACGCTGCGCCTCTGCGTCGAACAGTTCTCCGCCTTAGATTCTCTCTCCGAAGACGCTAACCTTGCGCCGCCTCTTTCCACATCATGTTCTCCTGTTACAATCTCAATTTTGGAGCGTTCAGAAAATTTTGGCCAGATTTTAGCAGATGTATCAGGAGAACATGAAGCGAAAGGAGGTACGCCCTGAATTTCATCGTCGAAGCCTTTCGAAGACGCTGCGCCTCTGCGTCGAACAGTTCTCCGCCTTAGATTCTCTCTCCGAAGACGCTAACCTTGCGCCGCCTCTTTCCACATCATGTTCTCCTGTTACAATCTCAATTTAGAGCGTTCAGAAAATTTTGGCCAGATTTTAGCAGATGTATCAGGAGAACATGAAGCGAAAGGAGGTACGCCCTGAATTTCATCGTCGAAGCCTTTCGAAGACGCTGCGCCTCTGCGTCGAACGGTTCTCCGCCTTAGATTCTCTCTCCGAAGACGCTAACCTTGCGCCGCCTCTTTCCACATCATGTGCTCCTGTTACAAAGCTCAATTTAGAGCGTTCAGAAAATTTTGGCCAGATTTTAGCAGATGTATCAGGAGAACATGAAGCGAAAGGAGGTACGCCCTGAATTTCATCGTCGAAGCCTTTCGAAGACGCTGCGCCTCTGCGTCGAACAGTTCTCCGCCTTAGATTCTCTCTCCGAAGACGCTAACCTTGCGCCGCCTCTTTCCACATCATGTTCTCCTGTTACAAAGCTCAATTTAGAGCGTTCAGAAAATTTTGGCCAGATTTTAGCAGATGTATCAGGAGAACATGAAGCGAAAGGAGGTACGCCCTGAATTTCATCGTCGAAGCCTTTCGAAGACGCTGCGCCTCTGCGTCGAACAGTTCTCCGCCTTAGATTCTCTCTCCGAAGACGCTAACCTTGCGCCGCCTCTTTCCACATCATGTGCTCCTGTTACAAAGCTCAATTTAGAGCGTTCAGAAAATTTTGGCCAGATTTTAGCAGATGTATCAGGAGAACATGAAGCGAAAGGAGGTACGCCCTGAATTTCATCGTCGAAGCCTTTCGAAGACGCTGCGCCTCTGCGTCGAACAGTTCTCCGCCTTAGATTCTCTCTCCGAAGACGCTAACCTTGCGCCGCCTCTTTCCACATCATGTGCTCCTGTTACAAAGCTCAATTTAGAGCGTTCAGAAAATTTTGGCCAGATTTTAGCAGATGTATCAGGAGAACATGAAGCGAAAGGAGGTACGCCCTGAATTTCATCGTCGAAGCCTTTCGAAGACGCTGCGCCTCTGCGTCGAACAGTTCTCCGCCTTAGATTCTCTCTCCGCAGACGCTAACCTTGCGCCGCCTCTTTCCACATCATGTGCTCCTGTTACAAAGCTCAATTTAGAGCGTTCAGAAAATTTTGGCCAGATTTTAGCAGATGTATCAGCAGAACATGAAGCGAAAGGAGGTACACCCTGAATTTCATCGTCGAAGCCTTTCGAAGACGCTGCGCCTCTGCGTCGAACAGTTCTCCGCCTTAGATTCTCTCTCCGAAGACGCTAACCTTGCGCCGCCTCTTTCCACATCATGTGCTCCTGTTACAAAGCTCAATTTAGAGCGTTCAGAAAATTTTGGCCAGATTTTAGCAGATGTATCAGCAGAACATGAAGCGAAAGGAGGTACGCCCTGAATTTCATCGTCGAAGCCTTTCGAAGACGCTGCGCCTCTGCGTCGAACAGTTCTCCGCCTTAGATTCTCTCTCCGAAGACGCTAACCTTGCGCCGCCTCTTTCCACATCATGTGCTCCTGTTACAAAGCTCAATTTAGAGCGTTCAGAAAATTTTGGTCAGATTTTAGCAGATGTATCAGGAGAACATGAAGCGAAAGGAGGTACGCCCTGAATTTCATCGTCGAAGCCTTTCGAAGACGCTGCGCCTCTGCGTCGAACAGTTCTCCGCCTTAGATTCTCTCTCCGAAGACGCTAACCTTGCGCCGCCTCTTTCCACATCATGTGCTCCTGTTACAAAGCTCAATTTAGAGCGTTCAGAAAATTTTGGTCAGATTTTAGCAGATGTATCAGGAGAACATGAAGCGAAAGGAGGTACGCCCTGAATTTCATCGTCGAAGCCTTTCGAAGACGCTGCGCCTCTGCGTCGAACAGTTCTCCGCCTTAGATTCTCTCTCCGAAGACGCTAACCTTGCGCCGCCTCTTTCCACATCATGTTCTCCTGTTACAATCTCAATTTTGGAGCGTTCAGAAAATTTTGGCCAGATTTTAGCAGATGTATCAGGAGAACATGAAGCGAAAGGAGGTACGCCCTGAATTTCATCGTCGAAGCCTTTCGAAGACGCTGCGCCTCTGCGTCGAACAGTTCTCCGCCTTAGATTCTCTCTCCGAAGACGCTAACCTTGCGCCGCCTCTTTCCACATCATGTGCTCCTGTTACAATCTCAATTTTGGAGCGTTCAGAAAATTTTGGCCAGATTTTAGCAGATGTATCAGGAGAACATGAAGCGAAAGGAGGTACGCCCTGAATTTCATCGTCGAAGCCTTTCGAAGACGCTGCGCCTCTGCGTCGAACAGTTCTCCGCCTTAGATTCTCTCTCCGAAGACGCTAACCTTGCGCCGCCTCTTTCCACATCATGTTCTCCTGTTACAATCTCAATTTAGAGCGTTCAGAAAATTTTGGCCAGATTTTAGCAGATGTATCAGGAGAACATGAAGCGAAAGGAGGTACGCCCTGAATTTCATCGTCGAAGCCTTTCGAAGACGCTGCGCCTCTGCGTCGAACGGTTCTCCGCCTTAGATTCTCTCTCCGAAGACGCTAACCTTGCGCCGCCTCTTTCCACATCATGTTCTCCTGTTACAAAGCTCAATTTAGAGCGTTCAGAAAATTTTGGCCAGATTTTAGCAGATGTATCAGGAGAACATGAAGCGAAAGGAGGTACGCCCTGAATTTCATCGTCGAAGCCTTTCGAAGACGCTGCGCCTCTGCGTCGCACAGTTCTCCGCCTTAGATTCTCTCTCCGAAGACGCTAACCTTGCGCCGCCTCTTTCCACATCATGTTCTCCTGTTACAAAGCTCAATTTAGAGCGTTCAGAAAATTTTGGCCAGATTTTAGCAGATGTATCAGGAGAACATGAAGCGAAAGGAGGTACGCCCTGAATTTCATCGTCGAAGCCTTTCGAAGACGCTGCGCCTCTGCGTCGAACAGTTCTCCGCCTTAGATTCTCTCTCCGAAGACGCTAACCTTGCGCCGCCTCTTTCCACATCATGTGCTCCTGTTACAATCTCAATTTTGGAGCGTTCAGAAAATTTTGGCCAGATTTTAGCAGATGTATCAGGAGAACATGAAGCGAAAGGAGGTACACCCTGAATTTCATCGTCGAAGCCTTTCGAAGACGCTGCGCCTCTGCGTCGAACAGTTCTCCGCCTTAGATTCTCTCTCCGAAGATGCTAACCTTGCGCCGCCTCTTTCCACATCATGTTCTCCTGTTACAAAGCTCAATTTAGAGCGTTCAGAAAATTTTGGCCAGATTTTAGCAGATGTATCAGGAGAACATGAAGCGAAAGGAGGTACGCCCTGAATTTCATCGTCGAAGCCTTTCGAAGACGCTGCGCCTCTGCGTCGAACAGTTCTCCGCCTTAGATTCTCTCTCCGAAGACGCTAACCTTGCGCCGCCTCTTTCCACATCATGTGCTCCTGTTACAAAGCTCAATTTAGAGCGTTCAGAAAATTTTGGCCAGATTTTAGCAGATGTATCAGGAGAACATGAAGCGAAAGGAGGTACGCCCTGAATTTCATCGTCGAAGCCTTTCGAAGACGCTGCGCCTCTGCGTCGAACAGTTCTCCGCCTTAGATTCTCTCTCCGAAGACGCTAACCTTGCGCCGCCTCTTTCCACATCATGTTCTCCTGTTACAATCTCAATTTTGGAGCGTTCAGAAAATTTTGGCCAGATTTTAGCAGATGTATCAGGAGAACATGAAGCGAAAGGAGGTACGCCCTGAATTTCATCGTCGAAGCCTTTCGAAGACGCTGCGCCTCTGCGTCGAACAGTTCTCCGCCTTAGATTCTCTCTCCGAAGACGCTAACCTTGCGCCGCCTCTTTCCACATCATGTGCTCCTGTTACAAAGCTCAATTTAGAGCGTTCAGAAAATTTTGGCCAGATTTTAGCAGATGTATCAGGAGAACATGAAGCGAAAGGAGGTACGCCCTGAATTTCATCGTCGAAGCCTTTCGAAGACGCTGCGCCACTGCGTCGAACAGTTCTCCACCTTAGATTCTCTCTCCGCAGACGCTAACCTTGCGCCGCCTCTTTCCACATCATGTGCTCCTGTTACAAAGCTCAATTTAGAGCGTTCAGAAAATTTTGGCCAGATTTTAGCAGATGTATCAGGAGAACATGAAGCGAAAGGAGGTACGCCCTGAATTTCATCGTCGAAGCCTTTCGAAGACGCTGCGCCTCTGCGTCGAACAGTTCTCCGCCTTAGATTCTCTCTCCGAAGACGCTAACCTTGCGCCGCCTCTTTCCACATCATGTTCTCCTGTTACAAAGCTCAATTTAGAGCGTTCAGAAAATTTTGGCCAGATTTTAGCAGATGTATCAGGAGAACATGAAGCGAAAGGAGGTACGCCCTGAATTTCATCGTCGAAGCCTTTCGAAGACGCTGCGCCTCTGCGTCGCACAGTTCTCCGCCTTAGATTCTCTCTCCGAAGACGCTAACCTTGCGCCGCCTCTTTCCACATCATGTTCTCCTGTTACAAAGCTCAATTTAGAGCGTTCAGAAAATTTTGGCCAGATTTTAGCAGATGTATCAGGAGAACATGAAGCGAAAGGAGGTACACCCTGAATTTCATCGTCGAAGCCTTTCGAACACGCTGCGCCTCTGCGTCGAACAGTTCTCCGCCTTAGATTCTCTCTCCGAAGACGCTAACCTTGCGCCGCCTCTTTCCACATCATGTTCTCCTGTTACAAAGCTCAATTTAGAGCGTTCAGAAAATTTTGGCCAGATTTTAGCAGATGTATCAGGAGAACATGAAGCGAAAGGAGGTACGCCCTGAATTTCATCGTCGAAGCCTTTCGAAGACGCTGCGCCTCTGCGTCGAACAGTTCTCCGCCTTAGATTCTCTCTCCGCAGACGCTAACCTTGCGCCGCCTCTTTCCACATCATGTGCTCCTGTTACAAAGCTCAATTTAGAGCGTTCAGAAAATTTTGGCCAGATTTTAGCAGATGTATCAGCAGAACATGAAGCGAAAGGAGGTACACCCTGAATTTCATCGTCGAAGCCTTTCGAAGACGCTGCGCCTCTGCGTCGAACAGTTCTCCGCCTTAGATTCTCTCTCCGAAGACGCTAACCTTGCGCCGCCTCTTTCCACATCATGTGCTCCTGTTACAAAGCTCAATTTAGAGCGTTCAGAAAATTTTGGCCAGATTTTAGCAGATGTATCAGCAGAACATGAAGCGAAAGGAGGTACGCCCTGAATTTCATCGTCGAAGCCTTTCGAAGACGCTGCGCCTCTGCGTCGAACAGTTCTCCGCCTTAGATTCTCTCTCCGAAGACGCTAACCTTGCGCCGCCTCTTTCCACATCATGTGCTCCTGTTACAAAGCTCAATTTAGAGCGTTCAGAAAATTTTGGTCAGATTTTAGCAGATGTATCAGGAGAACATGAAGCGAAAGGAGGTACGCCCTGAATTTCATCGTCGAAGCCTTTCGAAGACGCTGCGCCTCTGCGTCGAACAGTTCTCCGCCTTAGATTCTCTCTCCGAAGACGCTAACCTTGCGCCGCCTCTTTCCACATCATGTGCTCCTGTTACAAAGCTCAATTTAGAGCGTTCAGAAAATTTTGGTCAGATTTTAGCAGATGTATCAGGAGAACATGAAGCGAAAGGAGGTACGCCCTGAATTTCATCGTCGAAGCCTTTCGAAGACGCTGCGCCTCTGCGTCGAACAGTTCTCCGCCTTAGATTCTCTCTCCGAAGACGCTAACCTTGCGCCGCCTCTTTCCACATCATGTTCTCCTGTTACAATCTCAATTTTGGAGCGTTCAGAAAATTTTGGCCAGATTTTAGCAGATGTATCAGGAGAACATGAAGCGAAAGGAGGTACGCCCTGAATTTCATCGTCGAAGCCTTTCGAAGACGCTGCGCCTCTGCGTCGAACAGTTCTCCGCCTTAGATTCTCTCTCCGAAGACGCTAACCTTGCGCCGCCTCTTTCCACATCATGTGCTCCTGTTACAATCTCAATTTTGGAGCGTTCAGAAAATTTTGGCCAGATTTTAGCAGATGTATCAGGAGAACATGAAGCGAAAGGAGGTACGCCCTGAATTTCATCGTCGAAGCCTTTCGAAGACGCTGCGCCTCTGCGTCGAACAGTTCTCCGCCTTAGATTCTCTCTCCGAAGACGCTAACCTTGCGCCGCCTCTTTCCACATCATGTTCTCCTGTTACAATCTCAATTTAGAGCGTTCAGAAAATTTTGGCCAGATTTTAGCAGATGTATCAGGAGAACATGAAGCGAAAGGAGGTACGCCCTGAATTTCATCGTCGAAGCCTTTCGAAGACGCTGCGCCTCTGCGTCGAACGGTTCTCCGCCTTAGATTCTCTCTCCGAAGACGCTAACCTTGCGCCGCCTCTTTCCACATCATGTTCTCCTGTTACAAAGCTCAATTTAGAGCGTTCAGAAAATTTTGGCCAGATTTTAGCAGATGTATCAGGAGAACATGAAGCGAAAGGAGGTACGCCCTGAATTTCATCGTCGAAGCCTTTCGAAGACGCTGCGCCTCTGCGTCGCACAGTTCTCCGCCTTAGATTCTCTCTCCGAAGACGCTAACCTTGCGCCGCCTCTTTCCACATCATGTTCTCCTGTTACAAAGCTCAATTTAGAGCGTTCAGAAAATTTTGGCCAGATTTTAGCAGATGTATCAGGAGAACATGAAGCGAAAGGAGGTACGCCCTGAATTTCATCGTCGAAGCCTTTCGAAGACGCTGCGCCTCTGCGTCGAACAGTTCTCCGCCTTAGATTCTCTCTCCGAAGACGCTAACCTTGCGCCGCCTCTTTCCACATCATGTGCTCCTGTTACAATCTCAATTTTGGAGCGTTCAGAAAATTTTGGCCAGATTTTAGCAGATGTATCAGGAGAACATGAAGCGAAAGGAGGTACACCCTGAATTTCATCGTCGAAGCCTTTCGAAGACGCTGCGCCTCTGCGTCGAACAGTTCTCCGCCTTAGATTCTCTCTCCGAAGATGCTAACCTTGCGCCGCCTCTTTCCACATCATGTTCTCCTGTTACAAAGCTCAATTTAGAGCGTTCAGAAAATTTTGGCCAGATTTTAGCAGATGTATCAGGAGAACATGAAGCGAAAGGAGGTACGCCCTGAATTTCATCGTCGAAGCCTTTCGAAGACGCTGCGCCTCTGCGTCGCACAGTTCTCCGCCTTAGATTCTCTCTCCGAAGACGCTAACCTTGCGCCGCCTCTTTCCACATCATGTGCTCCTGTTACAAAGCTCAATTTAGAGCGTTCAGAAAATTTTGGCCAGATTTTAGCAGATGTATCAGGAGAACATGAAGCGAAAGGAGGTACGCCCTGAATTTCATCGTCGAAGCCTTTCGAAGACGCTGCGCCTCTGCGTCGAACAGTTCTCCGCCTTAGATTCTCTCTCCGAAGACGCTAACCTTGCGCCGCCTCTTTCCACATCATGTGCTCCTGTTACAAAGCTCAATTTAGAGCGTTCAGAAAATTTTGGCCAGATTTTAGCAGATGTATCAGGAGAACATGAAGCGAAAGGAGGTACGCCCTGAATTTCATCGTCGAAGCCTTTCGAAGACGCTGCGCCACTGCGTCGAACAGTTCTCCACCTTAGATTCTCTCTCCGCAGACGCTAACCTTGCGCCGCCTCTTTCCACATCATGTGCTCCTGTTACAAAGCTCAATTTAGAGCGTTCAGAAAATTTTGGCCAGATTTTAGCAGATGTATCAGGAGAACATGAAGCGAAAGGAGGTACGCCCTGAATTTCATCGTCGAAGCCTTTCGAAGACGCTGCGCCTCTGCGTCGAACAGTTCTCCGCCTTAGATTCTCTCTCCGAAGACGCTAACCTTGCGCCGCCTCTTTCCACATCATGTTCTCCTGTTACAAAGCTCAATTTAGAGCGTTCAGAAAATTTTGGCCAGATTTTAGCAGATGTATCAGGAGAACATGAAGCGAAAGGAGGTACGCCCTGAATTTCATCGTCGAAGCCTTTCGAAGACGCTGCGCCTCTGCGTCGCACAGTTCTCCGCCTTAGATTCTCTCTCCGAAGACGCTAACCTTGCGCCGCCTCTTTCCACATCATGTTCTCCTGTTACAAAGCTCAATTTAGAGCGTTCAGAAAATTTTGGCCAGATTTTAGCAGATGTATCAGGAGAACATGAAGCGAAAGGAGGTACACCCTGAATTTCATCGTCGAAGCCTTTCGAACACGCTGCGCCTCTGCGTCGAACAGTTCTCCGCCTTAGATTCTCTCTCCGAAGACGCTAACCTTGCGTCGCCTCTTTCCACATCATGTTCTCCTGTTACAAAGCTCAATTTAGAGCGTTCAGAAAATTTTGGCCAGATTTTAGCAGATGTATCAGGAGAACATGAAGCGAAAGGAGGTACGCCCTGAATTTCATCGTCGAAGCCTTTCGAAGACGCTGCGCCTCTGCGTCGAACAGTTCTCCGCCTTAGATTCTCTCTCCGAAGACGCTAACCTTGCGCCGCCTCTTTCCACATCATGTGCTCCTGTTACAAAGCTCAATTTAGAGCGTTCAGAAAATTTTGGCCAGATTTTAGCAGATGTATCAGGAGAACATGAAGCGAAAGGAGGTACGCCCTGAATTTCATCGTCGAAGCCTTTCGAAGACGCTGCGCCTCTGCGTCGAACAGTTCTCCGCCTTAGATTCTCTCTCCGAAGACGCTAACCTTGCGCCGCCTCTTTCCACATCATGTTCTCCTGTTACAAAGCTCAATTTAGAGCGTTCAGAAAATTTTGGCCAGATTTTAGCAGATGTATCAGGAGAACATGAAGCGAAAGGAGGTACGCCCTGAATTTCATCGTCGAAGCCTTTCGAAGACGCTGCGCCTCTGCGTCGCACAGTTCTCCGCCTTAGATTCTCTCTCCGAAGACGCTAACCTTGCGCCGCCTCTTTCCACATCATGTTCTCCTGTTACAAAGCTCAATTTAGAGCGTTCAGAAAATTTTGGCCAGATTTTAGCAGATGTATCAGGAGAACATGAAGCGAAAGGAGGTACGCCCTGAATTTCATCGTCGAAGCCTTTCGAAGACGCTGCGCCTCTGCGTCGAACAGTTCTCCGCCTTAGATTCTCTCTCCGAAGACGCTAACCTTGCGCCGCCTCTTTCCACATCATGTGCTCCTGTTACAATCTCAATTTTGGAGCGTTCAGAAAATTTTGGCCAGATTTTAGCAGATGTATCAGGAGAACATGAAGCGAAAGGAGGTACACCCTGAATTTCATCGTCGAAGCCTTTCGAAGACGCTGCGCCTCTGCGTCGCACAGTTCTCCGCCTTAGATTCTCTCTCCGAAGACGCTAACCTTGCGCCGCCTCTTTCCACATCATGTTCTCCTGTTACAAAGCTCAATTTAGAGCGTTCAGAAAATTTTGGCCAGATTTTAGCAGATGTATCAGGAGAACATGAAGCGAAAGGAGGTACGCCCTGAATTTCATCGTCGAAGCCTTTCGAAGACGCTGCGCCTCTGCGTCGAACAGTTCTCCGCCTTAGATTCTCTCTCCGAAGACGCTAACCTTGCGCCGCCTCTTTCCACATCATGTTCTCCTGTTACAAAGCTCAATTTAGAGCGTTCAGAAAATTTTGGCCAGATTTTAGCAGATGTATCAGGAGAACATGAAGCGAAAGGAGGTACGCCCTGAATTTCATCGTCGAAGCCTTTCGAAGACGCTGCGCCTCTGCGTCGCACAGTTCTCCGCCTTAGATTCTCTCTCCGAAGACGCTAACCTTGCGCCGCCTCTTTCCACATCATGTGCTCCTGTTACAAAGCTCAATTTAGAGCGTTCAGAAAATTTTGGCCAGATTTTAGCAGATGTATCAGGAGAACATGAAGCGAAAGGAGGTACGCCCTGAATTTCATCGTCGAAGCCTTTCGAAGACGCTGCGCCACTGCGTCGAACAGTTCTCCACCTTAGATTCTCTCTCCGCAGACGCTAACCTTGCGCCGCCTCTTTCCACATCATGTTCTCCTGTTACAAAGCTCAATTTAGAGCGTTCAGAAAATTTTGGCCAGATTTTAGCAGATGTATCAGGAGAACATGAAGCGAAAGGAGGTACGCCCTGAATTTCATCGTCGAAGCCTTTCGAAGACGCTGCGCCACTGCGTCGAACAGTTCTCCGCCTTAGATTCTCTCTCCGCAGACGCTAACCTTGCGCCGCCTCTTTCCACATCATGTTCTCCTGTTACAAAGCTCAATTTAGAGCGTTCAGAAAATTTTGGCCAGATTTTAGCAGATGTATCAGGAGAACATGAAGCGAAAGGAGGTACGCCCTGAATTTCATCGTCGAAGCCTTTCGAAGACGCTGCGCCTCTGCGTCGAACAGTTCTCCGCCTTAGATTCTCTCTCCGAAGACGCTAACCTTGCGCCGCCTCTTTCCACATCATGTGCTCCTGTTACAAAGCTCAATTTAGAGCGTTCAGAAAATTTTGGCCAGATTTTAGCAGATGTATCAGGAGAACATGAAGCGAAAGGAGGTACGCCCTGAATTTCATCGTCGAAGCCTTTCGAAGACGCTGCGCCACTGCGTCGAACAGTTCTCCACCTTAGATTCTCTCTCCGCAGACGCTAACCTTGCGCCGCCTCTTTCCACATCATGTGCTCCTGTTACAAAGCTCAATTTAGAGCGTTCAGAAAATTTTGGCCAGATTTTAGCAGATGTATCAGGAGAACATGAAGCGAAAGGAGGTACGCCCTGAATTTCATCGTCGAAGCCTTTCGAAGACGCTGCGCCTCTGCGTCGAACAGTTCTCCGCCTTAGATTCTCTCTCCGAAGACGCTAACCTTGCGCCGCCTCTTTCCACATCATGTTCTCCTGTTACAAAGCTCAATTTAGAGCGTTCAGAAAATTTTGGCCAGATTTTAGCAGATGTATCAGGAGAACATGAAGCGAAAGGAGGTACGCCCTGAATTTCATCGTCGAAGCCTTTCGAAGACGCTGCGCCTCTGCGTCGCACAGTTCTCCGCCTTAGATTCTCTCTCCGAAGACGCTAACCTTGCGCCGCCTCTTTCCACATCATGTTCTCCTGTTACAAAGCTCAATTTAGAGCGTTCAGAAAATTTTGGCCAGATTTTAGCAGATGTATCAGGAGAACATGAAGCGAAAGGAGGTACGCCCTGAATTTCATCGTCGAAGCCTTTCGAAGACGCTGCGCCTCTGCGTCGAACAGTTCTCCGCCTTAGATTCTCTCTCCGAAGACGCTAACCTTGCGCCGCCTCTTTCCACATCATGTGCTCCTGTTACAATCTCAATTTTGGAGCGTTCAGAAAATTTTGGCCAGATTTTAGCAGATGTATCAGGAGAACATGAAGCGAAAGGAGGTACACCCTGAATTTCATCGTCGAAGCCTTTCGAAGACGCTGCGCCTCTGCGTCGAACAGTTCTCCGCCTTAGATTCTCTCTCCGAAGATGCTAACCTTGCGCCGCCTCTTTCCACATCATGTTCTCCTGTTACAAAGCTCAATTTAGAGCGTTCAGAAAATTTTGGCCAGATTTTAGCAGATGTATCAGGAGAACATGAAGCGAAAGGAGGTACGCCCTGAATTTCATCGTCGAAGCCTTTCGAAGACGCTGCGCCTCTGCGTCGAACAGTTCTCCGCCTTAGATTCTCTCTCCGAAGACGCTAACCTTGCGCCGCCTCTTTCCACATCATGTGCTCCTGTTACAAAGCTCAATTTAGAGCGTTCAGAAAATTTTGGCCAGATTTTAGCAGATGTATCAGGAGAACATGAAGCGAAAGGAGGTACGCCCTGAATTTCATCGTCGAAGCCTTTCGAAGACGCTGCGCCTCTGCGTCGAACAGTTCTCCGCCTTAGATTCTCTCTCCGAAGACGCTAACCTTGCGCCGCCTCTTTCCACATCATGTTCTCCTGTTACAAAGCTCAATTTAGAGCGTTCAGAAAATTTTGGCCAGATTTTAGCAGATGTATCAGGAGAACATGAAGCGAAAGGAGGTACGCCCTGAATTTCATCGTCGAAGCCTTTCGAAGACGCTGCGCCTCTGCGTCGAACAGTTCTCCGCCTTAGATTCTCTCTCCGAAGACGCTAACCTTGCGCCGCCTCTTTCCACATCATGTGCTCCTGTTACAAAGCTCAATTTAGAGCGTTCAGAAAATTTTGGCCAGATTTTAGCAGATGTATCAGGAGAACATGAAGCGAAAGGAGGTACGCCCTGAATTTCATCGTCGAAGCCTTTCGAAGACGCTGCGCCTCTGCGTCGAACAGTTCTCCGCCTTAGATTCTCTCTCCGAAGACGCTAACCTTGCGCCGCCTCTTTCCACATCATGTGCTCCTGTTACAAAGCTCAATTTAGAGCGTTCAGAAAA
Source organism: Andrena trimmerana (assembly GCA_951215215.1). NCBI lineage: Eukaryota > Metazoa > Arthropoda > Insecta > Hymenoptera > Andrenidae > Andrena > Andrena trimmerana. The sequence goes on from CATNUO010000079.1 coordinate 111,265, forward strand.
TTTTGGCCAGATTTTAGCAGATGTATCAGGAGAACATGAAGCGAAAGGAGGTACGCCCTGAATTTCATCGTCGAAGCCTTTCGAAGACGCTGCGCCTCTGCGTCGAACAGTTCTCCGCCTTAGATTCTCTCTCCGAAGACGCTAACCTTGCGCCGCCTCTTTCCACATCATGTGCTCCTGTTACAAAGCTCAATTTAGAGCGTTCAGAAAATTTTGGCCAGATTTTAGCAGATGTATCAGGAGAACATGAAGCGAAAGGAGGTACGCCCTGAATTTCATCGTCGAAGCCTTTCGAAGACGCTGCGCCTCTGCGTCGAACGGTTCTCCGCCTTAGATTCTCTCTCCGAAGACGCTAACCTTGCGCCGCCTCTTTCCACATCATGTGCTCCTGTTACAAAGCTCAATTTAGAGCGTTCAGAAAATTTTGGCCAGATTTTAGCAGATGTATCAGGAGAACATGAAGCGAAAGGAGGTACGCCCTGAATTTCATCGTCGAAGCCTTTCGAAGACGCTGCGCCTCTGCGTCGAACAGTTCTCCGCCTTAGATTCTCTCTCCGAAGACGCTAACCTTGCGCCGCCTCTTTCCACATCATGTTCTCCTGTTACAAAGCTCAATTTAGAGCGTTCAGAAAATTTTGGCCAGATTTTAGCAGATGTATCAGGAGAACATGAAGCGAAAGGAGGTACGCCCTGAATTTCATCGTCGAAGCCTTTCGAAGACGCTGCGCCTCTGCGTCGAACAGTTCTCCGCCTTAGATTCTCTCTCCGAAGACGCTAACCTTGCGCCGCCTCTTTCCACATCATGTTCTCCTGTTACAATCTCAATTTTGGAGCGTTCAGAAAATTTTGGCCAGATTTTAGCAGATGTATCAGGAGAACATGAAGCGAAAGGAGGTACGCCCTGAATTTCATCGTCGAAGCCTTTCGAAGACGCTGCGCCTCTGCGTCGAACAGTTCTCCGCCTTAGATTCTCTCTCCGAAGACGCTAACCTTGCGCCGCCTCTTTCCACATCATGTTCTCCTGTTACAATCTCAATTTAGAGCGTTCAGAAAATTTTGGCCAGATTTTAGCAGATGTATCAGGAGAACATGAAGCGAAAGGAGGTACGCCCTGAATTTCATCGTCGAAGCCTTTCGAAGACGCTGCGCCTCTGCGTCGAACGGTTCTCCGCCTTAGATTCTCTCTCCGAAGACGCTAACCTTGCGCCGCCTCTTTCCACATCATGTGCTCCTGTTACAAAGCTCAATTTAGAGCGTTCAGAAAATTTTGGCCAGATTTTAGCAGATGTATCAGGAGAACATGAAGCGAAAGGAGGTACGCCCTGAATTTCATCGTCGAAGCCTTTCGAAGACGCTGCGCCTCTGCGTCGAACAGTTCTCCGCCTTAGATTCTCTCTCCGAAGACGCTAACCTTGCGCCGCCTCTTTCCACATCATGTTCTCCTGTTACAAAGCTCAATTTAGAGCGTTCAGAAAATTTTGGCCAGATTTTAGCAGATGTATCAGGAGAACATGAAGCGAAAGGAGGTACGCCCTGAATTTCATCGTCGAAGCCTTTCGAAGACGCTGCGCCTCTGCGTCGAACAGTTCTCCGCCTTAGATTCTCTCTCCGAAGACGCTAACCTTGCGCCGCCTCTTTCCACATCATGTGCTCCTGTTACAAAGCTCAATTTAGAGCGTTCAGAAAATTTTGGCCAGATTTTAGCAGATGTATCAGGAGAACATGAAGCGAAAGGAGGTACGCCCTGAATTTCATCGTCGAAGCCTTTCGAAGACGCTGCGCCTCTGCGTCGAACAGTTCTCCGCCTTAGATTCTCTCTCCGAAGACGCTAACCTTGCGCCGCCTCTTTCCACATCATGTGCTCCTGTTACAAAGCTCAATTTAGAGCGTTCAGAAAATTTTGGCCAGATTTTAGCAGATGTATCAGGAGAACATGAAGCGAAAGGAGGTACGCCCTGAATTTCATCGTCGAAGCCTTTCGAAGACGCTGCGCCTCTGCGTCGAACAGTTCTCCGCCTTAGATTCTCTCTCCGCAGACGCTAACCTTGCGCCGCCTCTTTCCACATCATGTGCTCCTGTTACAAAGCTCAATTTAGAGCGTTCAGAAAATTTTGGCCAGATTTTAGCAGATGTATCAGCAGAACATGAAGCGAAAGGAGGTACACCCTGAATTTCATCGTCGAAGCCTTTCGAAGACGCTGCGCCTCTGCGTCGAACAGTTCTCCGCCTTAGATTCTCTCTCCGAAGACGCTAACCTTGCGCCGCCTCTTTCCACATCATGTGCTCCTGTTACAAAGCTCAATTTAGAGCGTTCAGAAAATTTTGGCCAGATTTTAGCAGATGTATCAGCAGAACATGAAGCGAAAGGAGGTACGCCCTGAATTTCATCGTCGAAGCCTTTCGAAGACGCTGCGCCTCTGCGTCGAACAGTTCTCCGCCTTAGATTCTCTCTCCGAAGACGCTAACCTTGCGCCGCCTCTTTCCACATCATGTGCTCCTGTTACAAAGCTCAATTTAGAGCGTTCAGAAAATTTTGGTCAGATTTTAGCAGATGTATCAGGAGAACATGAAGCGAAAGGAGGTACGCCCTGAATTTCATCGTCGAAGCCTTTCGAAGACGCTGCGCCTCTGCGTCGAACAGTTCTCCGCCTTAGATTCTCTCTCCGAAGACGCTAACCTTGCGCCGCCTCTTTCCACATCATGTGCTCCTGTTACAAAGCTCAATTTAGAGCGTTCAGAAAATTTTGGTCAGATTTTAGCAGATGTATCAGGAGAACATGAAGCGAAAGGAGGTACGCCCTGAATTTCATCGTCGAAGCCTTTCGAAGACGCTGCGCCTCTGCGTCGAACAGTTCTCCGCCTTAGATTCTCTCTCCGAAGACGCTAACCTTGCGCCGCCTCTTTCCACATCATGTTCTCCTGTTACAATCTCAATTTTGGAGCGTTCAGAAAATTTTGGCCAGATTTTAGCAGATGTATCAGGAGAACATGAAGCGAAAGGAGGTACGCCCTGAATTTCATCGTCGAAGCCTTTCGAAGACGCTGCGCCTCTGCGTCGAACAGTTCTCCGCCTTAGATTCTCTCTCCGAAGACGCTAACCTTGCGCCGCCTCTTTCCACATCATGTGCTCCTGTTACAATCTCAATTTTGGAGCGTTCAGAAAATTTTGGCCAGATTTTAGCAGATGTATCAGGAGAACATGAAGCGAAAGGAGGTACGCCCTGAATTTCATCGTCGAAGCCTTTCGAAGACGCTGCGCCTCTGCGTCGAACAGTTCTCCGCCTTAGATTCTCTCTCCGAAGACGCTAACCTTGCGCCGCCTCTTTCCACATCATGTTCTCCTGTTACAATCTCAATTTAGAGCGTTCAGAAAATTTTGGCCAGATTTTAGCAGATGTATCAGGAGAACATGAAGCGAAAGGAGGTACGCCCTGAATTTCATCGTCGAAGCCTTTCGAAGACGCTGCGCCTCTGCGTCGAACGGTTCTCCGCCTTAGATTCTCTCTCCGAAGACGCTAACCTTGCGCCGCCTCTTTCCACATCATGTTCTCCTGTTACAAAGCTCAATTTAGAGCGTTCAGAAAATTTTGGCCAGATTTTAGCAGATGTATCAGGAGAACATGAAGCGAAAGGAGGTACGCCCTGAATTTCATCGTCGAAGCCTTTCGAAGACGCTGCGCCTCTGCGTCGCACAGTTCTCCGCCTTAGATTCTCTCTCCGAAGACGCTAACCTTGCGCCGCCTCTTTCCACATCATGTTCTCCTGTTACAAAGCTCAATTTAGAGCGTTCAGAAAATTTTGGCCAGATTTTAGCAGATGTATCAGGAGAACATGAAGCGAAAGGAGGTACGCCCTGAATTTCATCGTCGAAGCCTTTCGAAGACGCTGCGCCTCTGCGTCGAACAGTTCTCCGCCTTAGATTCTCTCTCCGAAGACGCTAACCTTGCGCCGCCTCTTTCCACATCATGTGCTCCTGTTACAATCTCAATTTTGGAGCGTTCAGAAAATTTTGGCCAGATTTTAGCAGATGTATCAGGAGAACATGAAGCGAAAGGAGGTACACCCTGAATTTCATCGTCGAAGCCTTTCGAAGACGCTGCGCCTCTGCGTCGAACAGTTCTCCGCCTTAGATTCTCTCTCCGAAGATGCTAACCTTGCGCCGCCTCTTTCCACATCATGTTCTCCTGTTACAAAGCTCAATTTAGAGCGTTCAGAAAATTTTGGCCAGATTTTAGCAGATGTATCAGGAGAACATGAAGCGAAAGGAGGTACGCCCTGAATTTCATCGTCGAAGCCTTTCGAAGACGCTGCGCCTCTGCGTCGAACAGTTCTCCGCCTTAGATTCTCTCTCCGAAGACGCTAACCTTGCGCCGCCTCTTTCCACATCATGTGCTCCTGTTACAAAGCTCAATTTAGAGCGTTCAGAAAATTTTGGCCAGATTTTAGCAGATGTATCAGGAGAACATGAAGCGAAAGGAGGTACGCCCTGAATTTCATCGTCGAAGCCTTTCGAAGACGCTGCGCCTCTGCGTCGAACAGTTCTCCGCCTTAGATTCTCTCTCCGAAGACGCTAACCTTGCGCCGCCTCTTTCCACATCATGTTCTCCTGTTACAATCTCAATTTTGGAGCGTTCAGAAAATTTTGGCCAGATTTTAGCAGATGTATCAGGAGAACATGAAGCGAAAGGAGGTACGCCCTGAATTTCATCGTCGAAGCCTTTCGAAGACGCTGCGCCTCTGCGTCGAACAGTTCTCCGCCTTAGATTCTCTCTCCGAAGACGCTAACCTTGCGCCGCCTCTTTCCACATCATGTTCTCCTGTTACAAAGCTCAATTTAGAGCGTTCAGAAAATTTTGGCCAGATTTTAGCAGATGTATCAGGAGAACATGAAGCGAAAGGAGGTACGCCCTGAATTTCATCGTCGAAGCCTTTCGAAGACGCTGCGCCTCTGCGTCGCACAGTTCTCCGCCTTAGATTCTCTCTCCGAAGACGCTAACCTTGCGCCGCCTCTTTCCACATCATGTTCTCCTGTTACAAAGCTCAATTTAGAGCGTTCAGAAAATTTTGGCCAGATTTTAGCAGATGTATCAGGAGAACATGAAGCGAAAGGAGGTACACCCTGAATTTCATCGTCGAAGCCTTTCGAACACGCTGCGCCTCTGCGTCGAACAGTTCTCCGCCTTAGATTCTCTCTCCGAAGACGCTAACCTTGCGCCGCCTCTTTCCACATCATGTTCTCCTGTTACAAAGCTCAATTTAGAGCGTTCAGAAAATTTTGGCCAGATTTTAGCAGATGTATCAGGAGAACATGAAGCGAAAGGAGGTACGCCCTGAATTTCATCGTCGAAGCCTTTCGAAGACGCTGCGCCTCTGCGTCGAACAGTTCTCCGCCTTAGATTCTCTCTCCGCAGACGCTAACCTTGCGCCGCCTCTTTCCACATCATGTGCTCCTGTTACAAAGCTCAATTTAGAGCGTTCAGAAAATTTTGGCCAGATTTTAGCAGATGTATCAGCAGAACATGAAGCGAAAGGAGGTACACCCTGAATTTCATCGTCGAAGCCTTTCGAAGACGCTGCGCCTCTGCGTCGAACAGTTCTCCGCCTTAGATTCTCTCTCCGAAGATGCTAACCTTGCGCCGCCTCTTTCCACATCATGTGCTCCTGTTACAAAGCTCAATTTAGAGCGTTCAGAAAATTTTGGCCAGATTTTAGCAGATGTATCAGCAGAACATGAAGCGAAAGGAGGTACGCCCTGAATTTCATCGTCGAAGCCTTTCGAAGACGCTGCGCCTCTGCGTCGAACAGTTCTCCGCCTTAGATTCTCTCTCCGAAGACGCTAACCTTGCGCCGCCTCTTTCCACATCATGTGCTCCTGTTACAAAGCTCAATTTAGAGCGTTCAGAAAATTTTGGTCAGATTTTAGCAGATGTATCAGGAGAACATGAAGCGAAAGGAGGTACGCCCTGAATTTCATCGTCGAAGCCTTTCGAAGACGCTGCGCCTCTGCGTCGAACAGTTCTCCGCCTTAGATTCTCTCTCCGAAGACGCTAACCTTGCGCCGCCTCTTTCCACATCATGTGCTCCTGTTACAAAGCTCAATTTAGAGCGTTCAGAAAATTTTGGTCAGATTTTAGCAGATGTATCAGGAGAACATGAAGCGAAAGGAGGTACGCCCTGAATTTCATCGTCGAAGCCTTTCGAAGACGCTGCGCCTCTGCGTCGAACAGTTCTCCGCCTTAGATTCTCTCTCCGAAGACGCTAACCTTGCGCCGCCTCTTTCCACATCATGTTCTCCTGTTACAATCTCAATTTTGGAGCGTTCAGAAAATTTTGGCCAGATTTTAGCAGATGTATCAGGAGAACATGAAGCGAAAGGAGGTACGCCCTGAATTTCATCGTCGAAGCCTTTCGAAGACGCTGCGCCTCTGCGTCGAACAGTTCTCCGCCTTAGATTCTCTCTCCGAAGACGCTAACCTTGCGCCGCCTCTTTCCACATCATGTGCTCCTGTTACAATCTCAATTTTGGAGCGTTCAGAAAATTTTGGCCAGATTTTAGCAGATGTATCAGGAGAACATGAAGCGAAAGGAGGTACGCCCTGAATTTCATCGTCGAAGCCTTTCGAAGACGCTGCGCCTCTGCGTCGAACAGTTCTCCGCCTTAGATTCTCTCTCCGAAGACGCTAACCTTGCGCCGCCTCTTTCCACATCATGTTCTCCTGTTACAATCTCAATTTAGAGCGTTCAGAAAATTTTGGCCAGATTTTAGCAGATGTATCAGGAGAACATGAAGCGAAAGGAGGTACGCCCTGAATTTCATCGTCGAAGCCTTTCGAAGACGCTGCGCCTCTGCGTCGAACGGTTCTCCGCCTTAGATTCTCTCTCCGAAGACGCTAACCTTGCGCCGCCTCTTTCCACATCATGTTCTCCTGTTACAAAGCTCAATTTAGAGCGTTCAGAAAATTTTGGCCAGATTTTAGCAGATGTATCAGGAGAACATGAAGCGAAAGGAGGTACGCCCTGAATTTCATCGTCGAAGCCTTTCGAAGACGCTGCGCCTCTGCGTCGCACAGTTCTCCGCCTTAGATTCTCTCTCCGAAGACGCTAACCTTGCGCCGCCTCTTTCCACATCATGTTCTCCTGTTACAAAGCTCAATTTAGAGCGTTCAGAAAATTTTGGCCAGATTTTAGCAGATGTATCAGGAGAACATGAAGCGAAAGGAGGTACGCCCTGAATTTCATCGTCGAAGCCTTTCGAAGACGCTGCGCCTCTGCGTCGAGCAGTTCTCCGCCTTAGATTCTCTCTCCGAAGACGCTAACCTTGCGCCGCCTCTTTCCACATCATGTTCTCCTGTTACAAAGCTCAATTTAGAGCGTTCAGAAAATTTTGGCCAGATTTTAGCAGATGTATCAGGAGAACATGAAGCGAAAGGAGGTACGCCCTGAATTTCATCGTCGAAGCCTTTCGAAGACGCTGCGCCTCTGCGTCGAACAGTTCTCCGCCTTAGATTCTCTCTCCGAAGACGCTAACCTTGCGCCGCCTCTTTCCACATCATGTGCTCCTGTTACAATCTCAATTTTGGAGCGTTCAGAAAATTTTGGCCAGATTTTAGCAGATGTATCAGGAGAACATGAAGCGAAAGGAGGTACACCCTGAATTTCATCGTCGAAGCCTTTCGAAGACGCTGCGCCTCTGCGTCGAACAGTTCTCCGCCTTAGATTCTCTCTCCGAAGATGCTAACCTTGCGCCGCCTCTTTCCACATCATGTTCTCCTGTTACAAAGCTCAATTTAGAGCGTTCAGAAAATTTTGGCCAGATTTTAGCAGATGTATCAGGAGAACATGAAGCGAAAGGAGGTACGCCCTGAATTTCATCGTCGAAGCCTTTCGAAGACGCTGCGCCTCTGCGTCGCACAGTTCTCCGCCTTAGATTCTCTCTCCGAAGACGCTAACCTTGCGCCGCCTCTTTCCACATCATGTGCTCCTGTTACAAAGCTCAATTTAGAGCGTTCAGAAAATTTTGGCCAGATTTTAGCAGATGTATCAGGAGAACATGAAGCGAAAGGAGGTACGCCCTGAATTTCATCGTCGAAGCCTTTCGAAGACGCTGCGCCTCTGCGTCGAACAGTTCTCCGCCTTAGATTCTCTCTCCGAAGACGCTAACCTTGCGCCGCCTCTTTCCACATCATGTGCTCCTGTTACAAAGCTCAATTTAGAGCGTTCAGAAAATTTTGGCCAGATTTTAGCAGATGTATCAGGAGAACATGAAGCGAAAGGAGGTACGCCCTGAATTTCATCGTCGAAGCCTTTCGAAGACGCTGCGCCACTGCGTCGAACAGTTCTCCCCCTTAGATTCTCTCTCCGCAGACGCTAACCTTGCGCCGCCTCTTTCCACATCATGTGCTCCTGTTACAAAGCTCAATTTAGAGCGTTCAGAAAATTTTGGCCAGATTTTAGCAGATGTATCAGGAGAACATGAAGCGAAAGGAGGTACGCCCTGAATTTCATCGTCGAAGCCTTTCGAAGACGCTGCGCCTCTGCGTCGAACAGTTCTCCGCCTTAGATTCTCTCTCCGAAGACGCTAACCTTGCGCCGCCTCTTTCCACATCATGTTCTCCTGTTACAAAGCTCAATTTAGAGCGTTCAGAAAATTTTGGCCAGATTTTAGCAGATGTATCAGGAGAACATGAAGCGAAAGGAGGTACGCCCTGAATTTCATCGTCGAAGCCTTTCGAAGACGCTGCGCCTCTGCGTCGCACAGTTCTCCGCCTTAGATTCTCTCTCCGAAGACGCTAACCTTGCGCCGCCTCTTTCCACATCATGTTCTCCTGTTACAAAGCTCAATTTAGAGCGTTCAGAAAATTTTGGCCAGATTTTAGCAGATGTATCAGGAGAACATGAAGCGAAAGGAGGTACGCCCTGAATTTCATCGTCGAAGCCTTTCGAAGACGCTGCGCCTCTGCGTCGAACAGTTCTCCGCCTTAGATTCTCTCTCCGAAGACGCTAACCTTGCGCCGCCTCTTTCCACATCATGTGCTCCTGTTACAATCTCAATTTTGGAGCGTTCAGAAAATTTTGGCCAGATTTTAGCAGATGTATCAGGAGAACATGAAGCGAAAGGAGGTACACCCTGAATTTCATCGTCGAAGCCTTTCGAAGACGCTGCGCCTCTGCGTCGAACAGTTCTCCGCCTTAGATTCTCTCTCCGAAGATGCTAACCTTGCGCCGCCTCTTTCCACATCATGTTCTCCTGTTACAAAGCTCAATTTAGAGCGTTCAGAAAATTTTGGCCAGATTTTAGCAGATGTATCAGGAGAACATGAAGCGAAAGGAGGTACGCCCTGAATTTCATCGTCGAAGCCTTTCGAAGACGCTGCGCCTCTGCGTCGAACAGTTCTCCGCCTTAGATTCTCTCTCCGAAGACGCTAACCTTGCGCCGCCTCTTTCCACATCATGTGCTCCTGTTACAAAGCTCAATTTAGAGCGTTCAGAAAATTTTGGCCAGATTTTAGCAGATGTATCAGGAGAACATGAAGCGAAAGGAGGTACGCCCTGAATTTCATCGTCGAAGCCTTTCGAAGACGCTGCGCCTCTGCGTCGAACAGTTCTCCGCCTTAGATTCTCTCTCCGAAGACGCTAACCTTGCGCCGCCTCTTTCCACATCATGTTCTCCTGTTACAAAGCTCAATTTAGAGCGTTCAGAAAATTTTGGCCAGATTTTAGCAGATGTATCAGGAGAACATGAAGCGAAAGGAGGTACGCCCTGAATTTCATCGTCGAAGCCTTTCGAAGACGCTGCGCCTCTGCGTCGAACAGTTCTCCGCCTTAGATTCTCTCTCCGAAGACGCTAACCTTGCGCCGCCTCTTTCCACATCATGTGCTCCTGTTACAAAGCTCAATTTAGAGCGTTCAGAAAATTTTGGCCAGATTTTAGCAGATGTATCAGGAGAACATGAAGCGAAAGGAGGTACGCCCTGAATTTCATCGTCGAAGCCTTTCGAAGACGCTGCGCCTCTGCGTCGAACAGTTCTCCGCCTTAGATTCTCTCTCCGAAGACGCTAACCTTGCGCCGCCTCTTTCCACATCATGTGCTCCTGTTACAAAGCTCAATTTAGAGCGTTCAGAAAATTTTGGCCAGATTTTAGCAGATGTATCAGGAGAACATGAAGCGAAAGGAGGTACGCCCTGAATTTCATCGTCGAAGCCTTTCGAAGACGCTGCGCCTCTGCGTCGAACAGTTCTCCGCCTTAGATTCTCTCTCCGAAGACGCTAACCTTGCGCCGCCTCTTTCCACATCATGTGCTCCTGTTACAAAGCTCAATTTAGAGCGTTCAGAAAATTTTGGCCAGATTTTAGCAGATGTATCAGGAGAACATGAAGCGAAAGGAGGTACGCCCTGAATTTCATCGTCGAAGCCTTTCGAAGACGCTGCGCCTCTGCGTCGAACGGTTCTCCGCCTTAGATTCTCTCTCCGAAGACGCTAACCTTGCGCCGCCTCTTTCCACATCATGTGCTCCTGTTACAAAGCTCAATTTAGAGCGTTCAGAAAATTTTGGCCAGATTTTAGCAGATGTATCAGGAGAACATGAAGCGAAAGGAGGTACGCCCTGAATTTCATCGTCGAAGCCTTTCGAAGACGCTGCGCCTCTGCGTCGAACAGTTCTCCGCCTTAGATTCTCTCTCCGAAGACGCTAACCTTGCGCCGCCTCTTTCCACATCATGTTCTCCTGTTACAAAGCTCAATTTAGAGCGTTCAGAAAATTTTGGCCAGATTTTAGCAGATGTATCAGGAGAACATGAAGCGAAAGGAGGTACGCCCTGAATTTCATCGTCGAAGCCTTTCGAAGACGCTGCGCCTCTGCGTCGAACAGTTCTCCGCCTTAGATTCTCTCTCCGAAGACGCTAACCTTGCGCCGCCTCTTTCCACATCATGTTCTCCTGTTACAATCTCAATTTTGGAGCGTTCAGAAAATTTTGGCCAGATTTTAGCAGATGTATCAGGAGAACATGAAGCGAAAGGAGGTACGCCCTGAATTTCATCGTCGAAGCCTTTCGAAGACGCTGCGCCTCTGCGTCGAACAGTTCTCCGCCTTAGATTCTCTCTCCGAAGACGCTAACCTTGCGCCGCCTCTTTCCACATCATGTTCTCCTGTTACAATCTCAATTTAGAGCGTTCAGAAAATTTTGGCCAGATTTTAGCAGATGTATCAGGAGAACATGAAGCGAAAGGAGGTACGCCCTGAATTTCATCGTCGAAGCCTTTCGAAGACGCTGCGCCTCTGCGTCGAACGGTTCTCCGCCTTAGATTCTCTCTCCGAAGACGCTAACCTTGCGCCGCCTCTTTCCACATCATGTGCTCCTGTTACAAAGCTCAATTTAGAGCGTTCAGAAAATTTTGGCCAGATTTTAGCAGATGTATCAGGAGAACATGAAGCGAAAGGAGGTACGCCCTGAATTTCATCGTCGAAGCCTTTCGAAGACGCTGCGCCTCTGCGTCGAACAGTTCTCCGCCTTAGATTCTCTCTCCGAAGACGCTAACCTTGCGCCGCCTCTTTCCACATCATGTTCTCCTGTTACAAAGCTCAATTTAGAGCGTTCAGAAAATTTTGGCCAGATTTTAGCAGATGTATCAGGAGAACATGAAGCGAAAGGAGGTACGCCCTGAATTTCATCGTCGAAGCCTTTCGAAGACGCTGCGCCTCTGCGTCGAACAGTTCTCCGCCTTAGATTCTCTCTCCGAAGACGCTAACCTTGCGCCGCCTCTTTCCACATCATGTGCTCCTGTTACAAAGCTCAATTTAGAGCGTTCAGAAAATTTTGGCCAGATTTTAGCAGATGTATCAGGAGAACATGAAGCGAAAGGAGGTACGCCCTGAATTTCATCGTCGAAGCCTTTCGAAGACGCTGCGCCTCTGCGTCGAACAGTTCTCCGCCTTAGATTCTCTCTCCGAAGACGCTAACCTTGCGCCGCCTCTTTCCACATCATGTGCTCCTGTTACAAAGCTCAATTTAGAGCGTTCAGAAAATTTTGGCCAGATTTTAGCAGATGTATCAGGAGAACATGAAGCGAAAGGAGGTACGCCCTGAATTTCATCGTCGAAGCCTTTCGAAGACGCTGCGCCTCTGCGTCGAACAGTTCTCCGCCTTAGATTCTCTCTCCGCAGACGCTAACCTTGCGCCGCCTCTTTCCACATCATGTGCTCCTGTTACAAAGCTCAATTTAGAGCGTTCAGAAAATTTTGGCCAGATTTTAGCAGATGTATCAGCAGAACATGAAGCGAAAGGAGGTACACCCTGAATTTCATCGTCGAAGCCTTTCGAAGACGCTGCGCCTCTGCGTCGAACAGTTCTCCGCCTTAGATTCTCTCTCCGAAGACGCTAACCTTGCGCCGCCTCTTTCCACATCATGTGCTCCTGTTACAAAGCTCAATTTAGAGCGTTCAGAAAATTTTGGCCAGATTTTAGCAGATGTATCAGCAGAACATGAAGCGAAAGGAGGTACGCCCTGAATTTCATCGTCGAAGCCTTTCGAAGACGCTGCGCCTCTGCGTCGAACAGTTCTCCGCCTTAGATTCTCTCTCCGAAGACGCTAACCTTGCGCCGCCTCTTTCCACATCATGTGCTCCTGTTACAAAGCTCAATTTAGAGCGTTCAGAAAATTTTGGTCAGATTTTAGCAGATGTATCAGGAGAACATGAAGCGAAAGGAGGTACGCCCTGAATTTCATCGTCGAAGCCTTTCGAAGACGCTGCGCCTCTGCGTCGAACAGTTCTCCGCCTTAGATTCTCTCTCCGAAGACGCTAACCTTGCGCCGCCTCTTTCCACATCATGTGCTCCTGTTACAAAGCTCAATTTAGAGCGTTCAGAAAATTTTGGTCAGATTTTAGCAGATGTATCAGGAGAACATGAAGCGAAAGGAGGTACGCCCTGAATTTCATCGTCGAAGCCTTTCGAAGACGCTGCGCCTCTGCGTCGAACAGTTCTCCGCCTTAGATTCTCTCTCCGAAGACGCTAACCTTGCGCCGCCTCTTTCCACATCATGTTCTCCTGTTACAATCTCAATTTTGGAGCGTTCAGAAAATTTTGGCCAGATTTTAGCAGATGTATCAGGAGAACATGAAGCGAAAGGAGGTACGCCCTGAATTTCATCGTCGAAGCCTTTCGAAGACGCTGCGCCTCTGCGTCGAACAGTTCTCCGCCTTAGATTCTCTCTCCGAAGACGCTAACCTTGCGCCGCCTCTTTCCACATCATGTGCTCCTGTTACAATCTCAATTTTGGAGCGTTCAGAAAATTTTGGCCAGATTTTAGCAGATGTATCAGGAGAACATGAAGCGAAAGGAGGTACGCCCTGAATTTCATCGTCGAAGCCTTTCGAAGACGCTGCGCCTCTGCGTCGAACAGTTCTCCGCCTTAGATTCTCTCTCCGAAGACGCTAACCTTGCGCCGCCTCTTTCCACATCATGTTCTCCTGTTACAATCTCAATTTAGAGCGTTCAGAAAATTTTGGCCAGATTTTAGCAGATGTATCAGGAGAACATGAAGCGAAAGGAGGTACGCCCTGAATTTCATCGTCGAAGCCTTTCGAAGACGCTGCGCCTCTGCGTCGAACGGTTCTCCGCCTTAGATTCTCTCTCCGAAGACGCTAACCTTGCGCCGCCTCTTTCCACATCATGTTCTCCTGTTACAAAGCTCAATTTAGAGCGTTCAGAAAATTTTGGCCAGATTTTAGCAGATGTATCAGGAGAACATGAAGCGAAAGGAGGTACGCCCTGAATTTCATCGTCGAAGCCTTTCGAAGACGCTGCGCCTCTGCGTCGCACAGTTCTCCGCCTTAGATTCTCTCTCCGAAGACGCTAACCTTGCGCCGCCTCTTTCCACATCATGTTCTCCTGTTACAAAGCTCAATTTAGAGCGTTCAGAAAATTTTGGCCAGATTTTAGCAGATGTATCAGGAGAACATGAAGCGAAAGGAGGTACGCCCTGAATTTCATCGTCGAAGCCTTTCGAAGACGCTGCGCCTCTGCGTCGAACAGTTCTCCGCCTTAGATTCTCTCTCCGAAGACGCTAACCTTGCGCCGCCTCTTTCCACATCATGTGCTCCTGTTACAATCTCAATTTTGGAGCGTTCAGAAAATTTTGGCCAGATTTTAGCAGATGTATCAGGAGAACATGAAGCGAAAGGAGGTACACCCTGAATTTCATCGTCGAAGCCTTTCGAAGACGCTGCGCCTCTGCGTCGAACAGTTCTCCGCCTTAGATTCTCTCTCCGAAGATGCTAACCTTGCGCCGCCTCTTTCCACATCATGTTCTCCTGTTACAAAGCTCAATTTAGAGCGTTCAGAAAATTTTGGCCAGATTTTAGCAGATGTATCAGGAGAACATGAAGCGAAAGGAGGTACGCCCTGAATTTCATCGTCGAAGCCTTTCGAAGACGCTGCGCCTCTGCGTCGAACAGTTCTCCGCCTTAGATTCTCTCTCCGAAGACGCTAACCTTGCGCCGCCTCTTTCCACATCATGTGCTCCTGTTACAAAGCTCAATTTAGAGCGTTCAGAAAATTTTGGCCAGATTTTAGCAGATGTATCAGGAGAACATGAAGCGAAAGGAGGTACGCCCTGAATTTCATCGTCGAAGCCTTTCGAAGACGCTGCGCCTCTGCGTCGAACAGTTCTCCGCCTTAGATTCTCTCTCCGAAGACGCTAACCTTGCGCCGCCTCTTTCCACATCATGTTCTCCTGTTACAATCTCAATTTTGGAGCGTTCAGAAAATTTTGGCCAGATTTTAGCAGATGTATCAGGAGAACATGAAGCGAAAGGAGGTACGCCCTGAATTTCATCGTCGAAGCCTTTCGAAGACGCTGCGCCTCTGCGTCGAACAGTTCTCCGCCTTAGATTCTCTCTCCGAAGACGCTAACCTTGCGCCGCCTCTTTCCACATCATGTGCTCCTGTTACAAAGCTCAATTTAGAGCGTTCAGAAAATTTTGGCCAGATTTTAGCAGATGTATCAGGAGAACATGAAGCGAAAGGAGGTACGCCCTGAATTTCATCGTCGAAGCCTTTCGAAGACGCTGCGCCACTGCGTCGAACAGTTCTCCACCTTAGATTCTCTCTCCGCAGACGCTAACCTTGCGCCGCCTCTTTCCACATCATGTGCTCCTGTTACAAAGCTCAATTTAGAGCGTTCAGAAAATTTTGGCCAGATTTTAGCAGATGTATCAGGAGAACATGAAGCGAAAGGAGGTACGCCCTGAATTTCATCGTCGAAGCCTTTCGAAGACGCTGCGCCTCTGCGTCGAACAGTTCTCCGCCTTAGATTCTCTCTCCGAAGACGCTAACCTTGCGCCGCCTCTTTCCACATCATGTTCTCCTGTTACAAAGCTCAATTTAGAGCGTTCAGAAAATTTTGGCCAGATTTTAGCAGATGTATCAGGAGAACATGAAGCGAAAGGAGGTACGCCCTGAATTTCATCGTCGAAGCCTTTCGAAGACGCTGCGCCTCTGCGTCGCACAGTTCTCCGCCTTAGATTCTCTCTCCGAAGACGCTAACCTTGCGCCGCCTCTTTCCACATCATGTTCTCCTGTTACAAAGCTCAATTTAGAGCGTTCAGAAAATTTTGGCCAGATTTTAGCAGATGTATCAGGAGAACATGAAGCGAAAGGAGGTACACCCTGAATTTCATCGTCGAAGCCTTTCGAACACGCTGCGCCTCTGCGTCGAACAGTTCTCCGCCTTAGATTCTCTCTCCGAAGACGCTAACCTTGCGCCGCCTCTTTCCACATCATGTTCTCCTGTTACAAAGCTCAATTTAGAGCGTTCAGAAAATTTTGGCCAGATTTTAGCAGATGTATCAGGAGAACATGAAGCGAAAGGAGGTACGCCCTGAATTTCATCGTCGAAGCCTTTCGAAGACGCTGCGCCTCTGCGTCGAACAGTTCTCCGCCTTAGATTCTCTCTCCGCAGACGCTAACCTTGCGCCGCCTCTTTCCACATCATGTGCTCCTGTTACAAAGCTCAATTTAGAGCGTTCAGAAAATTTTGGCCAGATTTTAGCAGATGTATCAGCAGAACATGAAGCGAAAGGAGGTACACCCTGAATTTCATCGTCGAAGCCTTTCGAAGACGCTGCGCCTCTGCGTCGAACAGTTCTCCGCCTTAGATTCTCTCTCCGAAGATGCTAACCTTGCGCCGCCTCTTTCCACATCATGTGCTCCTGTTACAAAGCTCAATTTAGAGCGTTCAGAAAATTTTGGCCAGATTTTAGCAGATGTATCAGCAGAACATGAAGCGAAAGGAGGTACGCCCTGAATTTCATCGTCGAAGCCTTTCGAAGACGCTGCGCCTCTGCGTCGAACAGTTCTCCGCCTTAGATTCTCTCTCCGAAGACGCTAACCTTGCGCCGCCTCTTTCCACATCATGTGCTCCTGTTACAAAGCTCAATTTAGAGCGTTCAGAAAATTTTGGTCAGATTTTAGCAGATGTATCAGGAGAACATGAAGCGAAAGGAGGTACGCCCTGAATTTCATCGTCGAAGCCTTTCGAAGACGCTGCGCCTCTGCGTCGAACAGTTCTCCGCCTTAGATTCTCTCTCCGAAGACGCTAACCTTGCGCCGCCTCTTTCCACATCATGTGCTCCTGTTACAAAGCTCAATTTAGAGCGTTCAGAAAATTTTGGTCAGATTTTAGCAGATGTATCAGGAGAACATGAAGCGAAAGGAGGTACGCCCTGAATTTCATCGTCGAAGCCTTTCGAAGACGCTGCGCCTCTGCGTCGAACAGTTCTCCGCCTTAGATTCTCTCTCCGAAGACGCTAACCTTGCGCCGCCTCTTTCCACATCATGTTCTCCTGTTACAATCTCAATTTTGGAGCGTTCAGAAAATTTTGGCCAGATTTTAGCAGATGTATCAGGAGAACATGAAGCGAAAGGAGGTACGCCCTGAATTTCATCGTCGAAGCCTTTCGAAGACGCTGCGCCTCTGCGTCGAACAGTTCTCCGCCTTAGATTCTCTCTCCGAAGACGCTAACCTTGCGCCGCCTCTTTCCACATCATGTGCTCCTGTTACAATCTCAATTTTGGAGCGTTCAGAAAATTTTGGCCAGATTTTAGCAGATGTATCAGGAGAACATGAAGCGAAAGGAGGTACGCCCTGAATTTCATCGTCGAAGCCTTTCGAAGACGCTGCGCCTCTGCGTCGAACAGTTCTCCGCCTTAGATTCTCTCTCCGAAGACGCTAACCTTGCGCCGCCTCTTTCCACATCATGTTCTCCTGTTACAATCTCAATTTAGAGCGTTCAGAAAATTTTGGCCAGATTTTAGCAGATGTATCAGGAGAACATGAAGCGAAAGGAGGTACGCCCTGAATTTCATCGTCGAAGCCTTTCGAAGACGCTGCGCCTCTGCGTCGAACGGTTCTCCGCCTTAGATTCTCTCTCCGAAGACGCTAACCTTGCGCCGCCTCTTTCCACATCATGTTCTCCTGTTACAAAGCTCAATTTAGAGCGTTCAGAAAATTTTGGCCAGATTTTAGCAGATGTATCAGGAGAACATGAAGCGAAAGGAGGTACGCCCTGAATTTCATCGTCGAAGCCTTTCGAAGACGCTGCGCCTCTGCGTCGCACAGTTCTCCGCCTTAGATTCTCTCTCCGAAGACGCTAACCTTGCGCCGCCTCTTTCCACATCATGTTCTCCTGTTACAAAGCTCAATTTAGAGCGTTCAGAAAATTTTGGCCAGATTTTAGCAGATGTATCAGGAGAACATGAAGCGAAAGGAGGTACGCCCTGAATTTCATCGTCGAAGCCTTTCGAAGACGCTGCGCCTCTGCGTCGAGCAGTTCTCCGCCTTAGATTCTCTCTCCGAAGACGCTAACCTTGCGCCGCCTCTTTCCACATCATGTTCTCCTGTTACAAAGCTCAATTTAGAGCGTTCAGAAAATTTTGGCCAGATTTTAGCAGATGTATCAGGAGAACATGAAGCGAAAGGAGGTACGCCCTGAATTTCATCGTCGAAGCCTTTCGAAGACGCTGCGCCTCTGCGTCGAACAGTTCTCCGCCTTAGATTCTCTCTCCGAAGACGCTAACCTTGCGCCGCCTCTTTCCACATCATGTGCTCCTGTTACAATCTCAATTTTGGAGCGTTCAGAAAATTTTGGCCAGATTTTAGCAGATGTATCAGGAGAACATGAAGCGAAAGGAGGTACACCCTGAATTTCATCGTCGAAGCCTTTCGAAGACGCTGCGCCTCTGCGTCGAACAGTTCTCCGCCTTAGATTCTCTCTCCGAAGATGCTAACCTTGCGCCGCCTCTTTCCACATCATGTTCTCCTGTTACAAAGCTCAATTTAGAGCGTTCAGAAAATTTTGGCCAGATTTTAGCAGATGTATCAGGAGAACATGAAGCGAAAGGAGGTACGCCCTGAATTTCATCGTCGAAGCCTTTCGAAGACGCTGCGCCTCTGCGTCGCACAGTTCTCCGCCTTAGATTCTCTCTCCGAAGACGCTAACCTTGCGCCGCCTCTTTCCACATCATGTGCTCCTGTTACAAAGCTCAATTTAGAGCGTTCAGAAAATTTTGGCCAGATTTTAGCAGATGTATCAGGAGAACATGAAGCGAAAGGAGGTACGCCCTGAATTTCATCGTCGAAGCCTTTCGAAGACGCTGCGCCTCTGCGTCGAACAGTTCTCCGCCTTAGATTCTCTCTCCGAAGACGCTAACCTTGCGCCGCCTCTTTCCACATCATGTGCTCCTGTTACAAAGCTCAATTTAGAGCGTTCAGAAAATTTTGGCCAGATTTTAGCAGATGTATCAGCAGAACATGAAGCGAAAGGAGGTACGCCCTGAATTTCATCGTCGAAGCCTTTCGAAGACGCTGCGCCTCTGCGTCGAACAGTTCTCCGCCTTAGATTCTCTCTCCGAAGACGCTAACCTTGCGCCGCCTCTTTCCACATCATGTGCTCCTGTTACAAAGCTCAATTTAGAGCGTTCAGAAAATTTTGGTCAGATTTTAGCAGATGTATCAGGAGAACATGAAGCGAAAGGAGGTACGCCCTGAATTTCATCGTCGAAGCCTTTCGAAGACGCTGCGCCTCTGCGTCGAACAGTTCTCCGCCTTAGATTCTCTCTCCGAAGACGCTAACCTTGCGCCGCCTCTTTCCACATCATGTGCTCCTGTTACAAAGCTCAATTTAGAGCGTTCAGAAAATTTTGGTCAGATTTTAGCAGATGTATCAGGAGAACATGAAGCGAAAGGAGGTACGCCCTGAATTTCATCGTCGAAGCCTTTCGAAGACGCTGCGCCTCTGCGTCGAACAGTTCTCCGCCTTAGATTCTCTCTCCGAAGACGCTAACCTTGCGCCGCCTCTTTCCACATCATGTTCTCCTGTTACAATCTCAATTTTGGAGCGTTCAGAAAATTTTGGCCAGATTTTAGCAGATGTATCAGGAGAACATGAAGCGAAAGGAGGTACGCCCTGAATTTCATCGTCGAAGCCTTTCGAAGACGCTGCGCCTCTGCGTCGAACAGTTCTCCGCCTTAGATTCTCTCTCCGAAGACGCTAACCTTGCGCCGCCTCTTTCCACATCATGTGCTCCTGTTACAATCTCAATTTTGGAGCGTTCAGAAAATTTTGGCCAGATTTTAGCAGATGTATCAGGAGAACATGAAGCGAAAGGAGGTACGCCCTGAATTTCATCGTCGAAGCCTTTCGAAGACGCTGCGCCTCTGCGTCGAACAGTTCTCCGCCTTAGATTCTCTCTCCGAAGACGCTAACCTTGCGCCGCCTCTTTCCACATCATGTTCTCCTGTTACAATCTCAATTTAGAGCGTTCAGAAAATTTTGGCCAGATTTTAGCAGATGTATCAGGAGAACATGAAGCGAAAGGAGGTACGCCCTGAATTTCATCGTCGAAGCCTTTCGAAGACGCTGCGCCTCTGCGTCGAACGGTTCTCCGCCTTAGATTCTCTCTCCGAAGACGCTAACCTTGCGCCGCCTCTTTCCACATCATGTTCTCCTGTTACAAAGCTCAATTTAGAGCGTTCAGAAAATTTTGGCCAGATTTTAGCAGATGTATCAGGAGAACATGAAGCGAAAGGAGGTACGCCCTGAATTTCATCGTCGAAGCCTTTCGAAGACGCTGCGCCTCTGCGTCGCACAGTTCTCCGCCTTAGATTCTCTCTCCGAAGACGCTAACCTTGCGCCGCCTCTTTCCACATCATGTTCTCCTGTTACAAAGCTCAATTTAGAGCGTTCAGAAAATTTTGGCCAGATTTTAGCAGATGTATCAGGAGAACATGAAGCGAAAGGAGGTACGCCCTGAATTTCATCGTCGAAGCCTTTCGAAGACGCTGCGCCTCTGCGTCGAACAGTTCTCCGCCTTAGATTCTCTCTCCGAAGACGCTAACCTTGCGCCGCCTCTTTCCACATCATGTGCTCCTGTTACAATCTCAATTTTGGAGCGTTCAGAAAATTTTGGCCAGATTTTAGCAGATGTATCAGGAGAACATGAAGCGAAAGGAGGTACACCCTGAATTTCATCGTCGAAGCCTTTCGAAGACGCTGCGCCTCTGCGTCGAACAGTTCTCCGCCTTAGATTCTCTCTCCGAAGATGCTAACCTTGCGCCGCCTCTTTCCACATCATGTTCTCCTGTTACAAAGCTCAATTTAGAGCGTTCAGAAAATTTTGGCCAGATTTTAGCAGATGTATCAGGAGAACATGAAGCGAAAGGAGGTACGCCCTGAATTTCATCGTCGAAGCCTTTCGAAGACGCTGCGCCTCTGCGTCGCACAGTTCTCCGCCTTAGATTCTCTCTCCGAAGACGCTAACCTTGCGCCGCCTCTTTCCACATCATGTGCTCCTGTTACAAAGCTCAATTTAGAGCGTTCAGAAAATTTTGGCCAGATTTTAGCAGATGTATCAGGAGAACATGAAGCGAAAGGAGGTACGCCCTGAATTTCATCGTCGAAGCCTTTCGAAGACGCTGCGCCTCTGCGTCGAACAGTTCTCCGCCTTAGATTCTCTCTCCGAAGACGCTAACCTTGCGCCGCCTCTTTCCACATCATGTGCTCCTGTTACAAAGCTCAATTTAGAGCGTTCAGAAAATTTTGGCCAGATTTTAGCAGATGTATCAGGAGAACATGAAGCGAAAGGAGGTACGCCCTGAATTTCATCGTCGAAGCCTTTCGAAGACGCTGCGCCACTGCGTCGAACAGTTCTCCACCTTAGATTCTCTCTCCGCAGACGCTAACCTTGCGCCGCCTCTTTCCACATCATGTGCTCCTGTTACAAAGCTCAATTTAGAGCGTTCAGAAAATTTTGGCCAGATTTTAGCAGATGTATCAGGAGAACATGAAGCGAAAGGAGGTACGCCCTGAATTTCATCGTCGAAGCCTTTCGAAGACGCTGCGCCTCTGCGTCGAACAGTTCTCCGCCTTAGATTCTCTCTCCGAAGACGCTAACCTTGCGCCGCCTCTTTCCACATCATGTTCTCCTGTTACAAAGCTCAATTTAGAGCGTTCAGAAAATTTTGGCCAGATTTTAGCAGATGTATCAGGAGAACATGAAGCGAAAGGAGGTACGCCCTGAATTTCATCGTCGAAGCCTTTCGAAGACGCTGCGCCTCTGCGTCGCACAGTTCTCCGCCTTAGATTCTCTCTCCGAAGACGCTAACCTTGCGCCGCCTCTTTCCACATCATGTTCTCCTGTTACAAAGCTCAATTTAGAGCGTTCAGAAAATTTTGGCCAGATTTTAGCAGATGTATCAGGAGAACATGAAGCGAAAGGAGGTACACCCTGAATTTCATCGTCGAAGCCTTTCGAACACGCTGCGCCTCTGCGTCGAACAGTTCTCCGCCTTAGATTCTCTCTCCGAAGACGCTAACCTTGCGTCGCCTCTTTCCACATCATGTTCTCCTGTTACAAAGCTCAATTTAGAGCGTTCAGAAAATTTTGGCCAGATTTTAGCAGATGTATCAGGAGAACATGAAGCGAAAGGAGGTACGCCCTGAATTTCATCGTCGAAGCCTTTCGAAGACGCTGCGCCTCTGCGTCGAACAGTTCTCCGCCTTAGATTCTCTCTCCGAAGACGCTAACCTTGCGCCGCCTCTTTCCACATCATGTGCTCCTGTTACAAAGCTCAATTTAGAGCGTTCAGAAAATTTTGGCCAGATTTTAGCAGATGTATCAGGAGAACATGAAGCGAAAGGAGGTACGCCCTGAATTTCATCGTCGAAGCCTTTCGAAGACGCTGCGCCTCTGCGTCGAACAGTTCTCCGCCTTAGATTCTCTCTCCGAAGACGCTAACCTTGCGCCGCCTCTTTCCACATCATGTGCTCCTGTTACAAAGCTCAATTTAGAGCGTTCAGAAAATTTTGGCCAGATTTTAGCAGATGTATCAGGAGAACATGAAGCGAAAGGAGGTACGCCCTGAATTTCATCGTCGAAGCCTTTCGAAGACGCTGCGCCTCTGCGTCGAACAGTTCTCCGCCTTAGATTCTCTCTCCGAAGACGCTAACCTTGCGCCGCCTCTTTCCACATCATGTGCTCCTGTTACAAAGCTCAATTTAGAGCGTTCAGAAAATTTTGGCCAGATTTTAGCAGATGTATCAGGAGAACATGAAGCGAAAGGAGGTACGCCCTGAATTTCATCGTCGAAGCCTTTCGAAGACGCTGCGCCTCTGCGTCGAACGGTTCTCCGCCTTAGATTCTCTCTCCGAAGACGCTAACCTTGCGCCGCCTCTTTCCACATCATGTGCTCCTGTTACAAAGCTCAATTTAGAGCGTTCAGAAAATTTTGGCCAGATTTTAGCAGATGTATCAGGAGAACATGAAGCGAAAGGAGGTACGCCCTGAATTTCATCGTCGAAGCCTTTCGAAGACGCTGCGCCTCTGCGTCGAACAGTTCTCCGCCTTAGATTCTCTCTCCGAAGACGCTAACCTTGCGCCGCCTCTTTCCACATCATGTTCTCCTGTTACAAAGCTCAATTTAGAGCGTTCAGAAAATTTTGGCCAGATTTTAGCAGATGTATCAGGAGAACATGAAGCGAAAGGAGGTACGCCCTGAATTTCATCGTCGAAGCCTTTCGAAGACGCTGCGCCTCTGCGTCGAACAGTTCTCCGCCTTAGATTCTCTCTCCGAAGACGCTAACCTTGCGCCGCCTCTTTCCACATCATGTTCTCCTGTTACAATCTCAATTTTGGAGCGTTCAGAAAATTTTGGCCAGATTTTAGCAGATGTATCAGGAGAACATGAAGCGAAAGGAGGTACGCCCTGAATTTCATCGTCGAAGCCTTTCGAAGACGCTGCGCCTCTGCGTCGAACAGTTCTCCGCCTTAGATTCTCTCTCCGAAGACGCTAACCTTGCGCCGCCTCTTTCCACATCATGTTCTCCTGTTACAATCTCAATTTAGAGCGTTCAGAAAATTTTGGCCAGATTTTAGCAGATGTATCAGGAGAACATGAAGCGAAAGGAGGTACGCCCTGAATTTCATCGTCGAAGCCTTTCGAAGACGCTGCGCCTCTGCGTCGAACGGTTCTCCGCCTTAGATTCTCTCTCCGAAGACGCTAACCTTGCGCCGCCTCTTTCCACATCATGTGCTCCTGTTACAAAGCTCAATTTAGAGCGTTCAGAAAATTTTGGCCAGATTTTAGCAGATGTATCAGGAGAACATGAAGCGAAAGGAGGTACGCCCTGAATTTCATCGTCGAAGCCTTTCGAAGACGCTGCGCCTCTGCGTCGAACAGTTCTCCGCCTTAGATTCTCTCTCCGAAGACGCTAACCTTGCGCCGCCTCTTTCCACATCATGTTCTCCTGTTACAAAGCTCAATTTAGAGCGTTCAGAAAATTTTGGCCAGATTTTAGCAGATGTATCAGGAGAACATGAAGCGAAAGGAGGTACGCCCTGAATTTCATCGTCGAAGCCTTTCGAAGACGCTGCGCCTCTGCGTCGAACAGTTCTCCGCCTTAGATTCTCTCTCCGAAGACGCTAACCTTGCGCCGCCTCTTTCCACATCATGTGCTCCTGTTACAAAGCTCAATTTAGAGCGTTCAGAAAATTTTGGCCAGATTTTAGCAGATGTATCAGGAGAACATGAAGCGAAAGGAGGTACGCCCTGAATTTCATCGTCGAAGCCTTTCGAAGACGCTGCGCCTCTGCGTCGAACAGTTCTCCGCCTTAGATTCTCTCTCCGAAGACGCTAACCTTGCGCCGCCTCTTTCCACATCATGTGCTCCTGTTACAAAGCTCAATTTAGAGCGTTCAGAAAATTTTGGCCAGATTTTAGCAGATGTATCAGGAGAACATGAAGCGAAAGGAGGTACGCCCTGAATTTCATCGTCGAAGCCTTTCGAAGACGCTGCGCCTCTGCGTCGAACAGTTCTCCGCCTTAGATTCTCTCTCCGCAGACGCTAACCTTGCGCCGCCTCTTTCCACATCATGTGCTCCTGTTACAAAGCTCAATTTAGAGCGTTCAGAAAATTTTGGCCAGATTTTAGCAGATGTATCAGCAGAACATGAAGCGAAAGGAGGTACACCCTGAATTTCATCGTCGAAGCCTTTCGAAGACGCTGCGCCTCTGCGTCGAACAGTTCTCCGCCTTAGATTCTCTCTCCGAAGACGCTAACCTTGCGCCGCCTCTTTCCACATCATGTGCTCCTGTTACAAAGCTCAATTTAGAGCGTTCAGAAAATTTTGGCCAGATTTTAGCAGATGTATCAGCAGAACATGAAGCGAAAGGAGGTACGCCCTGAATTTCATCGTCGAAGCCTTTCGAAGACGCTGCGCCTCTGCGTCGAACAGTTCTCCGCCTTAGATTCTCTCTCCGAAGACGCTAACCTTGCGCCGCCTCTTTCCACATCATGTGCTCCTGTTACAAAGCTCAATTTAGAGCGTTCAGAAAATTTTGGTCAGATTTTAGCAGATGTATCAGGAGAACATGAAGCGAAAGGAGGTACGCCCTGAATTTCATCGTCGAAGCCTTTCGAAGACGCTGCGCCTCTGCGTCGAACAGTTCTCCGCCTTAGATTCTCTCTCCGAAGACGCTAACCTTGCGCCGCCTCTTTCCACATCATGTGCTCCTGTTACAAAGCTCAATTTAGAGCGTTCAGAAAATTTTGGTCAGATTTTAGCAGATGTATCAGGAGAACATGAAGCGAAAGGAGGTACGCCCTGAATTTCATCGTCGAAGCCTTTCGAAGACGCTGCGCCTCTGCGTCGAACAGTTCTCCGCCTTAGATTCTCTCTCCGAAGACGCTAACCTTGCGCCGCCTCTTTCCACATCATGTTCTCCTGTTACAATCTCAATTTTGGAGCGTTCAGAAAATTTTGGCCAGATTTTAGCAGATGTATCAGGAGAACATGAAGCGAAAGGAGGTACGCCCTGAATTTCATCGTCGAAGCCTTTCGAAGACGCTGCGCCTCTGCGTCGAACAGTTCTCCGCCTTAGATTCTCTCTCCGAAGACGCTAACCTTGCGCCGCCTCTTTCCACATCATGTGCTCCTGTTACAATCTCAATTTTGGAGCGTTCAGAAAATTTTGGCCAGATTTTAGCAGATGTATCAGGAGAACATGAAGCGAAAGGAGGTACGCCCTGAATTTCATCGTCGAAGCCTTTCGAAGACGCTGCGCCTCTGCGTCGAACAGTTCTCCGCCTTAGATTCTCTCTCCGAAGACGCTAACCTTGCGCCGCCTCTTTCCACATCATGTTCTCCTGTTACAATCTCAATTTAGAGCGTTCAGAAAATTTTGGCCAGATTTTAGCAGATGTATCAGGAGAACATGAAGCGAAAGGAGGTACGCCCTGAATTTCATCGTCGAAGCCTTTCGAAGACGCTGCGCCTCTGCGTCGAACGGTTCTCCGCCTTAGATTCTCTCTCCGAAGACGCTAACCTTGCGCCGCCTCTTTCCACATCATGTGCTCCTGTTACAAAGCTCAATTTAGAGCGTTCAGAAAATTTTGGCCAGATTTTAGCAGATGTATCAGGAGAACATGAAGCGAAAGGAGGTACGCCCTGAATTTCATCGTCGAAGCCTTTCGAAGACGCTGCGCCTCTGCGTCGAACAGTTCTCCGCCTTAGATTCTCTCTCCGAAGACGCTAACCTTGCGCCGCCTCTTTCCACATCATGTTCTCCTGTTACAAAGCTCAATTTAGAGCGTTCAGAAAATTTTGGCCAGATTTTAGCAGATGTATCAGGAGAACATGAAGCGAAAGGAGGTACCCCCTGAATTTCATCGTCGAAGCCTTTCGAAGACGCTGCGCCTCTGCGTCGAACAGTTCTCCGCCTTAGATTCTCTCTCCGAAGACGCTAACCTTGCGCCGCCTCTTTCCACATCATGTGCTCCTGTTACAAAGCTCAATTTAGAGCGTTCAGAAAATTTTGGCCAGATTTTAGCAGATGTATCAGGAGAACATGAAGCGAAAGGAGGTACGCCCTGAATTTCATCGTCGAAGCCTTTCGAAGACGCTGCGCCTCTGCGTCGAACAGTTCTCCGCCTTAGATTCTCTCTCCGAAGACGCTAACCTTGCGCCGCCTCTTTCCACATCATGTGCTCCTGTTACAAAGCTCAATTTAGAGCGTTCAGAAAATTTTGGCCAGATTTTAGCAGATGTATCAGGAGAACATGAAGCGAAAGGAGGTACGCCCTGAATTTCATCGTCGAAGCCTTTCGAAGACGCTGCGCCTCTGCGTCGAACAGTTCTCCGCCTTAGATTCTCTCTCCGCAGACGCTAACCTTGCGCCGCCTCTTTCCACATCATGTGCTCCTGTTACAAAGCTCAATTTAGAGCGTTCAGAAAATTTTGGCCAGATTTTAGCAGATGTATCAGCAGAACATGAAGCGAAAGGAGGTACACCCTGAATTTCATCGTCGAAGCCTTTCGAAGACGCTGCGCCTCTGCGTCGAACAGTTCTCCGCCTTAGATTCTCTCTCCGAAGACGCTAACCTTGCGCCGCCTCTTTCCACATCATGTGCTCCTGTTACAAAGCTCAATTTAGAGCGTTCAGAAAATTTTGGCCAGATTTTAGCAGATGTATCAGCAGAACATGAAGCGAAAGGAGGTACGCCCTGAATTTCATCGTCGAAGCCTTTCGAAGACGCTGCGCCTCTGCGTCGAACAGTTCTCCGCCTTAGATTCTCTCTCCGAAGACGCTAACCTTGCGCCGCCTCTTTCCACATCATGTGCTCCTGTTACAAAGCTCAATTTAGAGCGTTCAGAAAATTTTGGTCAGATTTTAGCAGATGTATCAGGAGAACATGAAGCGAAAGGAGGTACGCCCTGAATTTCATCGTCGAAGCCTTTCGAAGACGCTGCGCCTCTGCGTCGAACAGTTCTCCGCCTTAGATTCTCTCTCCGAAGACGCTAACCTTGCGCCGCCTCTTTCCACATCATGTGCTCCTGTTACAAAGCTCAATTTAGAGCGTTCAGAAAATTTTGGTCAGATTTTAGCAGATGTATCAGGAGAACATGAAGCGAAAGGAGGTACGCCCTGAATTTCATCGTCGAAGCCTTTCGAAGACGCTGCGCCTCTGCGTCGAACAGTTCTCCGCCTTAGATTCTCTCTCCGAAGACGCTAACCTTGCGCCGCCTCTTTCCACATCATGTTCTCCTGTTACAATCTCAATTTTGGAGCGTTCAGAAAATTTTGGCCAGATTTTAGCAGATGTATCAGGAGAACATGAAGCGAAAGGAGGTACGCCCTGAATTTCATCGTCGAAGCCTTTCGAAGACGCTGCGCCTCTGCGTCGAACAGTTCTCCGCCTTAGATTCTCTCTCCGAAGACGCTAACCTTGCGCCGCCTCTTTCCACATCATGTGCTCCTGTTACAAAGCTCAATTTAGAGCGTTCAGAAAATTTTGGCCAGATTTTAGCAGATGTATCAGGAGAACATGAAGCGAAAGGAGGTACGCCCTGAATTTCATCGTCGAAGCCTTTCGAAGACGCTGCGCCTCTGCGTCGAACAGTTCTCCGCCTTAGATTCTCTCTCCGAAGACGCTAACCTTGCGCCGCCTCTTTCCACATCATGTTCTCCTGTTACAAAGCTCAATTTAGAGCGTTCAGAAAATTTTGGCCAGATTTTAGCAGATGTATCAGGAGAACATGAAGCGAAAGGAGGTACGCCCTGAATTTCATCGTCGAAGCCTTTCGAAGACGCTGCGCCTCTGCGTCGAACAGTTCTCCGCCTTAGATTCTCTCTCCGAAGACGCTAACCTTGCGCCGCCTCTTTCCACATCATGTGCTCCTGTTACAAAGCTCAATTTAGAGCGTTCAGAAAATTTTGGCCAGATTTTAGCAGATGTATCAGGAGAACATGAAGCGAAAGGAGGTACGCCCTGAATTTCATCGTCGAAGCCTTTCGAAGACGCTGCGCCTCTGCGTCGAACAGTTCTCCGCCTTAGATTCTCTCTCCGAAGACGCTAACCTTGCGCCGCCTCTTTCCACATCATGTGCTCCTGTTACAAAGCTCAATTTAGAGCGTTCAGAAAATTTTGGCCAGATTTTAGCAGATGTATCAGGAGAACATGAAGCGAAAGGAGGTACGCCCTGAATTTCATCGTCGAAGCCTTTCGAAGACGCTGCGCCTCTGCGTCGAACGGTTCTCCGCCTTAGATTCTCTCTCCGAAGACGCTAACCTTGCGCCGCCTCTTTCCACATCATGTGCTCCTGTTACAAAGCTCAATTTAGAGCGTTCAGAAAATTTTGGCCAGATTTTAGCAGATGTATCAGGAGAACATGAAGCGAAAGGAGGTACGCCCTGAATTTCATCGTCGAAGCCTTTCGAAGACGCTGCGCCTCTGCGTCGAACAGTTCTCCGCCTTAGATTCTCTCTCCGAAGACGCTAACCTTGCGCCGCCTCTTTCCACATCATGTTCTCCTGTTACAAAGCTCAATTTAGAGCGTTCAGAAAATTTTGGCCAGATTTTAGCAGATGTATCAGGAGAACATGAAGCGAAAGGAGGTACGCCCTGAATTTCATCGTCGAAGCCTTTCGAAGACGCTGCGCCTCTGCGTCGAACAGTTCTCCGCCTTAGATTCTCTCTCCGAAGACGCTAACCTTGCGCCGCCTCTTTCCACATCATGTTCTCCTGTTACAATCTCAATTTTGGAGCGTTCAGAAAATTTTGGCCAGATTTTAGCAGATGTATCAGGAGAACATGAAGCGAAAGGAGGTACGCCCTGAATTTCATCGTCGAAGCCTTTCGAAGACGCTGCGCCTCTGCGTCGAACAGTTCTCCGCCTTAGATTCTCTCTCCGAAGACGCTAACCTTGCGCCGCCTCTTTCCACATCATGTTCTCCTGTTACAATCTCAATTTAGAGCGTTCAGAAAATTTTGGCCAGATTTTAGCAGATGTATCAGGAGAACATGAAGCGAAAGGAGGTACGCCCTGAATTTCATCGTCGAAGCCTTTCGAAGACGCTGCGCCTCTGCGTCGAACGGTTCTCCGCCTTAGATTCTCTCTCCGAAGACGCTAACCTTGCGCCGCCTCTTTCCACATCATGTGCTCCTGTTACAAAGCTCAATTTAGAGCGTTCAGAAAATTTTGGCCAGATTTTAGCAGATGTATCAGGAGAACATGAAGCGAAAGGAGGTACGCCCTGAATTTCATCGTCGAAGCCTTTCGAAGACGCTGCGCCTCTGCGTCGAACAGTTCTCCGCCTTAGATTCTCTCTCCGAAGACGCTAACCTTGCGCCGCCTCTTTCCACATCATGTTCTCCTGTTACAAAGCTCAATTTAGAGCGTTCAGAAAATTTTGGCCAGATTTTAGCAGATGTATCAGGAGAACATGAAGCGAAAGGAGGTACGCCCTGAATTTCATCGTCGAAGCCTTTCGAAGACGCTGCGCCTCTGCGTCGAACAGTTCTCCGCCTTAGATTCTCTCTCCGAAGACGCTAACCTTGCGCCGCCTCTTTCCACATCATGTGCTCCTGTTACAAAGCTCAATTTAGAGCGTTCAGAAAATTTTGGCCAGATTTTAGCAGATGTATCAGGAGAACATGAAGCGAAAGGAGGTACGCCCTGAATTTCATCGTCGAAGCCTTTCGAAGACGCTGCGCCTCTGCGTCGAACAGTTCTCCGCCTTAGATTCTCTCTCCGAAGACGCTAACCTTGCGCCGCCTCTTTCCACATCATGTGCTCCTGTTACAAAGCTCAATTTAGAGCGTTCAGAAAATTTTGGCCAGATTTTAGCAGATGTATCAGGAGAACATGAAGCGAAAGGAGGTACGCCCTGAATTTCATCGTCGAAGCCTTTCGAAGACGCTGCGCCTCTGCGTCGAACAGTTCTCCGCCTTAGATTCTCTCTCCGCAGACGCTAACCTTGCGCCGCCTCTTTCCACATCATGTGCTCCTGTTACAAAGCTCAATTTAGAGCGTTCAGAAAATTTTGGCCAGATTTTAGCAGATGTATCAGCAGAACATGAAGCGAAAGGAGGTACACCCTGAATTTCATCGTCGAAGCCTTTCGAAGACGCTGCGCCTCTGCGTCGAACAGTTCTCCGCCTTAGATTCTCTCTCCGAAGACGCTAACCTTGCGCCGCCTCTTTCCACATCATGTGCTCCTGTTACAAAGCTCAATTTAGAGCGTTCAGAAAATTTTGGCCAGATTTTAGCAGATGTATCAGCAGAACATGAAGCGAAAGGAGGTACGCCCTGAATTTCATCGTCGAAGCCTTTCGAAGACGCTGCGCCTCTGCGTCGAACAGTTCTCCGCCTTAGATTCTCTCTCCGAAGACGCTAACCTTGC
>CATNUO010000080.1:0-49000 GCA_951215215.1 Andrena trimmerana
TCGATTGTGCCATTCGACGCGGGAGGAAAAAACGCATCGGAATAGGTCCGGTTCCGGCCCGAAAAACGAGGGAAAGGGCGGTTAGCTTAAGTTATTCAGTGGAAAATAGCGATTTGTCATTTTGAGGGAAAACGGTATTTCCGCGTTAGTTCGCAGAAAAACGCGTTTGCCGGGCATTTCGATGGTGCCATTCGACGCGTAAGGAAAAAACGCATCGGAATAGGTCCGGTTCCGGCCCGAAAAACGCGGGAAAGGGCGGTTAGCTTAAGTTATTCAGTGGAAAATAGCGATTTGTCATTTTGAGGGAAAATTGTATTTCCGCGTTAGTTCGCAGAAAAACGGGTTTGCCGGGCATTTCGATTGTGCCATTCGACGCGGAAGGAAAAAACGCATCGGTATAGGTCCGGTTCCGGCCCGAAAATCGCGGGAAAGGGCGGTTAGATTAAGTTTTTCATTGGAAAATAGCAATTTTTCATTTTGAGGGAAAACGGTTTTACCGCCTTAGTTCGCAGAAAAACGCGTTTGCCGGGCATTTCGATGGTGCCATTCGACGCGGGAGGAAAAAACGCATCGGAATAGGTCCGGTTCCGGCCCGAAAAACGCAGGAAAGGGCGGTTAGCTTAAGTTATTCAGTGGAAAATAGCGATTTTTCATTTTGAGGGAAAACGGTATTTCCGCGTTAGTTCGCAGAAAAACGCGTTCGCCGGGCATTTCGATGGTGCCATTCGACGCGGGAGGAAAAAACGCATCGGAATATGTCCGGTTCCGGCCCGAAAAACGCGGGAAAGGGCGGTTAGATTAAGTTTTTCATTGGAAAATAGCAATTTTTCATTTTCAGGGAAAACGGTATTTCCGCGTTAGTTGGCAGAAAAACGCGTTTGCCGGGCATTTCGATGGTGCCATTCGACGCGGGAGGAAAAAACGCATCGGAATAGGTCCGGTTCCGGCCCGAAAAACGCAGGAAAGGGCGGTTAGCTTAAGCTATTCAGTGGAAAATAGCGATTTTCATTTTGAGGGAAAACGGTATTTCCGCGTTAGTTCGCAGAAAAACGCGTTTGCCGGGCATTTCGATGGTGCCATTCGACGCGGAAGGAAAAAACGCATCGGAATAGGTCCGGTTCCGGCCCGAAAAACGCGGGAAAGGGCGGTTAGATTAAGTTTTTCATTGGAAAATAGCAATTTTTCATTTTGAGGGAAAACGGTTTTACCCCGTTAGTTCGCAGAAAAACGCGTTTGCCGGGCATTTCGATGGTGCCATTCGACGCGGGAGGAAAAAACGCATCGGAATAGGTCCGGTTCCGGCCCGAAAAACGCGGGAAAGGGCGGTTAGATTAAGTTTTTCATTGGAAAATAGCAATTTTTCATTTTCAGGGAAAACGGTATTTCCGCGTTAGTTGGCAGAAAAACGCGTTTGCCGGGCATTTCGATGGTGCCCTTCGACGCGGGAGGAAAAAACGCATCGGAATAGGTCCGGCTCCGGCCCGAAAAACGCAGGAAAGGGCGGTTAGCTTAAGTTATTCAGTGGAAAATAGCGATTTTCATTTGAGGGAAAACGGTATTTCCGCGTTAGTTCGCAGAAAAACGCGTTTGCCGGGCATTTCGATGGTGCCATTCGACGCGGGAGGAAAAAACGCATCGGAATAGGTCCGGTTCCGGCCCGAAAAACGCGGGAAAGGGCGGTTAGCTTAAGTTATTCAGTGGAAAATAGCGATTTGTCATTTTGAGGGAAAATTGTATTTCCGCGTTAGTTCGCATAAAAACGGGTTTGCCGGGCATTTCGATTGTGCCATTCGACGCGGAAGGAAAAAACGCATCGGTATAGGTCCGGTTCCGGCCCGAAAATCGCGGGAAAGGGCGGTTAGATTAAGTTTTTCATTGGAAAATAGCAATTTTTCATTTTGAGGGAAAACGGTTTCACCGCCTTAGTTCGCAGAAAAACGCGTTTGCCGGGCATTTCGATGGTGCCATTCGACGCGGGAGGAAAAAACGCATCGGAATAGGTCCGGTTCCGGCCCGAAAAACGCAGGAAAGGGCGGTTAGCTTAAGTTATTCAGTGGAAAATAGCGATTTTTCATTTTGAGGGAAAACGGTATTTCCGCGTTAGTTCGCAGAAAAACGCGTTCGCCGGGCATTTCGATGGTGCCATTCGACGCGGGAGGAAAAAACGCATCGGAATATGTCCGGTTCCGGCCCGAAAAACGCGGGAAAGGGCGGTTAGCTTAAGTTATTCAGTGGAAAATAGCGATTTGTCATTTTGAGGGAAAACGGTATTTCCGCGTTAGTTCGCAGAAAAACGCGTTTGCCGGGCATTTCGATGGTGCCATTCGACGCGTAAGGAAAAAACGCATCGGAATATGTCCGGTTCCGGCCCGAAAAACGCAGGAAAGGGCGGTTAGATTAAGTTTTTCATTGGAAAATAGCAATTTTTCATTTTGAGGGAAAACGGTTTTACCGCGTTAGTTCGCAGAAAAACGCGTTTGCCGGGCATTTCGATGGTGCCATTCGACGCGGAAGGAAAAAAGGCATCGGAATAGGTCCGGTTCCGGCTCGAAAAACGCAGGAAAGGGCGGTTAGCTTAAGCTATTCAGTGGAAAATAGCGATTTTCATTTTGAGGGAAAACGGTATTTCCGCGTTAGTTCGCAGAAAAACGCGTTTGCCGGGCATTTCGATGGTGCCATTCGACGCGGAAGGAAAAAACGCATCGGAATAGGTCCGGTTCCGGCCCGAAAAACGCGAGAAAGGGCGGTTAGCTTAAGTTATTCAGTGGAAAATAGCGATTTTTCATTTTGAGGGAAAACGGTATTTCCGCGTTAGTTCGCAGAAAAACGCGTTTGCCGGGCATTTCGATGGTGCCATTCGACGCGGGAGGAAAAAACGCATCGGAATAGGTCCGGTTCCGACCCGAAAACGCAGGAAAGGGCGGTTAGCTTAAGTTATTCAGTGGAAAATAGCGATTTTTCATTTTGAGGGAAAACGGTATTTCCGCGTTAGTTCGCAGAAAAACACGTTCGCCGGGCATTTCGACAGTGCCATTCGACGCGGGAGGAAAAAACGCATCGGAATATGTCCGGTTCCGGCCCGAAAAACGCAGGAAAGGGCGGTTAGCTTAAGTTTTTCATTGGAAAATAGCAATTTTTCATTTTGAGGGAAAACGGTTTTACCGCGTTAGTTCGCAGAAAAACGCGTTTGCCGGGCATTTCGTTCGAGCCAATCGACGCGGGAGGAAAAAACGCATCGGAATATGTCCGGTTCCGGCCCGAAAAACGCGGGAAAGGGCGGTTAGCTTAAGTTATTCAGTGGAAAATAGCGATTTGTCATTTTGAGGGAAAATTGTATTTCCGCGTTAGTTCGCAGAAAACGGGTTTGCCGGGCATTTCGATGGTGCCATTCGACGCGGGAGGAAAAAACGCATCGGAATATGTCCGGTTCCGGCCCGAAAAACGCGGGAAAGGGCGGTTAGCTTAAGTTATTCAGTGGAAAATAGCGATTTTTCATTTTGAGGGAAAACGGTATTTCCGCGTTAGTTCGCAGAAAAACGTGTTCGCCGGGCATTTCGACAGTGCCATTCGACGCGGGAGGAAAAAACGCATCGGAATATGTCCGGTTCCGGCCCGAAAAACGCAGGAAAGGGCGGTTAGCTTAAGTTTTTCATTGGAAAATAGCAATTTTTCATTTTGAGGGAAAACGGTTTTACCGCGTTAGTTCGCAGAAAAACGCGTTTGCCG
This sequence comes from Andrena trimmerana, assembly GCA_951215215.1. NCBI lineage: Eukaryota > Metazoa > Arthropoda > Insecta > Hymenoptera > Andrenidae > Andrena > Andrena trimmerana. The sequence continues at coordinate 3,727 of CATNUO010000080.1, forward strand.
GGCATTTCGATGGTGCCAATCGACGCGGGAGGAAAAAACGCATCGGAATATGTCCGGTTCCGGCCCGAAAAACGCGGGAAAGGGCGGTTAGCTTAAGTTATTCAGTGGAAAATAGCGATATGTCATTTTGAGGGAAAATTGTATTTCCGCGTTAGTTCGCAGAAAAACGGGTTTGCCGGGCATTTCGATTGTGCCATTCGACGCGGAAGGAAAAAACGCATCGGTATAGGTCCGTTTCCGGCCCGAAAATCGCGGGAAAGGGCGGTTAGATTAAGTTTTTCATTGGAAAATAGCAATTTTTCATTTTGAGGGAAAACGGTATTTCCGCGTTAATTCGCAGAAAAACGCGTTCACCGGGCATTTCGATGGAGCCATTCGACGCGGGAGGAAAAAACGCATCGGAATAGGTCCGGTTCCGGCCCGAAAAACGCGGGAAAGGGCGGTTAGCTTAAGTTATTCAGTGTAAAATAGCGATTTTTCATTTTGAGGGAAAACGGTATTTCCGCGTTAGTTCGCAGACAAACGCGTTTGCCGGGCATTTCGATGGTGCCATTCGACGCGGAAGGAAAAAACGCATCGGAATAGGTCCGGTTCCGGCCCGAAAAACGCGTGAAAGGGCGGTTAGATTAAGTTTTTCATTGGAAAATAGCAATTTTTCATTTTGAGGGAAAACGGTTTTACCGCGTTAGTTCGCAGGCAAACGCGTTTGCCTTGCATTTCGATGGTGCCATTCGACGCGGGAGGAAAAAACGCATCGGAATAGGTCCGGTTCCGGCCCGAAAAAAGCAGGAAAGGGCGGTTAGCTTAAGTTATTCAGTGCAAAATAGCGATTTGTCATTTTGAGGGAAAACGGTATTTCCGCGTTAGCTCGCAGAAAAACGCGTTCACCGGGCATTTCGATGGTGCCATTCGACGCGGGGGGAAAAAACGCATCGGAATAGGTCCGGTTCCGGCCCGAAAAACGCAGGAAAGGGCGGTTAGCTTAAGTTTTTCATTGGAAAATAGCAATTTTTCATTTTGAGGGAAAACGGTTTTACCGCGTTAGTTCGCAGAAAAACGCGTTTGCCGGGCATTTCGATGGTGCCATTCGACGCGGGAGGAAAAAACGCATCGGAATATGTCCGGTTCCGGCCCGAAAAACGCAGGAAAGGGCGGTTAGCTTAAGTTTTTCATTGGAAAATAGCAATTTTTCATTTTGAGGGAAAACGGTTTTACCGCGTTAGTTCGCAGAAAAACGCGTACGCCGGGCATTTCGATGGTGCCATTCGACGCGGGAGGAAAAAACGCATCGGAATATGTCCGGTTCCGGCCCGAAAAACGCGGGAAAGGGCGGTTAGCTTAAGTTATTCAGTGCAAAATAGCGATTTGTCATTTTGAGGGAAAACGGTATTTCCGCGTTAGCTCGCAGAAAAACGCGTTCACCGGGCATTTCGATGGTGCCATTCGACGCGGGGGGAAAAAACGCATCGGAATAGGTCCGGTTCCGGCCCGAAAAACGCAGGAAAGGGCGGTTAGCTTAAGTTTTTCATTGGAAAATAGCAATTTTTCATTTTGAGGGAAAACGGTTTTACCGCGTTAGTTCGCAGAAAAACGCGTTTGCCGGGCATTTCGATGGTGCCATTCGACGCGGGAGGAAAAAACGCATCGGAATATGTCCGGTTCCGGCCCGAAAAACGCAGGAAAGGGCGGTTAGCTTAAGTTTTTCATTGGAAAATAGCAATTTTTCATTTTGAGGGAAAACGGTTTTACCGCGTTAGTTCGCAGAAAAACGCGTACGCCGGGCATTTCGATGGTGCCATTCGACGCGGGAGGAAAAAACGCATCGGAATATGTCCGGTTCCGGCCCGAAAAACGCGGGAAAGGGCGGTTAGCTTAAGTTATTCAGTGGAAAATAGCGATTTGTCATTTTGAGGGAAAACGGTATTTCCGCGTTAGTTCGCAGAAAAACGGGTTTGCCGGGCATTTCGATTGTGCCATTCGACGCGGAAGGAAAAAACGCATCGGTATAGGTCCGGTTCCGGCCCGAAAATCGCAGGAAAGGGCGGTTAGATTAAGTTATTCAGTGGAAAATAGCGATTTGTCATTTTGAGGGAAAACGGTATTTCCGCGTTAGTTCGCAGAAAAACGCGTTTGCCGGGCATTTCGATGGTGCCATTCGACGCGGAAGGAAAAAACGCATCGGAATAGGTCCGGTTCCGGCCCGAAAAACGCGGGAAAGGGCGGTTAGATTAAGTTTTTCATTGGAAAATAGCAATTTTTCATTTTCAGGGAAAACGGTATTTCCGCGTTAGTTGGCAGAAAAACGCGTTTGCCGGGCATTTCGATGGTGCCATTCGAAGCGGGAGGTAAAAACGCATCGGAATAGGTCCGGTTCCGGCCCGAAAAACGCAGGAAAGGGCGGTTAGCTTAAGTTTTTCATTGGAAAATAGCAATTTTTCATTTTGAGGGAAAACGGTTTTACCGCGTTAGTTCGCAGAAAAACGCGTTTGCCGGGCATTTCGATGGTGCCATTCGACGCGGGAGGAAAAAACGCATCGGAATATGTCCGGTTCCGGCCCGAAAAACGCGGGAAAGGGCGGTTAGCTTAAGTTATTCAGTGGAAAATAGCGATTTGTCATTTTGAGGGAAAATGGTATTTCCGCGATAGTTCGCAGAAAAACGGGTTTGCCGGGCATTTCGATTGTGCCATTCGACGCGGAAGGAAAAAACGCATCGGTATAGGTCCGGTTCCGGCCCGAAAATCGCGGGAAAGGGCGGTTAGATTAAGTTTTTCATTGGAAAATAGCAATTTTTCATTTTGAGGGAAAACGGTTTTACCGCGTTAGTTCGCAGAAAAAAGCGTTTGCCGGGCATTTCGATGGTGCCATTCGACGCGGAAGGAAAAAACGCATCGGAATAGGTCCGGTTCCGGCCCGAAAAACGCGGGAAAGGGCGGTTATATTAAGTTTTTCATTGGAAAATAGCAATTTTTCATTTTGAGGGAAAACGGTTTTACCCCGTTAGTCCGCAGAAAAACGCGTTTGCCGGGCATTTCGATGGTGCCATTCGACGCGGGAGGAAAAAACGCATCGGAATAGGTCCGGTTCCGGCCCGAAAAAAGCAGGAAAGGGCGGTTAGCTTAAGTTATTCAGTGTAAAATAGCGATTTTTCATTTTGAGGGAAAACGGTATTTCCGCGTTAGTTCGCAGAAAAACGCGTTCGCCGGGCATTTAGATGGTGCCTTTCGACGCGGGAGGAAAAAACGCATCGGAATAGGTCCGGTTCCGGCCCGAAAAACGCAGGAAAGGGCGGTTAGCTTAAGTTTTTCCGTGTAAAATAGCGATTTTTCATTTTGAGGGAAAACGGTTTTTCCGCGTCAGTTCGCAGAAAAACGCGTTCGCCGGGCATTTCGATGGTGCCATTCGACGCGGGAGGAAAAAACGCATCGGAATAGGTCCGGTTCCGGCCCGAAAAACGCAGGAAAGGGCGGTTAGCTTAAGTTATTCAGTGGAAAATAGCGATTTTTCATTTTGAGGGAAAACGGTATTTCCGCGTTAGTTCGCAGAAAAACGCGTTTGCCGGGCATTTCGATGGTGCCATTCGAAGCGCGAGGAAAAAACGCATCGGAATAGGTCCGGTTCCGGCCCGAAAAACGCAGGAAAGGGCGGTTAGCTTAAGTTTTTCATTGGAAAATAGCAATTTTTCATTTTGAGGGAAAACGGTTTTACCGCGTTAGTTCGCAGAAAAACGCGTTCACCGGGCATTTCGATGTAGCCATTCGACGCGGGAGGAAAAAACGCATCGGAATAGGTCCGGTTCCGGCCCGAAAAACGCGGGAAAGGGCGGTTAGCTTAAGTTATTCAGTGTAAAATAGCGATTTTTCATTTTGAGGGAAAACGGTATTTCCGCGTTAGTTCGCAGAAAAACGCGTTTGCCGGGCATTTCGATGGTGCCATTCGACGCGGAAGGAAAAAACGCATCGGAATAGGTCCGGTTCCGGCCCGAAAAACGCGGGAAAGAGCGGTTAGCTTAAGTTTTTCATTGGAAAATAGCAATTTTTCATTTTGAGGGAAAACGGTTTTACCGCGTTAGTTCGCAGAAAAACGCGTACGCCGGGCATTTCGATGGTGCCATTCGACGCGGGAGGAAAAAACGCATCGGAATATGTCCGGTTCCGGCCCGAAAAACGCGGGAAAGGGCGGTTAGCTTAAGTTATTCAGTGGAAAATAGCGATTTGTCATTTTGAGGGAAAACGGTATTTCCGCGTTAGTTCGCAGAAAAACGGGTTTGCCGGGCATTTCGATTGTGCCATTCGACGCGGAAGGAAAAAACGCATCGGTATAGGTCCGGTTCCGGCCCGAAAATCGCAGGAAAGGGCGGTTAGATTAAGTTATTCAGTGGAAAATAGCGATTTGTCATTTTGAGGGAAAACGGTATTTCCGCGTTAGTTCGCAGAAAAACGCGTTTGCCGGGCATTTCGATGGTGCCATTCGACGCGGAAGGAAAAAACGCATCGGAATAGGTCCGGTTCCGGCCCGAAAAACGCGGGAAAGGGCGGTTAGATTAAGTTTTTCATTGGAAAATAGCAATTTTTCATTTTCAGGGAAAACGGTATTTCCGCGTTAGTTGGCAGAAAAACGCGTTTGCCGGGCATTTCGATGGTGCCATTCGAAGCGGGAGGTAAAAACGCATCGGAATAGGTCCGGTTCCGGCCCGAAAAACGCAGGAAAGGGCGGTTAGCTTAAGTTTTTCATTGGAAAATAGCAATTTTTCATTTTGAGGGAAAACGGTTTTACCGCGTTAGTTCGCAGAAAAACGCGTTTGCCGGGCATTTCGATGGTGCCATTCGACGCGGGAGGAAAAAACGCATCGGAATATGTCCGGTTCCGGCCCGAAAAACGCGGGAAAGGGCGGTTAGCTTAAGTTATTCAGTGGAAAATAGCGATTTGTCATTTTGAGGGAAAATGGTATTTCCGCGTTAGTTCGCAGAAAAACGGGTTTGCCGGGCATTTCGATTGTGCCATTCGACGCGGAAGGAAAAAACGCATCGGTATAGGTCCGGTTCCGGCCCGAAAATCGCGGGAAAGGGCGGTTAGATTAAGTTTTTCATTGGAAAATAGCAATTTTTCATTTTGAGGGAAAACGGTTTTACCGCGTTAGTTCGCAGAAAAAAGCGTTTGCCGGGCATTTCGATGGTGCCATTCGACGCGGAAGGAAAAAACGCATCGGAATAGGTCCGGTTCCGGCCCGAAAAACGCGGGAAAGGGCGGTTAGATTAAGTTTTTCATTGGAAAATAGCAATTTTTCATTTTGAGGGAAAACGGTTTTACCCCGTTAGTCCGCAGAAAAACGCGTTTGCCGGGCATTTCGATGGTGCCATTCGACGCGGGAGGAAAAAACGCATCGGAATAGGTCCGGTTCCGGCCCGAAAAAAGCAGGAAAGGGCGGTTAGCTTAAGTTATTCAGTGTAAAATAGCGATTTTTCATTTTGAGGGAAAACGGTATTTCCGCGTTAGTTCGCAGAAAAACGCGTTCGCCGGGCATTTAGATGGTGCCTTTCGACGCGGGAGGAAAAAACGCATCGGAATAGGTCCGGTTCCGGCCCGAAAAACGCAGGAAAGGGCGGTTAGCTTAAGTTTTTCCGTGTAAAATAGCGATTTTTCATTTTGAGGGAAAACGGTTTTTCCGCGTCAGTTCGCAGAAAAACGCGTTCGCCGGGCATTTCGATGGTGCCATTCGACGCGGGAGGAAAAAACGCATCGGAATAGGTCCGGTTCCGGCCCGAAAAACGCAGGAAAGGGCGGTTAGCTTAAGTTATTCAGTGGAAAATAGCGATTTTTCATTTTGAGGGAAAACGGTATTTCCGCGTTAGTTCGCAGAAAAACGCGTTTGCCGGGCATTTCGATGGTGCCATTCGAAGCGCGAGGAAAAAACGCATCGGAATAGGTCCGGTTCCGGCCCGAAAAACGCAGGAAAGGGCGGTTAGCTTAAGTTTTTCATTGGAAAATAGCAATTTTTCATTTTGAGGGAAAACGGTTTTACCGCGTTAGTTCGCAGAAAAACGCGTTCACCGGGCATTTCGATGTAGCCATTCGACGCGGGAGGAAAAAACGCATCGGAATAGGTCCGGTTCCGGCCCGAAAAACGCGGGAAAGGGCGGTTAGCTTAAGTTATTCAGTGTAAAATAGCGATTTTTCATTTTGAGGGAAAACGGTATTTCCGCGTTAGTTCGCAGAAAAACGCGTTTGCCGGGCATTTCGATGGTGCCATTCGACGCGGAAGGAAAAAACGCATCGGAATAGGTCCGGTTCCGGCCCGAAAAACGCGGGAAAGAGCGGTTAGATTAAGTTATTCAGTGGAAAATAGCGATTTGTCATTTTGAGGGAAAACGGTATTTCCGCGTTAGTTCGCAGAAAAACGGGTTTGCCGGGCATTTCGATTGTGCCATTCGACGCGAAAGGAAAAAATGCATCGGTATAGGTCCGGTTCCGGCCCGAAAATCGCGGGAAAGGGCGGTTAGATTAAGTTATTCAGTGGAAAATAGCGATTTGTCATTTTGAGGGAAAACGGTATTTCCGCGTTAGTTCGCAGAAAAACGCGTTTGCCGGGCATTTCGATGGTGCCATTCGACGCGGAAGGAAAAAACGCATCGGAATAGGTCAGGTTCCGGCCCGAAAAACGCGGGAAAGGGCGGTTAGATTAAGTTTTTCATTGGAAAATAGCAATTTTTCATTTTCAGGGAAAACGGTATTTCCGCGTTAGTTGGCAGAAAAACGCGTTTGCCGGGCATTTCGATGGTGCCATTCGAAGCGGGAGGTAAAAACGCATCGGAATAGGTCCGGTTCCGGCCCGAAAAACGCAGGAAAGGGCGGTTAGCTTAAGTTATTCAGTGGAAAATAGCGATTTTTCATTTTGAGGGAAAACGGTATTTCCGCGTTAGTTCGCAGAAAAACGCGTTCGCCGGGCATTTCGATGGTGCCATTCGACGCGGGAGGAAAAAACGCATCGGAATTGGTCCGGTTCTGGCCCGTAAAACGCAGGAAAGGGCGGTTAGCTTAAGTTTTTCAGTGGAAAATAGCGATTTTTCATTTTGAGGGAAAACGGTTTTTCCGCGTTAGTTCGCAGAAAAACGCGTTCGCCGGGCATTTCGATGGTGCCATTCGACGCGGGAGGAAAAAACGCATCGGAATAGGTCCGGTTCCGGCCCGCAAAACGCGGGAAAGGGCGGTTAGCTTAAGTTATTCAGTGGAAAATAGCGATTTTTCATTTTGAGGGAAAACGGTATTTCCGCGTTAGTTCGCAGAAAAACGCGTTTGCCGGGCATTTCGATGGTGCCATTCGACGCGGGAGGAAAAAACGCATCGGAATTGGTCCGGTTCTGGCCCGTAAAACGCAGGAAAGGGCGGTTAGCTTAAGTTTTTCAGTGGAAAATAGCGATTTTTCATTTTGAGGGAAAACGGTTTTTCCGCGTTAGTTCCAGGAAAAACGCGTTCGCCGGGCATTTCGATGGTGCCATTCGACGCGGGAGGAAAAAACGCATCGGAATAGGTCCGGTTCCGGCCCGCAAAACGCGGGAAAGGGCGGTTAGCTTAAGTTATTCAGTGGAAAATAGCGATTTTTCATTTTGAGGGAAAACGGTATTTCCGCGTTAGTTCGCAGAAAAACGCGTTTGCCGGGCATTTCGATGGTGCCATTCGACGCGGGAGGAAAAAACGCATCGGAATTGGTCCGGTTCTGGCCCGTAAAACGCAGGAAAGGGCGGTTAGCTTAAGTTTTTCAGTGGAAAATAGCGATTTTTCATTTTGAGGGAAAACGGTTTATCCGCGTTAGTTCGCAGAAAAACGCGTTCGCCGGGCATTTCGATGGTGCCATTCGACGCGGGAGGAAAAAACGCATCGGAATAGGTCCGGTTCCGGCCCGAAAAACGCAGGAAAGGGCGGTTAGCTTAAGTTTTTCATTGGAAAATAGCAATTTTTCATTTTCAGGGAAAACGGTATTTCCGCGTTAGTTGACAGAAAAACGCGTTTGCCGGGCATTTCGATGGTGCCATTCGAAGCGGGAGGTAAAAACGCATCGGAATAGGTCCGGTTCCGGCCCGAAAAACGCAGGAAAGGGCGGTTAGCTTAAGTTATTCAGTAGAAAATAGCGATTTTTCATTTTGAGGGAAAACGGTATTTCCGCGTTAGTTCGCAGAAAAACGCGTTTGCCGGGCATTTCGATGGTGCCATTCGAAGCGCGAGGAAAAAACGCATCGGAATAGGTCCGGTTCCGGCCCGAAAAACGCAGGAAAGGGCGGTTAGCTTAAGTTTTTCATTGGAAAATAGCAATTTTTCATTTTGAGGGAAAACGGTTTTACCGCGTTAGTTCGCAGAAAAACGCGTTCACCGGGCATTTCGATGTAGCCATTCGACGCGGGAGGAAAAAACGCATCGGAATAGGTCCGGTTCCGGCCCGAAAAACGCGGGAAAGGGCGGTTAGCTTAAGTTATTCAGTGTAAAATAGCGATTTTTCATTTTGAGGGAAAACGGTATTTCCGCGTTAGTTCGCAGAAAAACGCGTTTGCCGGGCATTTCGATGGTGCCATTCGACGCGGAAGGAAAAAACGCATCGGAATAGGTCCGGTTCCGGCCCGAAAAACGCGGGAAAGGGCGGTTAGATTAAGTTATTCAGTGGAAAATAGCGATTTGTCATTTTGAGGGAAAACGGTATTTCCGCGTTAGTTCGCAGAAAAACGGGTTTGCCGGGCATTTCGATTGTGCCATTCGACGCGGAAGGAAAAAACGCATCGGTATAGGTCCGGTTCCGGCCCGAAAATCGCGGGAAAGGGCGGTTAGATTAAGTTATTCAGTGGAAAATAGCGATTTGTCATTTTGAGGGAAAACGGTATTTCCGCGTTAGTTCGCAGAAAAACGCGTTTGCCGGGCATTTCGATGGTGCCATTCGACGCGGAAGGAAAAAACGCATCGGAATAGATCCGGTTCCGGCCCGAAAAACGCGGGAAAGGGCGGTTAGATTAAGTTTTTCATTGGAAAATAGCAATTTTTCATTTTCAGGGAAAACGGTATTTCCGCGTTAGTTGGCAGAAAAACGCGTTTGCCGGGCATTTCGATGGTGCCATTCGAAGCGGGAGGTAAAAACGCATCGGAATAGGTCCGGTTCCGGCCCGAAAAACGCAGGAAAGGGCGGTTAGCTTAAGTTATTCAGTGGAAAATAGCGATTTTTCATTTTGAGGGAAAACGGTATTTCCGCGTTAGTTCGCAGAAAAACGCGTTCGCCGGGCATTTCGATGGTGCCATTCGACGCGGGAGGAAAAAACGCATCGGAATTGGTCCGGTTCTGGCCCGTAAAACGCAGGAAAGGGCGGTTAGCTTAAGTTTTTCAGTGGAAAATAGCGATTTTTCATTTTGAGGGAAAACGGTTTTTCCGCGTTAGTTCGCAGAAAAACGCGTTCGCCGGGCATTTCGATGGTGCCATTCGACGCGGGAGGAAAAAACGCATCGGAATAGGTCCGGTTCCGGCCCGCAAAACGCGGGAAAGGGCGGTTAGCTTAAGTTATTCAGTGGAAAATAGCGATTTTTCATTTTGAGGGAAAACGGTATTTCCGCGTTAGTTCGCAGAAAAACGCGTTTGCCGGGCATTTCGATGGTGCCATTCGACGCGGGAGGAAAAAACGCATCGGAATTGGTCCGGTTCTGGCCCGTAAAACGCAGGAAAGGGCGGTTAGCTTAAGTTTTTCAGTGGAAAATAGCGATTTTTCATTTTGAGGGAAAACGGTTTTTCCGCGTTAGTTCGCAGAAAAACGCGTTCGCCGGGCATTTCGATGGTGCCATTCGACGCGGGAGGAATAAACGCATCGGAACAGGTCCGGTTCCGGCCCGCAAAACGCGGGAAAGGGCGGTTAGCTTAAGTTATTCAGTGGAAAATAGCGATTTTTCATTTTGAGGGAAAACGGTATTTCCGCGTTAGTTCGCAGAAAAACGCGTTTGCCGGGCATTTCGATGGTGCCATTCGACGCGGGAGGAAAAAACGCATCGGAATTGGTCCGGTTCTGGCCCGTAAAACGCAGGAAAGGGCGGTTAGCTTAAGTTTTTCAGTGGAAAATAGCGATTTTTCATTTTGAGGGAAAACGGTTTATCCGCGTTAGTTCGCAGAAAAACGCGTTCGCCGGGCATTTCGATGGTGCCATTCGACGCGGGAGGAAAAAACGCATCGGAACAGGTCCGGTTCCGGCCCGCAAAACGCGGGAAAGGGCGGTTAGCTTAAGTTATTCAGTGGAAAATAGCAATTTTTCATTTTCAGGGAAAACGGTATTTCCGCGTTAGTTGACAGAAAAACGCGTTTGCCGGGCATTTCGATGGTGCCATTCGAAGCGGGAGGTAAAAACGCATCGGAATAGGTCCGGTTCCGGCCCGAAAAACGCAGGAAAGGGCGGTTAGCTTAAGTTATTCAGTGTAAAATAGCGATTTTTCATTTTGAGGGAAAACGGTATTTCCGCGTTAGTTCGCAGAAAAACGCGTTTGCCGGGCATTTCGATGGTGCCATTCGACGCGGAAGGAAAAAACGCATCGGAATAGGTCCGGTTCCGGCCCGAAAAACGCGGGAAAGGGCGGTTAGATTAAGTTTTTCATTGGATAATAGCAATTTTTCATTTTTCAAATCATTGTGTCGAGTATCGTTCGTTTAATCGCGCGCCCCGATAGCCAAAAAAAGGAACCGGCTGTGAAGCTTCGATAGCGAAAGTCCGATTGGACCGATCGAAGCCGGCCGTGCGTCCGCTTTCGGGGGACGGCGACGATAAAGAGAGCGTGTAATAAGCAGAGGATGCTGCCGCGTGCGGTGGTCGATGATCCCCGCCCCGAGTACGCGGTTACGGTTCTCGTACCCAGCCGTGTATCTCGAAGGTTTTTAAATGAATATGTACGCTCGGCCGTCGGTCGCGTCGGCGGTGTTTCCGCGGTACGCTTCGACGGTGTTCCCGTCCTGGACAAAAATCACACACAGTGTCGTCAACGCTGGCGACGCCCGGACCTCCTTCGCGCGCTGGTTGGAGGCGCACGGGCCTCGGCTTCATCCGAACCGAGAACCAAAGATAATAACGAACATATTTAATAACACGATTACCCTGAACGGTGGATCACTTGGCTCGTGGGTCGATGAAGAACGCAGCTAATTGCGCGTCAACGTGTGAACTGCAGGACACATGAACATCGACATTTCGAACGCACATTGCGGTCCACGGATACAATTCCTGGACCACGCCTGGCTGAGGGTCGTTATCACGTACAAAAGACTGCTTGCGTCGGTTCTGCGTATCACATCCTCGCCGTCTCGCCGTTTCCGACGATGTAACGCGTTTCGAAGTCGGGTCGATGATACACGCGAGATACGCGACGTACGAGCGAAAGTTGGGCCGTTCGTCGGCGTTTGCAACGGCTCGCGTGAGAATCGTGAAGCGTGTACTCTCTCCCGTGCGAGAACCAGAAAGAGAGAAGCGAATGTGATGAATGATCGCGCGGGGACTCGCGTGCGTGCTTTCACGGCGTTGTGCGTCGTTGTTTTACAACGACCGCCCGTGTGCTGCACCGCTCCCTGGATCACACACAGCGGCCTCTCCGCTCGCACTGGTGTTGTAGAATTCGCCTTCACGTCCTGCGCGAGATCTTTTACCGTGCTACCGACGTCGCCTGAAATGAAAAATTTGTCCCGAGAAAGAGAGAGCCGAGAGAGATAGAGAGATAGAGAAAGAGCGCGGAGTGCGCGGGCATATGTGCGCTGATCTATATCGTCGCGTTCACGCGGCCCCTAGGGATTTTAAAAAGAGGGTCGTCGTTGACAAGTGAGAGAGAACAGTCTCGATCGATACATCGAGGGCACCGACACTCGTTCTTCGGGACGCCGTGAAGATCCAGGGATATGATGGTGTACATGAATGGTGGCGCTGTGCGGGATGATGAATAAAAAGAAACCACTCGTTAACAGGATCGGGTCGATGTATTTCCCCGTCGTTGCGCGTGTCCTCGCCTAGCCCCTATTCGTTCCCTCCCTATGGCCACGTTCCGTCGACACACAAGAGTGTTTGTGCCAAACATCCGATGAGAAGCGTGATTGCTCCACGCGTCGTTTAAAACGTTTCTGTACCCCAGAATCCTGGTTGGCGCGGCTGCGCGAATTTGAACTTTGACGAACCGAAAGGCGCCGATGCCGCGAAAGGTGTGCAAGACTCTCCTTCGTAGAATGGAAGAAGATTAGTCTCCCCGATCGCCCCATGTGTCTTTGTCGCGTTGTTGGTCGATCGTATCCGAGACCGCGGATCTCACCGGTCGTCCAGTCCACGGAAAAGCTTATTTTTCCACAATGTTCCCTCTGCTGCGAGTCACTGCTCGAGGCGTGATGAAAGGGATAGCGGAATCTCAAAGCTAATAATAGCGGACGGACGTTAAAGTAAAAACCGGTGGTCGTTCCGCGCGAGTCTCCTCCCGGATCGGATCGAGGATGCGCGACGAAAAGACACTTTGGCGTGGCGAAAATGAATCGGAAGAGGGGGGACTCCTTCTAATTCTCTCTAGATTAGAGGAGAAGAGGAGAGTTCAAATATACCTTTTCTCTGAAAAAATCGTGCGATGGCACCTCTGGATGCAAGAGATATCGATCACACATCGATCCGTCGTCGGGTCCGGCTACGAGCCGGGATGTGTACGGGGAAAAAGAAGATGTATGTGCGTGGCGTGATGCCGAATATGCGCGGTGCGCATGGGAAACTGCGATCGAGCAAGGGAAAAGAAAGAATCTGGAGAAGTTTTGTGTATATCGTTCTTCTCCTTTTATTCTTCAGCCCAGCTTCTCGTACGGCCCGGCCCCGTCGTCTGTGTCAACGCACTACGCGCACACCACCCCGTACTCCCGCCGGGAGACCCGTTCGAGATGTACAATATCCAAAAAGAGGGAGCACGATTTATAATATCGGAGGCACGCGCGCGCTTCTCCAAAAATATCTTCTCTCTACTTCGCGGTCTCTGCCTTTTTTCTCTTGTGGAACATAATTTGTTATATATATAAAACAACGATTGACGACCTCAGAGTAGGCGAGATTACCCGCTGAATTTAAGCATATTACTAAGCGGAGGAAAATAAACTAACCAGGATTTCCTTAGCAGCGGCGAGCGAACAGGAATTAGCCCAGCACTGAATCCCGCGGTTCCGCCGCAGGGAATTGTAGTGTTCAGGAGGATCCGTTTATCCCGTGACGTCGCACCGCGTCCAAGTCCATCTTGAATGCGGCCACTTACCCGGAGAGGGTGCCAGGCCCGTAGGGACCGGTACGCGTTTCGGGAGGATCTCTCCATAGAGTCGGGTTGCTTGAGAGTGCAACCCTAAGTGGGTGGTAAACTCCATCTAAGGCTAAATACAACCACGAGACCGATAGCGAACAAGAACCGTGAGGGAAAGTTGAAAAGAACTTTGAAGAGAGAGTTCAAGAGTACGTGAAACCGTTCAGGGGTAAACCTGAGAAACCCAAAAGATCGAATGGGGAGATTCATCGTCGACGAGGCTGGCTCCCGTCGGTGCGCGATACTCCGGGTGGACCTTCGTGGTTCCATTAGCGAGGGTACACCACCGGCGGCGAATGTTCCGGCCACGTAGTCGTGCACTTCTCCCCTAGTAGAACGTCGCGACCCGTTGCGTGTCGGTCTACGGCCCGAGCGGTTGCCTGTTTCGTTGCTCCCAGAGCACGCGACAGACCCTCGGCCGCCCGGCCGGCTGCGCGACGGTACTCTGAGACGGTATCGGGCCGCAACCAATCCATTTTCGAATGTGTGTGCGTCAGGCCCGCCGCAAGCCCGGTCAGTTCTTACCCGGAGGCACGGACCTAGTGCCGTCCCCGGGCCTGGCCAGCTGTTAGCAGGCGGTGTCCTTGGACTGGGCCGCCAAGCTTCGAATTACCGGTCGGCGACGCTACTGCTTTGGGTACTCTCAGGACCCGTCTTGAAACACGGACCAAGGAGTCTAACATGTGCGCGAGTCATTGGGAGAAAGAAACCTAAAGGCGGAATGAAAGTGAAGGTCGACCTATGCGTCGACCGAGGGAGGATCGGCCGCGTTACGATGCGGCCTCGCACTCCCGGGGCGTCTCATTCTCATTGCGAGAAGAGGCGCACCTAGAGCGTACACGTTGGGACCCGAAAGATGGTGAACTATGCCTGGTCAGGACGAAGTCAGGGGAAACCCTGATGGAGGTCCGTAGCGATTCTGACGTGCAAATCAATCGTCGGAACTGGGTATAGGGGCGAAAGACTAATCGAACCTTCTAGTAGCTGGTTCCCTCCGAAGTTTCCCTCAGGATAGCTGGCACTCGCTCGTTCCTACGCGAACGTGTGCGAGTTTCATCTGGTAAAGCGAATGATTAGAGGCCTTGGGGCCGAAACGACCTCAACCTATTCTCAAACTTTAAATGGGTGAGATCTCTGGGTTGCTTGGATCATGAAGCAACGAGATTATATTGAATCAGAATGCCAAGTGGGCCAATTTTGGTAAGCAGAACTGGCGCTGTGGGATGAACCAAACGCAGAGTTAAGGCGCCTAAGTCGACGCTTATGGGATACCATGAAAGGCGTTGGTTGCTTAAGACAGCAGGACGGTGGCCATGGAAGTCGGAATCCGCTAAGGAGTGTGTAACAACTCACCTGCCGAAGCAACTAGCCCTGAAAATGGATGGCGCTGAAGCGTCGCGCCTATACTCCGCCGTCAGCGGCAAGTGGGGAGGGACGTGCCACCCGCTCGCGGGTGACCGTCCTCCATGAAGCCCTGACGAGTAGGAGGGTCGCGGCGGTGTGCGCAGAAGGGTCTGGGCGTGAGCCTGCCTGGAGCCACCGTCGGTGCAGATCTTGGTGGTAGTAGCAAATACTCCTGCGAGGCCCTGGAGGACTGACGTGGAGAAGGGTTTCGTGTGAACAGCCGTTGCACACGAGTCAGTCGATCCTAAGCCCTAAGAGAAATCCTATGCAGATGTGGTGTCCTAAAACAGAGTTTTTTTTTAGAGACACACACCCGTTGGGCGAAAGGGAATCCGGTTCCTATTCCGGAACCCGGTAGCGGAACCGCAAACCAATCGGGCCCTCGTAAGAGTGTTCGTCGGGGTAACCCAAAATGACCTGGAGACGCCGTCGGGAGATCCGGGAAGAGTTTTCTTTTCTGTATAAGCGTTCGAGTTCCCTGGAAACCTCTAGCAGGGAGATAGGGTTTGGAACGCGAAGAGCACCGCAGTTGCGGCGGTGTCCGGATCTTCCCCTCGGACCTTGAAAATCCAAGAGAGGGCCACGTGGAGGTGTCGCGCCGGTTCGTACCCATATCCGCAGCAGGTCTCCAAGGTAAAGAGCCTCTAGTCGATAGATTAATGTAGGTAAGGGAAGTCCGCAAATTGGATCCGTAACTTCGGAATAAGGATTGGCTCTGAGGAGCGGGGCGTGTCGGGCTTGGTTGGGAAACGGGTTTGGTTGACGAGCCGGGCCTGGGTGAGGTGAACGGTCGGGATTTCGGTCTCGCATCCGGGATCCGAGCTCGGTCCTGTGCCATCGCCTCCCGCGGATCTTCCTTGCTGCGAGGCTTCCGTGTCGGTTTCACCGTCGTGGTCGTCCTCTTCGGCCGCCATTCAACGCTCAGCTCAGAAGTGGCACGGACTAGGGGAATCCGACTGTCTAATTAAAACAAAGCATTGCGATGGCCCCCGAGGGTGTTGACGCAATGTAATTTCTGCCCAGTGCTCTGAATGTCAACGTGAAGAAATTCAAAAAAGCGCGGGTAAGCGGTGCCTCTGAGCTTCCTACGTCTGAAGATTGTGATGGTCCGGGCGATCGCGAGACGGCCCTTGAGGTGCACTCAGAACCGCTGTAAGGGGAAAACCCCCGGTTCACATTCCGATTCTAGCGTAATAAGGTGGTAAACGGTGCCCCGACCCAGCCGGGGATAGGAGCCGTCGCTTCGGCGACGCGTCCCCGACGGCTGGGGGGGCCTGACCAGCCCCCCCCAGACCCCCCCGGTGGCGTTCGTAACTATGACTCTCTTAAAATAGCCAAATGCCTCGTCATCTAATTAGTGACGCGCATGAATGGATTAACGAGATTCCCTCTGTCCCTATCTACTCCCATCAGGGGCAGGTGGTTCTTCTAACCCCTGTACGGGCGGTTGCGTTCCCGGTGTACCCGATTCGCATGGGGACTGGCATGCGATTTTATGCAAGGCCGTCCCCGGCCACCAGAGCGTCCCTGGTGGTCCCGGGTGAGTGCATGCACCCCAAATAGAGCAGAAGGTAGCCAGGGATTTAGTCTGGTTGCGAATGTATTATATTCTTCGTGACCTGGCATCCTGCTCAGAGAGTAAAATTCCTACAGTGGACGCCGTGGAGTCAAGCGTGGTCCTTCTCTGCTTTTTCCGGCCCGTCCCTGGCGGGGTCGCTAGTTATGTACGGCTAATACCACCTTGCAAGCCAAATGTCCGTATAGGCGAAAGCCTGAGGAAGGACGCGCCCCATTTGGGCCAAGACGGCTAGACTAGATGTCCCTATCTACTTTCCAGCGAAACCACTTCCAATGGGATCGTATGTATCATATTACGGTACCAAGCGGTTTCGTTGGAGATAAAAATTCCTTACGGTGTTTAGCAATGAGTCAAGTGTGGTCTTCACAATTCCTTAACTGCTTTCCGGCCGCCCTGTGGCCTGCACGGTGGTTAGCTGGGAGGGTATTAAAGCTCACTCCATCTTGCAAGGTTTAAATGCTGCTATAGAGGAGACTCTGAGGCGCAGCGCGTCAGTTGGACCTTTTGAAACCGACACTCTCTGTCCCTATCTACTTCCAGCGAAACCACTTCCATGGGATCGTATGTATCATATTACGGTACCAAGCGGTTTCGTTGGAGATAAAAATTCCTTACGGTGGTTAGCAAAGGGTCAAGTGTGGTCTTCACAATTCCTTAACTGCTTTCCGGCCGCCCTGTGGCCTGCACGGTGGTTAGCTAGGAGGGTATTAAAGCTCACTCCATCTTGCAAGGTTTAAATGCTGCTATAGAGGAGACTCTGAGGCGCAGCGCGTCAGTTGGACCTTTTGAAACCGACACTCTCTGTCCCTATCTACTTTCCAGCGAAACGCTGCCAAGGGAACGATTGCATCATATTTCGTTACCAAGCACTTTCGTTGGAGATAAAAATTCCTTACGGTGGTTAGCAAAGGGTCAAGTGTGGTCTTCACAATTCCTTAACTGCTTTCCGGCCGCCCTGTGGCCTGCACGGTGGTTAGCTAGGAGGGTACTAAAGCTCACTCCATCTTGCAAGGTTTAAATGCTGCTATAGAGGAGACTCTGAGGCGCAGCGCGTCAGTTGGACCTTTTTGAAACCGACACTCTCTGTCCCTATCTACTTTCCAGCGAAACGCTGCCAAGGGAACGAATGCATCATATTTCGTTACCAAGCACTTTCGTTGGAGATAAAAATTCCTTACGGTGGTTAGCAAAGGGTCAAGTGTGGTCTTCACAATTCCTTAACTGCTTTCCGGCCGCCCTGTGGCCTGCACGGTGGTTAGCTAGGAGGGTACTAAAGCTCACTCCATCTTGCAAGGTTTAAATGCTGCTATAGAGGAGACTCTGAGGCGCAGCGCGTCAGTTGGACCTTTTGAAACCGACACTCTCTGTCCCTATCTACTTTCCAGCGAAACCACTTCCATGGGATCGTATGTATCATATTACGGTACCAAGCGGTTTCGTTGGAGATAAAAATTCCTTACGGTGTTTAGCAATGAGTCAAGTGTGGTCTTCACAATTCCTTAACTGCTTTCCGGCCGCCCTGTGGCCTGCACGGTGGTTAGCCAGGAGGGTATTAAAGCTCACTCCATCTTGCAAGGTTTAAATGCTGCTATAGAGGAGACTCTGAGGCGCAGCGCGTCAGTTGGACCTTTCGAAACCGACACTCTCTGTCCCTATCTACTACGCCCCGACCCCCAATGCAGGCAGTGCCCAGGCACTGTGGAGGGTGGGGCGTTATCGGCGAAAGCCATCCTGCCGGGATCGAGCTTACGCTGGCGGCTCTACCTCCTCGTGGTCCCCTCCGCGACGTGGAGTGCTGACTAAACGAGCCGCTTCCCTCTCGAGGGTAGATCCAACTTGTCCAATGAGTCCTGACGGATGAGGGCAGGGTTTTTCCAAGCTCCATTCGACAGAACATCTACGCCGAATTTCCCTTGGCAACGGCCCGCGACGATCGTTAAATTTTGCAAACACCACCATGCCAGCCAAATGCTCGTATAGGCGAAAGCCTGAGGTAGAGCGCGCCCATTTTGGGCCAGTAAGGCTATACTAGATGTCCCTATCTACTATCACCCATCAGGGGCAGGTGGTTCTTCTAACCCCTGTACGGGCGGTTGCGTTCCCGGTGTACCCGATTCGCATGGGGACTGGCATGCGATTTTATGCAAGGCCGTCCCCGGCCACCAGAACGTCCCTGGTGGTCCCGGGTGAGTGCATGCACCCCAAATAGAGCAGGAGGTAGCCAGGGATTTAGTCTGGTTGCGAATGTATTATATTCTTCGTGACCTGGCATCCTGCTCAGAGAGAAAAATTCCTACAGTGGACGTCGTGGAGTCAAGCGTGGTCCTTCTCTGCTTTTTCCGGCCCGTCCCTGGCGGGGTCGCTAGTTATGTACGGCTAATACCACCTTGCAAGCCAAATGTCCGTATAGGCGAAAGCCTGAGGAAGGACGCGCCCCATTTGGGCCAAGACGGCTAGACTAGATGTCCCTATCTACTGGAGTTCCAAGATGGCCGCCGAGTGGACTGACGCGTCGCGTGTCGCTCCGTAATACTCAGTGAAATTCTCGGGAAAAACCGCTCGGAAAACTACTCGGTGTGTTCTAAACGATAATGCCAGTGACTCCAAGCATTTGGATATAAGAATTGTGAATATCGAACGTACAGTACAAAAGATATCAGTGAAATACTTGTGGCGTGTGCTCGTGGCGTCCATTCGACGGGCGGCCCCGTGTCACTAGTGTATTTCGGCGCTCCTCGAAGGCGCACGCATAAACATTTATAAGTGCTAGTGCTGTGGCGTCAGACGAACAATCTGTGGACAAGTAGTGTCAAACAAGTGGTCAATTAGCAAAAATACAAAGCTAACAAGTGTTGGATACGTGCCTAGGTTAAGGCGGCCATATTGGACAGCGTCCCAGCGTCCTTGCCAGCGTCGACCTCGGCGCGTCCTCCTATTGGCCCGCCGACAGCCAATCAGTGAAGCCCCCCGGAGCAACGCAGCCTTCCTATTGGCCCGCTGTCGGCCAATCAGCGGAGCTCCCCAGGGCTGCTCAGCCCTCCTATTGGCCCGCTGTCGGCCAATCAGCGGAGCTCCCCAGGGCAGCTCAGCCCTCCTATTGGCCCGCTGACAGCCAATCAAAGACCTCTGAATTGAAAGTAGCAGCGGTTGCCCGCGAAGCTCAACTAGATCTTTATGTATTTCGGCTAAATTTTTCGAGAAGCACCTCTTCTCGAATTATACATATAAAAAGACGCAGGGGCGTCAGTTTGGCCAAGCAATGCTGACTGACGAATACGCCGACATGGACTGCGAAACTCTGAAAACGTGCTCTTCGGGCAAGCGCAACCCTCTAAAAAGGAAGGATACAGGATCCGAGCTCAGCTGCAGCAATCAAAGGAGGAAGAGGACTGAAGCCAGTAGCTCTGCGGACGAACGGGAGGATGAAGCCGAAAATTCTCCGATCGAAGACCTCCTGGACTTCATCAAAGACGTGGAAAACCAGCATAAACGCCAAAGGAATAAAGTACCTGAAAAGGAAGATTCGTGAGGCATATGCACAATTTCAAGGTATTGAAGAGGAGAATGTCTCCCTAAAACAAGGAACTGCTGAAGGAACGACTACAGAGAGAAAGCTGGAACAGTTAAACAACACAATAAGTGGAGTCGTCGAAGGCCTCGACGAGCTCAGAAAGCAAATCTCGAGCACTTCAAACTCCAGCAAGAGCACATATGCCCAAAAAGCCAGCATGCCGTCCAAACTAGCGCAAATACAAGCTGCCAGACCACCCAAGCACCTGATAACAGTCTACCCCAAGGAAGACAGCAAAATTTGCAGCAGCGAGGAGACAAAAGTAGCCGTCATGTCTAGTGTCCTCCCGGCGAAACAAAAACTAAAGATCAGAAATGTCAGGAAAATAAGTAACAATGGAGTACTGATTGAAACTGCAACCAAGGACGACATGGATACCGTTCTAAGTTGTGGAAAGCTCGACACTGCAGGATTGAAAGCAAGCCTCCCCACTAAGAGAAGGCCTCGCATCGTAATCTCCAACATTCGGAAGGACATGGGAGAGGAAGAACTACTCGCAGCAATTAAGCAGCAGAATCTAGAGATATCAGCAAAGCCAAATTCTTAGAAGATTTCAAGCTTAGCTTCAAGACCGGTGACAGGAAACGAGACGTCGTGAACTGGGTTGTCGAAGTGTCCCCTGAAATCAGGGAAACCCATTTAAAAGAAAACCGAGTGTACATAGACTGGCAAGCATGTTACGTACAAGACTTTATCTCCGTAACTCGGTGCTACAAGTGCCAAAGCTTTGGGCACGTGTCCAAATTCTGTCAAGCGAAAGAGGATACATGTGGCCACTGTGGACGGAATGGGCATAATTACAACTCGTGAACGGACAAATCAAGGGAACCAACCTGCATCAACTGCAAGAGGGCTAACAAGCCTCATGAACACTCATCCAGAGCTAGGAATTGTCCAGCATACAAAAACGCAATGGAATCCTGTGTCGTCAAAATAGACTATGGTAGGACATAATAACCAAAACGCATCTACGGCACGAATACCCGGGATACCAACCATCCGCTTTGGACAAATCAATGCGCAAAACTCGAGCACGGTCATAGACCAACTAAGGAAGACAACACACGACATGGGCATCGACATCCTCTGCATACAGGAGCCATACAGCTACAGGAATAAAATAGCCGGAATGGGAGTAAGCACAAAAATAATATCTGA
The DNA here is from genome assembly GCA_951215215.1 of Andrena trimmerana. NCBI lineage: Eukaryota > Metazoa > Arthropoda > Insecta > Hymenoptera > Andrenidae > Andrena > Andrena trimmerana. Next base: position 24,746 of record CATNUO010000080.1, read on the forward strand.
CACCAAAACATTCACTAGCGCCGTTGCATCAAAAATGATCAAAGCTGCAATAGTTATAACAAACCCCACGTACACAGTCCTCAAAATAGAGCAATTCTCAAACACGCACTTTGCATGTGCCGAAATCACAGTTGCCAACCATATTTTTTATATTGTAAATGCATACTTCCAATACTCCGACAAAATAGAACCATATCTAGAACACCTCGATAAAATCCTTGCTCAACTCAGAAACCGCAAAATAATACTATGTTTCGATGCAAATGCCTATTCGGACTTATGGCACTCTAGAGACACGGATAACAGAGGAGAAATCCTGGAACAATTCATTGCACAGCACGATCTGTATATACTCAACCAAGCATCACACAAAAGCACATTCGACAACACACACGGACAATCTAACATAGACGTCACACTAACAAATTCCGCGTACAACAACCTCATAACAGCCTGGAAAATACACTCGGGAGAAACAACCAGTGACCACAACCTGATCACGTTCAGGGTGGACGCGCCAGAAATAGAACATCAAATTCCCAAAGAAAATAGATTCAACATCAAGAAAGCAAATTGGGGGAAATTTACCGAAAACCTACAAAACACACAAGACATCGATACAAATGAACTAGCCCGCGAAGTGGAAAACATCATCAAAAATGCATGCCAAAATGCAATACCGCGGAAGACACAATTCCTGAAATCCGTACCATGGTGGAACGAAAAACTGAGCGACCTCAAAAAGCAAGCCCGCACCACACACCGTAAAGTTCGAAACGCTAAAGGCACCACACGGGAAGAGCAATTCAAAGCCGAATACCGTGCAATCAGAAACAGATACACGGCACAAATCAGGAGGTCTAAGACCGAGAGCTTGAGAACCTTTGTCACCAAGGAAGGCAATGCCGACCCGTGGGGCCTAGTCTACAAACTTCAAACTAACAAAATCAAAGTTGATAAAGCTTTCGAGAGCATTAGATATGGCAATCAACAAACAACAAGCTGGGAACACACAGCAAATATCTTGCTGAACACACTTGTCCCCGATGACGACCTCACGCAGGAAACACGATGGCACAAATTGATCCGCCATGAAGTTAAATCACCACCTAACACCGAAGACACACCACCATTCCATTCGCTGGAAATCCAAAAACCAATAAAGAGTCTCAGAAACAATAAAGCCCCAGGGCACGACCAAATAGAGGCGGAAATGATAAAAAATGCATGGCCTGTCCTTGAACGTGAAATCTGCACACTACTTAACAAATGTTTAACCAGTGGGGTATTCCCAGATAGTTGGAAGGATGGCGTGATCAGGGTGCTGCTAAAAGCCGAAAACAAGGATAAAACAAACCCAGGATCGTACAGGCCTATCTGCCTCCTCTCAGCACTCAGCAAAGTCCTCGAAAAACTCATCGCCACAAGACTTCTGGACCTCTTTCACAAACACCCTCTCTCAGCGGACAGACAATTCGGGTTCAAGACAGGGAAATCAACCGAGGACGCTATATTTGCAATGAGAAGAATAGTAGACCAGACAAATGAGAAATATATAATAGCGCTATTATTTGACATTAAAGGGGCTTTTGATAATGTCTGGTGGCCCAGTATCCTACGAAACCTGAAACAACGCGAATGCCCCAAAAATCTATACATACTAATTCATAGCTATCTCAATAATAGAAAAATGAAAATCAAAAGTAACAATATCGAAGTAGAGAAAGCAGCAACCAAGGGATGCCCGCAAGGTTCCATACTGGGCCCGTATTTCTGGAACCTTGAGTTCGACGAAATCATCCGGGAAATAAAATCGAAGGGGTCCGAGCCAATTGCATATGCAGACGACCTATTCGTCCTGATAACAGGTAATTCAAGAAGGAAGCTTGAAGACAAAGCGAACTCCATCACCGAAACAATAACGAAATGGTGCAAGAAACACAAGCTACAACTCTCAGAGACAAAGACAGAAATGCTACTAGTCAAAGGCTTCCTAGACACGCGCAGACCACCCACAATAAAAATAGGACAGATCTCTATTAAAATGCCCCCATCAGTCAAATATCTTGGACTGCACTTTGGACCGCGACTAAATGTCACCCCGCACGTGAAACAAATCACGGAAAAAAGCAAAAAGATATTCAACAGGTTAGCCTGTGTAGCAAAGGCACACTGGGGTGTGGACTTTAAAAACTTACATATTCTCTATCGTGGAATCTTCGAAGCAGTAATAACTTATGCCGCAACAGGCTGGAGTGACAAAATCAACATACATCATCGTAGGAAACTAATACACGCGCAGCGTGTGGCATTCCTCCGCGTCACTAAAGCCTACAGGACGATTTCTAACGAAGCACTAGTAGTCCTGGCAGGAGTCATCCCAATTAACCTGCTACTAGAGGAAAGGAGGGCAGTCTATCACGCAAAACACAACGTAAACTTTGAAATTGGAGACCTCCGCTTTCAACCGCAGGAAGAACCACCCGGAAAAAGAGAAATCAAGGAAATCAAACAGCAAATTCGAAACCAGATAATAAACAAATGGCAGGCATCCTGGGACAACTCAACGAAAGGAAGACTCACACATGAATTCCTAAGTGATGTAAAACAGCGACTTGAATCACACTGGATAAAAACGGAATTCCACACCTCACAACTGATGTCCGGGCATGGAAAAATAAGAAACAAACTACACGAACTTAATATAGCTACTACAGACAAATGCAAATGTGGACAAAATGACACTGTAGGACACATACTTCATGACTGTTCCAATCACGATGAACCCCGGGCAGATCTCAAAACACAAATAGAACAACAAAACATACATTGGCCATGCCGACTACCAAATTTAGTGAAAGAAAATGTATTTCCATATTTCAAGAACTTTGCAATACACGTAATGAAAGACAGAGAATCCTGGTATGACGACGACACCAACAACACCAACAACACCAACCCACCAACTTCCCAACAATAAAAGGTAAACATGCAGATCCAATGCCAAGAAGAGAAACATGCACAGGGAAATACGAAGAAGACGAAAAAGAAGAGGAAGGAAAAGGAAGTGAGAGGCAGAAGTGAGAAGCTTCGCAGAATCGCGCAAGGCGCACATAGTCAACTACGACTAAACTAAGGAGCAAACAAGACACAGAACAGGTAATTGCCCGCCTCCAACAACACGGGCGCTCCATTTCACTGGAAATGGCAGCGTGTTGGAACGGGCGGCGGTAATGGAACACAGTCACCGTCAAACTCTCGCACAGCTCCTGCTATGCGAGCCCGTTAGAGACTGAGCCTTCTGCTGGCGGCCTCGCCTCCGCGTGGCCCCCGCTGGAAACGTCGCTCGTCCACCCCCCATACCTTGGTATGGAAATGCACGCGCGACGGCCAAGTAGGCCGCCTCCCGAAAGGGACAGTCTTCCTGCCGAATGATCCTGAAAAGGTGACGGCGGGGATTTATCCAAGAACGGTGCGTGTGGGCTCCAGCCACGCGCACACATCCCCTCGCAGTGGTTTTAAGCTTAATAACACCGCGGCCATAAGTCACGAAACTTAGTGCGGCAGAGCAGCGTACTTATTTCGCTCGATGTGCTCAAACGACAATATCTGTCCCTATCTACTGGACTTTCCAAGATGGCGTCGAACAGTGCTGACGCGTCGCGAGTCGCTCCGTAAAAGTCTGTGTAATTTTCGGGAAAACTTGCTCAGAAAATCTTGTGAAGTGTCTTAAACGATAGTGCCAGTGATACCAAGCATTTGGAGATATAAATTGTGAATATCGTACAGAGTGTGTGATAAATATCATTGGAATTCAAGTGGCCTGGGTTCGTGGCGTCCTTTGGCGTGCCTCACCGCGTCGCTCGCGAATCTCGTCGCTTCTCGACAGTGCACGCTCGAACATACACCTGTGCTAGTGCAGTGGTACAAGGGAAGCACTTTGTGGTTTACAGAACTCAAATAAGTGGTCTAATTGAGGGAAAAATTGAGATCAAAAGTGTCGTTTGACACGTAAAGGTTGGGGCGGCCATCTTGGATAGCGTCCCAGCGTCCCGGCCCGAGCCGCCGCCAGCGCGCCCGCCTATTGGCTGAGCGCCGCAGCGGCCCGGCCGCCTAAGTGGCTCGCAGTCAGCCAATCAGAGAAGGCCTCTAGCCCGACGGCAGCGGTGCCTGCCCGGGAAATTCAAATTGAGCATTTGCGTCCGTGCCGCTTATGATACATAACGATGTATAAAATGGATTGCGAAGCTCTGAACTCAATCACCTCGAGGAAGCGCTACTCTCTCAAGAGGAAGGACACAAACGCCGAGTTCCATGACAGCAAGCAGAGAAAGAGGAAGCCCGAAGTCAATGGTTCGGCAGACGAGCAGGCAGATACAGAAAGTGAAAACTCCCCTGTAGAGGAACTCATGGATTTCTGCAACAATATTGATACCAGCATAAACGCAAAGGGTATAAAATTTCTTAAATGTAAAGTTCAAGAGGTATATGCCCAATTTCAAGAACTCGATGAAGAGAACATATCTCTGAAACGAAAAACCGCCGAAGGAGTTACCGTAGAAAAGAAGCTGGAACTACTGGACGTCACGATAAATGGAGTTATCGAAAACCTCAACGAACTCAGGAGCCGTGTCACGAATCCTTCCAGTTTCAAGAGTACGTACGCCCAGAAAGCCAGCATGCCGTCTAAACTGGCACAAAAACAAGCTGCAAGTCCACCAAAACACGTGGTAACCGTGTACCCCAAGGTAGACAGCAATATCTGCAGCAGCGAGGAAACAAAAGTGGCTGTAATGGCAAACGTTCTCCCGACTAAAGATAAACTAAGGATCCGAAACATAAAGAAAATTGGCAATAGCGGAGTTTTGATCGAAACAGCCACCAAGGATGAAATGATCAGTGTCCTACACAATGGGAAACTCGCCTCTGCGGGACTGACGGCAAGCCTGCCTTCCAAGAGAAATCCTCGGTTGGTAATTTCCAACATACCGAAGGAGATGAAAGAGAGCGACCTTCTCGCGTCGATAAAGCAACAGAACCTGAATAATTTCAGCAAGTCCAAATTCGCAGAGGACTTTAAACTGTGCTTTAAGACCGGCGATAGGAAACGTGAAGTTGTGAATTGGGTTGTGGAGGTGTCACCTGAAATCAGGGAAACCCTTTTAAAAGAAAACCGAGTGTACATAGACTGGCAAGCATGTTACGTACAAGACTTTATCTCCGTATCTCGCTGTTACAAGTGCCAGAGTTTTGGCCATGTATCAAAATTCTGTAAATCACAAGAGGACACATGCGGCCATTGCGGACTTAATGGACACAACTTCAATTCGTGTCCAAGCAAATCGAAGGACCCTACTTGTATAAACTGCAAGAGAGCAAATAAACAGCACGATCACTCATCCAGAGCAAGGGAGTGCCCTGCAAACATGAGAGCAACGAAACATATGCAATCAAAATAGATTATGGTAGGACAATCCAATAAAAACACATACAAGCAATCCCGGAAACTCAGAACACCTACCATTCGCTTTGGACAAATCAACGCGCGAAACAGCAGAGTAGTTATGGACCAACTAAGGGAAGCGGCCATTCAGAACAAGGTTGATATTTTGTTGATACAAGAACCCTTCACGCACTCAAAAGGCAACAGCGGCATGGGTATGACGACTAGAGTTATAACCGACAGGAAACAATTCTCGAATTTATCTGGTCCAGGGCAGTTTAAGGCAGCTATCACAATCATGAACCCAGAATTCTCTGTGGTCAAGCTCGAACAATACTGCAACACACACTGCATATGTGCCGAAATAACAGATTCAAAATATCAGTTCTACGTAATCAATGCGTATTTTCAATACTCTGACAACATAGAACCCTACCTCAGACACATTGATGAAATAATCAGGAACCTAAGTGGCTAAAGTGTTATAATCTCTGCCGACGCGAACGCCAAGTCCCATTTCTGGTTCAGCGGTGAGACGGACGACAGGGGACTACTTCTGGAAGACTTCATCGCAACCAATAACTTATATATTGTCAACGGGCCCTCAAACGAACACACCTTCGACAACATACATGGGAGATCAAATATCGACATCACGCTCGCCACCAACACGTGCTTCAACAGGATCAAAAAGTGGGAAGTCCGTTCGGACTGGACCACTAGTGACCACAACGCCATAACCTTCGTACTAAACCCGCCGGAAGAGAACGTGGCTCGCCAGAACATGAGCAGGTATAACATCGCACGGGCGGACTGGGACAAATTCGAAGATACACTAAGGAATATCGTAAGCACGAACCACATAATGTAAGTAGCAATGAAACATATCTAAATGCCAACGCGCAAGCCGATGAAATAGAAATAGCACTAAAGTCAGCCTGCGACACCGCGATACCAAAGAAAACGCGATTTCCAAAATCTGCTCCATGGTGGAACGAACAAATAACAGTTTTGAAGAGAGAAGCGAACTATGCTAGGCGCGAGTTCCAACGGGCCAGAAACCCGACAGTTCGCGAGCACTTAAAAGCTCAGTACCGCGCATTCAGGAATCATTACAATGCAGCCATAAAGAAATCGAAAGTACATAGCTGGCGAAAATTTGTTACAACCAAAGGCGATGAATACCCGTGGAGCTTACCGTACCAAATCATCACTAAAAAAATAAAACCGACAGAAGTATCCGAGACTATAAGAATAAATAACGTACAAGCACTCTCCTGGAATCAGGCTAACCTTGACTTACTAAACTCACTAATCCCCGACGACAACCCCCTCAATGAAACAACTTGGCAAAAGAATACTCGCGAAATCACTAAGATCCCGCCGGACACGGAGGACACACCGCCTTTTGAATATCTAGAAATCAGGGAAGCTATTGCCTCCCTTAAAAACAAAAAAGCACCTGGTCTCGACCTCATCGAAGCAGAAGTAATTAAATATTCCTGGCCTACACTCTGCACAAAAATATCGGACCTCCTAAATAACTGTCTGCAGCATGGAATATTCCCTCAAAAGTGGAAACAAGGAAATATCAGAGTCCTCCTCAAAGGAGATGATAAGGACAAAACCGACCCTAAATCATATCGCCCCATATGTCTTCTCCCGATCCTAGGGAAGGTGCTGGAGAAACTCATCTCCGGTAGACTGGAAACAATTTTTCACCATCATCCGAAATCCTCTGATCGACAGTTCGGGTTTAAAAAGAAACGCACCACAGAAGAGGCCATAGTATTAATGAGGAAGTTGACTAAAGAATCCGCAAGCAAATATACCATAGCCCTTTTGTTCGATATATCGGGAGCTTTCGATAACGTGTGGTGGCCAAGCATACTGTTCAACTTAAAAACTCGCGACTGTCCAAAAAACCTATATAAGCTGATGCAAAGCTGGTGGTTCAAAAAATGGCTACGAAGGGCTGTCCCCAGGGCTCCGTGCTGGGTCCAAGTTTCTGGAACATTGTGTTTGACGAAGTAATCGTAATGATCCAATCGCTGGGATTTGAACCCATAGCGTACGCAGATGATCTGCCAGTGCTAATCTCTGGGAACTCCAGGCGCGAACTAGAACTTAGTGCAAATAAGGTGACGAAAGCCATCACAAGCTGGTGCTCCAAGCACAAACTACAAATCTCAGAAACAAAATCAGTCATGTTGCTTGTTAAGGGTATCTTGGACATAAAACGGCCACCTACGGTAAAAGTCGGAAACAAATCCCTGAAAATGCCACAAGAAGCCCGATATCTTGGTATTCAGTTCGGAACCAGATACAACATCACACCTCACATTAATTACATTACCACGAAAAGTAGAAATGTCTTCAACAGTCTATCTCATATTGCCAAAGCCCAATGGGGACTAAACCATAAGAGTATGCGCACCTTATACAAAGGAGTTTTCATACCCGTAGTAACTTATGCAGCTGCCGGATGGTGCGAGAAAATGAATATACACCACAAACGTAAACTAATACAAGCACAACGACATGCCCTCCTGAGAGTGATCAAAGCATATCGCACCATATCCAATGATGCACTCAGAGTCCTCGCGGCGGAAATACCGATAGAATTACTTCTAATAGAGAGGAAAGCACTATACCACGTGAAAAGAGGGGAAGCACATCAAAATCGTGATGTAAACATCGAACCACCAAATGCAGAAGAGTATAACGAAACGAGAGCCAAGGAAGAAATAAGAAATCTCATCCTGGACAAATGGCAAATGGAATGGGACCAATCCAGCACCGGAAGAATCACCTATGCGTTCTTCAATAATATTAGGAGAAGATTATCATCAACGTGGATAAACCTAACGTTCCACACCACGCAGTTCCTTTCTGGACACGGTAAGATCAGAGACTACCTATTCAAGCGCCGAATCCTAACCTCGGACACCTGCTCGTGTGGCAAGGCGGACTCAATAAACCATATTCTATTTGAGTGTGAAACCTATCTGGAGGAGCGCAGAAATCTAATCAGATGGCCATGTTGTGACGTAGCGTCCCAGCGCGAGGAGTCGAGCGCACGGCGGTGCGTCCGGGAGTGAGCGAGAGGCCGAGCGCGCAGGCGACCGCAGCCGAGAAACCCCGAACCGGCCCGAGGCACGCCGGGCTCACGACGCGTCAGATGACGCTCACTCCCCACCGCGCCGCTAGATCGCGTCGATTTCTCGCTGCTGGGAATTTCCGAGAATCGGGACATAAGCCTCAACGCGACCAAGGTAGGCAGTTCGAGTGGGGCTACGGAACCCCCTCCTAGACCGCCTGCCTGGATGCTGCCCGGTGCGAGCTAACTAGAGAGAAACTCCGTCTACCCGACGATCATATGATCGTACACCCTCCGATTTCCCGCTACCGCACCCTACAGAGACGCCAGGAAGTTGCCCGGTCTCTTTCCTTCTACCGTACCGCACAGAGACGCCTGGACGTTGCCCGGTCTCTTTCCCTCTACCGTACCATATAGAGACGCCTGGACGCTGCCCGGTCTCTTTCCCGCTACCGTGCCTAGTAGAGACGCCCGAACGCAGCCCGGTCTCTTTCCTGCTACCGCTACGAAACCGAGACAACTGGCCGTTTCCAGGTCTCCATCGTTTCGCACGTAACCGCCAAGCGCAACGAGATCTACTCAGCGGACAGCATTGTAAATAGTGTAAATACTCAACGATACGAAGAATAAACGCATCATTTAAGAAGGAGAGGATTTCATACCCTGGCATCCCGACTGAGTGCATCCTCCACTATCCTCATTTCCGGACGGAAGACCGTCACAAATTGGCGCCCGAACAGGGACCGGAAAAGAAAAAAAAAAGAGATAACTGATGAGCCCCGCACTCACTCGGTTGTACCAACTAAACAAGGGAGAACTTGTCGAAGCCCTTGAGGCGGCAGGCGAAAACACCGAGGGCTCGTTCGAGCAGCTACACGCTCGACTCCGCCAATACCTGATCCACACCGCCGCAATGGGGAAACCAGACGAGACAACGACCAGCGAAACTACCACTGTCACGCCACCGTCCATCGTGGTCACCGAGCACGAAGCCGCCCCCACGCTACTACCCATTGCAAGCGTCATGGACTGCGTGCGAAAATGGGGCTGCCATTTCGATGGCACCAAAGACCGCGATTTTCTGGTAAGGATCTGCGAACTCCAGGAAGGCTACGGCATCACCGACGACCAGCTCCTACGGTGCCTTCCCGAATTACTCAAGGGTCAGGCACTCTTGTGGCACCGCAGCAACCGCGCCGGATGGACAACATGGACAGACTTCGAAAAAAACTTCCGGCTATTCTATATCCCAACTATCAGCCGGTACGACCCGGAGGAAGAAATCCTGCAACGGAAGCAGAAGCCCGGGGAGCGAGCCGGGGACTACCTTATCGGGATACAGACGCTGATCCGCCGTCACGGACAACTCCCACGCGACCGTCAGCTGGAGCTAATTCACCGAAACCTGCTACCCGAATATCGACAATACATCCGCCGAAAAGACTGCCCCACCATCACGGCGCTCCTCGAGACCGCCGTCGAATATGAAAGTATTACAACGGACAAAAAGAACAGAACCTCGGCCGCCGAGACCACCCCCACGCAACGGGCACCCCGCTCGACGCTCGCCGCCGTCACCGCAGGCTACGACCGCGAGACTTGCTGTTGGAGGTGCGGACAACGGGGTCACCGACGACAAGAATGCCGACAACAAGCCCGACTATTCTGTTCGCGCTGCGGCCAGGACGGACGCCTCTCTCGCAATTGCCCATGTCAACCGCCGGCGGGAAACGCCTCAAGGCCCGGAGACGGGGGCGCCTCCCAACCACCGGCCAAACTCTCGCCCCAATAAACGAGATGCATCAAGCCGCCCGACCATACGTCACCATCCTTCTTCACGGCCGCCGATACCGAGCTCTCCTGGACACGGGAGCCACAAGGTCGTACATGCGCAGCGATGTGGCAGAACACTGCCTCCGCCACGGCGACACATGCAGACCAACGCAACATCGAGTCCGTCTAGCAAACGGTTTAGAGGCATCACTCGCCGGGGACCTACGAAGTGCAGCACGAGTGGGGCACCAGAAGTTGACCCACAGATATGCAATACTTCCGGCACTCACTCACCCGGTCATCCTCGGCATGGACGCCCTGAAGAAATTACGGGTCCGTATGACTCTTGGGCACCGACTACTGGTTCCCGAAGCAGCCACCCTCGAAACAGCCGACGGCGTAACCGCCTGTACTCCGGCACAAACCGAAACCCTGCAGCAACTCCTCGACGAAGAACTGCCGAAATTTCAAACCCTACGGGGGACCACCCAACTCGCCGAACATACCATCCGCCTGAAATCGACCGTACCGCTGAAGCAACGATATACGCCCCGCAACCCGGCCATGCAACAGATCATCAACGAAGAGGTAAATAAAATGCTGGCCGAAGGGATCATAGAACCCTCCCAAAGCCCGTGGAGCTCACCCGTTGTCCTGGTGCGCAAGAAAAACGGAAAACGACGGTTCTGCATAGACTTCCGACGCGTAAACATGGTGACCGAGAAGGACGCGTATCCGCTCCCCCAAGTGGAGGCCACGCTCAGCAAGCTGCGAGAGGCCCGTTTCATTTCCACCATCGATCTAGCCAACGGCTACTGGCAGGTGCCGCTCGCCCCCGAAAGCCGACCGATCACCACCTTTACCGTGCCAGGCCGCGGACTCTACCAGTTTCGAGTCATGCCTTTCGGCCTGCACTCCGCGCCCGCCACATTCCAGCGCCTACTAGATCAAGTAATCGGACCAGAATTGGAACCGCGAGCATTCGCGTACTTAGACGACATTATTGTCCTAGGTCGAACATTCGAGGAACACCTCCAAAATCTCCGCGTGGTCCTACACCGACTACAGGCCGCTAATCTTCGAATTAACCCGGAGAAATGCGAGTTCTGCCGAACCGAACTCAAATACCTGGGACATATGGTGACCGCCCAAGGGGTCAAAACCGACCCAGACAAGGTGCAGGCAATCCTCAGCATTCCAGCCCCCACCAACCTCCGAGAACTACGCCGATTCCTGGGGATGGTATCATGGTACCGAAGATTTATCACCCACTTCGCAGACACCACCGCTCCGCTAACCAAGCTCCTGCAGAAGAAACGTAAATGGACCTGGGGCCCAGAGGAGGACGCTGCCTTCCACGCCCTCCAACACCAGCTGGCCGCCGCACCGGTGCTAACGTGCCCAGATTTTACACGACCTTTCACCCTGCAGACCGACGCCAGTGACGAAGGGCTCGGCGTAGTGCTCACCCAGGAAGATGCCCAGGGCGAGCATGTCATCGCCTACGCCAGCCGAACACTCAATCCAGCCGAAAGAAACTACTCCACCACCGAGAAAGAATGCTTGGCAGTAGTATGGGGAATCCGGAAAATGCGACCCTACCTCGAGGGATACCACTTCACGATCATAACCGACCACCAGGCACTCAAATGGCTACAGAACATCGAGGACCCGTCAGGCCGCCTCGCCCGCTGGAGCCTGGAGCTACAAAAATATGATTTTACGATTAAGTATCGAAAAGGCGCAAATAATCTGGTAGCCGACGCGCTCTCCAGACAGCCCGACGAAATTCACACCGTCGACGATCCGCGGGCCTGCACCTGGTATACTCGCCGAAAAGCACAGGTCCAGCAAGAACCCGAGAAACACCCAGAATACCGCCTTGCCGAAGGCCGGCTCTACCGCAGGTTCCCCGACTACACCGAACGACCGACCGAGCAAACAACCGAGTGGAAATTATGCGTACCGAGGCCGCAGCGCGCCATCGTGCTGGCCGAAAATCACGATGCTCCGACTGCAGGACACTTGGGGACCACAAAGACCGCAGCCAGGCTCGCCGAACGTTACTACTGGCCAGGGATGTTTCGAGAAGCAGCCAAGTACGTCCGCCAATGCATCACGTGCCAGCAATACAAAATCCAACAGCAAGCACCGGCCGGTCAAATGCACACGACTCCCGCCCTCCAGCCTTGGGAGGTGGTCTCCGCGGACCTCGTCGGCCCTCTTCCCCGGTCCAACAAGGGACATACCACGCTATGCGTCTTCCAGGACAAATTCACGAAATGGGTGGAGGTCCAACCCCTGCGACAAGCCACACCACCAGCAGTCACCAGGGCTTTAAAAGACCTGATATTCCTACGACACGGCTGCCCCCGCGTCGTTATCACCGACAACGCACGACAGTTCGAAAGTCGAGAGTTCGGAAATCTCCTCAAGGCCGCCGGAAGCGAGCATAGGAAAACACCACCATACTCCCCGCAGTGCAATCCCGTCGAGCGCGTGAATCGAGTCTTGAAAAAAATGATCGCCCAATACACCACCGAGAATCACCGCCACTGGGACCGATGGATCCACGAGCTCGCCTTTGCCTATAACACGGCCAAACATGAGAGTACCGGATTCACCCCCGCATTCCTGACCTACGGGCGAGAGCTCAGCCCACCGGCCATCCAGTACCACCCCCCGGACGCGGTCCCGCCCGATCTCGACAACACCGATACCCGGTGCCGCCGACAACAAATCGAACATTTCCAAGACACCCTTACACTGGCGCGCCGGAATCAGGCCCGGGCATCCGAGTCCCAGAGAAAACATTTCAACCTGCGACACCGAGATTGGAGACCGACAATTGGCACCGAGGTAATGAGGCGGGAGCACCACCTGTCCGACGCGGCACAAGGCTTCACGGCGAAACTCGCTCCGAAATTCGCAGGCCCGTACCGGGTCCACCAGTTCCAGGGACCAAACATAGTGATTTTGAAGGACAGCCAAAATCGCAGCAGCAGGGCACACGTGAAGGATTTAAAGCCATACAACGAAAATAACGTCAACAGCGAGCCGCCAGCCAGAGGACAACCCGACGAACCAGGAAATAACATCGACGAGAGCTTGGCCGACGAAACAAACGAAGAGTCACCTCAGTCGAGCCATGGAAGACGTACTCGAAGTACACCTGCCGGAGCTCGAGAGTCCGCGACTCCGGCAAAAGTTCCGGGAGCTCTTCGGGGAGTCCTCGGACGAGGACTCACCCCCGCCAGCCAGCCACCGTCCACCGTCCTTGCCACCAACACCGGGCAAGGACATCAGGCTGCCGGAGAGGACGCCGTCCCCAGTCCGCCGACCGCCACCGTCCCAGCCGAGACCGTCCACGAGCGGGTGGAAACCACCACCGCCCAAGGTCCAGCCCCCGACCAGGAGAGCACCGCCGCAAACCAGCCAGCAGGACACGCGGCCACCCCCTGCAAAGAAGCCGCGGATAGCTCCGTGGACGGGGCCCCGAAACATGCCGGCAGCAACGCCGGCACGAGGACCAGCCGCACGGCCAGGCACTCCCGAGACCGACCCTGCGGCCAAGCGGCGCCACCCCACGAACACCAGACCGGAACCGGCGGACCAAGGCGGGAAGGCGACGCCAACGGACACGGCGCAAGGGCAAGTAGCCCCAACGCCCCGAACGCCTGCCACCAAGAACGCGCCCCCGACGTCGAGGTCCCCCGACGGTATCGTACCAGGGCCTTCGTCCGCAGCCAAGAAGGCCGCGACCCCGGAAGGACAGCCAGACGACCAGGGGTGGACCGTCGTCGACTTAGAGCGCCTCCAAGAGGGACAGCGCTTCCGGGTCCGACAGAACGGTCGGGTCATCCAGCTGCGCCGCATCAGCCAGACCCGAATTAAGTTTAAGTTAGTATAAGTTAGTCATAAGCCTAGTTTAAGTGTTATAAATCCAGGGGTAGCTTAAGGGTGTAGGGTAGCCGGTGGGCATAAGTTTAGTTAGTAAGGGTGGAGGGTAGCCGGTGCGTATAAGTTAGTCTATAAGGAAATACAGATTAACCAAAACAAAACCACGCGTATCGCGCAATTATTACGTTCGCATCTCTCTCCGAAGAAAGAGGGGGATGTGACGTAGCGTCCCAGCGCGAGGAGTCGAGCGCACGGCGGTGCGTCCGGGAGTGAGCGAGAGGCCGAGCGCGCAGGCGACCGCAGCCGAGAAACCCCGAACCGGCCCGAGGCACGCCGGGCTCACGACGCGTCAGATGACGCTCACTCCCCACCGCGCCGCTAGATCGCGTCGATTTCTCGCTGCTGGGAATTTCCGAGAATCGGGACATAAGCCTCAACGCGACCAAGGTAGGCAGTTCGAGTGGGGCTACGGAACCCCCTCCTAGACCGCCTGCCTGGATGCTGCCCGGTGCGAGCTAACTAGAGAGAAACTCCGTCTACCCGACGATCATATGATCGTACACCCTCCGATTTCCCGCTACCGCACCCTACAGAGACGCCAGGAAGTTGCCCGGTCTCTTTCCTTCTACCGTACCGCACAGAGACGCCTGGACGTTGCCCGGTCTCTTTCCCTCTACCGTACCGCATAGAGACGCCTGGAAGTTGCCCGGTCTCTTTCCCTTTACCGTACCGCACAGAGACGCCTGGACGTTGCCCGGTCTCTTTCCCTCTACCGTACCGCATAGAGACGCCTGGAAGTTGCCCGGTCTCTTTCCCTCTACCGTACCGCACAGAGACGCCTGGACGTTGCCCGGTCTCTTTCCCTCTACCGTACCGCATAGAGACGCCTGGAAGTTGCCCGGTCTCTTTCCCTCTACCGTACCGCATAGAGACGCCTGGACGTTGCCCGGTCTCTTTCCCTCTACCGTACCATATAGAGACGCCTGGACGCTGCCCGGTCTCTTTCCCGCTACCGTGCCTAGTAGAGACGCCCGAACGCAGCCCGGTCTCTTTCATGCTACCGCTACGAAACCGAGACAACTGGCCGTTTCCAGGTCTCCATCGTTTCGCACGTAACCGCCAAGCGCAACGCGATCTACTCAGCGGACAGCATTGTAAATAGTGTAAATACTCAACGATACGAAGAATAAACGCATCATTTAAGAAGGAGAGGATTTCATACCCTGGCATCCCGACTGAGTGCATCCTCCACTATCCTCATTTCCGGACGGAAGACCGTCACAATGTGAACCCAGTGCACTTACAGGAAACGAAATCTTCAACCATTTCACGATTTTCGCAACACAAGTCATGAGAAGCAGAGAAGAGGAAATAGGACATCACCACTAAGCCAACAGCTGTTGTGCCCTGCGTGATGGCTCGCAAGGCTGGTACGGGATTTGGCGATATCGTAGGTTCGGGAGTGAACAAAAGATTAGGATCTACTGGGTGAACAGCACCAAGTACGTTTAAATTCAGAGACTAAGTCTTTATTCAAACTTTAACTAAACTAGACTGAGGTGTACAAAAGTTTTAGCCGTGTTAACAGGTCGAGAGCCGAGTCTAGAATCCTGGTTTAGCGGTGTCGAATTGGTTTTTATGTCCCTCCTGGGCGTGGTACGCGTTACCATGCCCGGTCGCAGCGATGCGTTCGCATATTGCTGATTTTGCAGATTCGGTTGCTTAGCGGCTGTCTTAGCTCGGAAACGTCTCGAACGTTTCATAACGAACGTAATATAATATGTATAATGTATAGCGGTGACACGTGTGCTTGGGCGTTGCCTGGGCACAACATCCCTTCCCCCTAAGGGAGGAAAAGCCATAGCTTTTCTTAGCGGTTTGTTAACGTCGATTCTTAAGCTAGATTACAATAGTAAATCGGTGTGTACTAATGTTAGTTTACATTTGGTAATACTTGTATAATAACATTATAATTTTTGTTGATGGTTACGGTTTGTATATAGTGGTTACAATGTTTCAAAGGGAACTGGTGGAAGACGTTCCTTCCTTACTAACTATTTTAATTATTGCTTCGGGTTTTTGTGTGGTTTTGTCGCGGCTTGTGTTGTCCGTTGTACAATCTCGTGGTGTTCTCGCTTTGAAGTGTACAATACATTTGTAGAGTGTAAAGATACATAGTGTAATTGTTATGATTCCCGTTATCGAGGATAGTGTAAAGAAACTGTAGTGATACTCGGTTGGTATAATCTCGGGTTTTTCTAAGTCGTTTTGTAAGTCGTCTAATTTTTTGCTGACTTTATTTAGTTCTTCTGGGTGTTTAATTATCCTTTTTAGTTCGAAATTTGTGTTACGATACGAGTTTACAGTGGTCTGTGGAAGTGTGATTTCGTCTAGCGACAAATTGTAACCAGGTAAGTAGTTCCATGTTTTTTCTATTCCGTATTGTTTTCCGGTTTCTATTGTAAATTCGGCGGTAGTAATAGTACATTTATTTCTTATCGTTATTATACCAGAGTCCTTAATACTATACATATTTGTGCCCTTATCTTCGCATGTTGCTGCTAATTGTATCGGGTTTGGTGCAATATAAATCCATGCGCCTGGTTGTTGTAATTCTATCAGGATTGTGTGGTTCAATGTCATAATTCGTATTTTACAATTGTTCGATTTTTTTGTTAATTTGGTGTACAACTGTACTTCGCATGGTCCGTATGGTATCGCCTTGAATATCGGGTGGTTAGAGGTACAGAGGTATAGATCGTTTATAGTCTTACATTTCGATAGGTCCTGCTGGCTCATCTGTATGTAATCTTGCACCGAGGTGTCAAGTACCACGTAGGAGTCGAGGGGTTCTATGTACGCGTAGAATGATTCATTTATCTTTGTGGGTACTGGGTGTACCTTGCTTAATTTGAATTTTTCGCGTTTAACAGCGGAATATCTAGTATCACAGTAATTGATTTGGTATCCGAAAATGCAGAAAGTGTAAGGATTTCGTACAAAACGTGCATGTTTTCTAACTTTATTCCGATGGGGAAGTTTAGTCCTTGCGGTATGTGTGCTAGCGCGGAAGTGAGGTAAGTTATGGTTTGTGCTGGTGGTATCAGTCGTGGGTTTAAGACTCCTTTCTTTATATCCATAATGAATTCTAATAAGTCTTGAGTGTCGCGCAGAAGTGTTTCCGCGACGCTATTTATTAGTATGAGGTGTTCGTCCATTGTCTCTCGAAATTTAGTAATGTCAGTCGTCTGTTGGAGTAGGTATTGAAGTTGCCAAGTCGCGTTTAAAAGTGTTTTTTCGTTTTCCTGTACGTTTTGTATAGTTTCATTGAGGAGCTCGGCGTTAGCACTTACAATTTGCATTTGTCCCTTGATTGTATTTTTTAGTCTACTGTCCTGCCTTTTTAGGAGGTCTATTTGATTATTGATTTTCTTTCTATCTTCTGAATCCATTAGCCCGAATAGTGATTTGCCTATGTAACCTAATCCATCTATTAGTCCGCGACGCTGTTTTGGAGCGGAGCTTATGGTTTGTTGGACATAAGTAAGCAGTTGGGATACGCGGTCTACTTTGCTTTGAATTTTCGTGCCGAACATTTTACAGAATTTTTGTAAGTTATTGGTAGAAGGTGTTTTACATTGAGCAAGTATGTCATATAGTGCTGCCTGGAGGTTTGATTCGCGTTGGTAAATGTAAGATATGTCTACGTGTAGTATTAATTTCCAACTATCTCGGTAAATCTGTAGTTCGCCTATGTTTTCGAAGTAAATGCCTGGGTGGTCTTGAAATTCTTTTATGGCGAAGTCTGTGTCAGGGGTTGTCCCTCCTACGAGTAGTATCATCGATTGTAGGATGGTAATCCTGTAAAATATAATGTCGAGGTGTAGTCGGTGCTTCGTTTCGTTAGTCGTGAATTCTTTTCGTCGTGCGAGTGCTGTGCGTGTGCGAGATAAAATTTTGTTAACGTAGGACAGTTCGTCTTCGTAGGGACTCGATTGTCTCGTCGCTACTTACTTCGTTTCATTCTTCACTATGTTGTCGCTCTGGGATTTACCGCGCGAGATCGCGATGTTTCTATTGGTGTGTGTTATACTGTTTAGTGTCTCCGTGCGTGTGGTTGAGGTGGTTGTATTAATTGTTTTAAATTTTTCCTCTAGCGTTTGGAGTATCCGGCCCCGCCGGGATTTATTAACATAGAATATAGGCGGGCGGTACGAGAGTACCGCACGAATCGACGTTTATTTGAGGCGGAGAACGCCGAGTTTTTGGACGGAGATGACGCGTGGGGCGTGCGCGCCTTATTTAGTGAGTTTCTTTTTATTTATTTTTCGTTACTTTGTGTTGTTTGTCTCTAGTGGAATTTTCTATTTTAATTCATTCGTATCCGGTTTTTGTTCCAGAACGCCATGGAGATTGGTTCATCGAGCCCGTTCATCGGCGCGAAGTTTGGGCGATGTTTGACCTATAGTCCTCATTTTATATATATATTATCTTCCCCCTTCCTTTTTTTTTGTTTTTTAAAATATAATTAACCTTTTTCTCCTTATTTCTTATAGTTGTTCGCGTACCGTTACTTCCCTTCACGATTGCGACCATTTCCTATTCCTGCCCTATTCGATAAAATGCTTAAGTCGGTTTGCGTGTACGCGAAGCGTTCGTCGTCCCTTATTAATAGTGTAGTTATTATTATCGTGCGTGTTTTGGATCGTGTACGGGCCTATCCATGCGGCCGTTAATTTCTTTGATCGTCCGCGTCTCACAGTCTCGTCGTGTAGTAACACTTGGTCCCCGATTTTGAAGGATCTGTCTGCTGTCTTTTTGTCGTATTGTGTCTTTGACTTGTCCTTATTAATCCCTATTGTATCGCGCGCAATGCTATTTGTAGACCGTAGTCTTTCTCGTAATTCTTCAGCGTATTGGTCATAGGTATATGTTAATCGCGGTGCCTGGTTTAGTGAGGTCGGCAGGGTAGCTTGCCTCCCAAAAACGAGTTCGAATGGTGTGTAGCTAGTGGACGTGTGCGGGGTAGTGTTGTAAGTAAACATCGCGTATGGTAGCCACTCATCCCAATCAGTCTGGTCTTCCGCGATAAAATTTTTTAAGTATTCTGCCAGTGTACGATGGCTTCTTTCTAGAGCTCCGTTTGACTGTGGGTGGTAGGCCGTGGTTTGAATTTTATCAATCTTGAGCAATTTGCAGACATTTTTGAATATTTGGCTTAGGAACTTGGTTCCTTGATCGGTCAGCACTCGTTGTGGTATACCGTATTCGCAAATTATCCTAGTGACGAATTCCTTTGCTACAGTGTTTGCTTCTTGATTCTCGAGGGGTATGGCTTTACTGTATTTGGTTAATAGATCTTGAAAGGTTAGTATGTATTTGTTTCGTCTGTTTGTCTCGGGTAAAGGTCCTACTATGTCTAGTGCGCATTTCTCGAATGGTTCCATGGGAGTGTCTGTAATTACCATGGGAGCTTTGGTTATTTTCGTTAGTTTATTCTTCTGACATTTTTCGCATCTGGAGATATACTTTTCTATGTCTTGCCGCATACCTGACCACGAATGATTTAATTTTATACGTTCCAAGGTCCGTTTTACCCCTAAATGTCCACCTAAGGGAGTGTCGTGGTATTCACGTAGTATTCTGTTTTTATCGTCTTCCGTATATGTCGTATCGCTCGTTTCTTCTTCTGATCGGGTCTCGTCTTCTTCGCTAGTGCGTTCACTGGCGCCGGTTAATGTTTCTGTGCTGAGCTTGCGTTTTGTTCCTCGCGTAATCGCGAACATTCTACTGAGGGCGTCCGCGTTTTTATTTGTTTTTCCCGTTTTATATTCTATGGTATAATCGTACTCTGCTAATTTTAATTTCCACCTCATTAATCTAGAGCCGGGGTCTTTTACGTTAAAAAGCCAAGTTAGTGGTTTATGATCTGTCACGATTTTAAATTTAGTGCCGTATACATATGGTCTGAAATGTTGTGTTGCCCATACGATGGCCAACAATTCCTTTTCAATGGTACTATAGTTCTCTTCCGCTTTGTTTAACACCCTACTTGCGTACGCTATTGGCAAATCTTGTCCTATCTTTCCCTGCGATAATACTGCTCCTATTGCCTTACCGGAAGCGTCTGTTGTCAGTACGAAAGGTTTCGAGAAATCAGGGTATTGAAGTATTGGTGCCGTTGTTAATTTTTCCTTCAGTATCTCGAAGGCTTCTTGTTCCTGTGCGGTCCATCTGAACGTTTGGTCTTTCTTTAATAATTGTGTCAAAGGCTTCGCGATTTGTGAAAAATGGTCTATGAATCTCCTATAATATCCAGCCAAGCCTAAGAAAGATTGTACGTCTTTGACTCTTTTAGGTATCGGAAAGTTTCGTACAGCGTCGAGTTTTGAAGGTTCCGGCTTGATGCCGTTTTCGGTGATCACGTGACCTAAGTACACGGTTTCTTTTCGTAGAAATTCACATTTGTTAGGTTGAAGTTTTAGGCCACTCTCGCGTATACGTTCAAATACCTGTTCTAGACGATCTTGGTGTTCCTTCAACGAGCGTCCGTAGACGACTATATCATCTAAATACACGAAACATTTTATTCCCTGTAGGCCCGATAGTATGGTGTTCATTAATCTTTGGAATGTTGCGGGAGCGTTTTTAAGCCCAAACGGCATTCTATTATACTCGAAATGGCCATAAGGTGTTGAAAATGCCGTTTTCTCTCGGTCTTCCTCTTTCATAGCTATTTGATGCAATCCTGACGCTAAATCTAAGGTTGAGAAATATTTTGCTCCGCCTAATTGGTCTAAAATATCTGTTATATTTGGCAAGGGATACGAGTCGCCTATCGTCGCGTCGTTCACTTGCCGAAGATCTGCCACCACCCTGAGTCTGCGTTTTCCTGAGGCGTCTGGTTTTTTCGGAACTACTAGCAAAGGGGAGTTCCATTGACTGGCGCTTGGTCTAATTATTCCTTCTCTTACCATTTCCTGAACTTGTCTATTTACTTCTTCCTTATGTGCTTGTGGCAATCTGTACGGCTTTACGTATATAGGTTTAGTACCTGGGATTAGGGTAATCGAGTGCTCCGCCTTCGTGGTGTACCCTAACTTGTCTCCTTCTAAAGCGAATATTTCGTTATACTTTTCGCACAGCCCGCGTAGGCTGGCCTCCTCTTCCTTATTCAGGTGTTCCGTCCTAAGATTTTCGCGCAAGATTTGCATTCTATTTCTCCCGTGTACGGTGTGTACCACGTACGTCGGTGTGTTGCTCTCCTTGTCGCTAGTCGCGTCTGTCGGGTCAATGTCATCGCTCGTCAGCGTTTGTAGCGTCACGGTTGGTGTGTTGATAAGGACTTCGTCCGTAGTAGTGTTTAATACGCTTATTACGCATCTCCCGTTTCGGCCTACTGTAAGTGTATTTCCTATGATCACTCCTGGCTTAATAGATTGTCCTTCTACTATACCTTCACCCTTATCTGTCGTCCTAGCTAGAAGAATGGTCTCTGATCGCGGTTTTAGAGTTACGTTTCCACCTCCTGAGTAGGGAAATTGTATTCCGTACAACTCTATTCCTAGGTTCGCTCGGATGCAGACGTCGTGTTTAGCCATAAAATCCTGTCCTAAGATTCCGTCTGCTTCTAAGGGGAAGTCGTCCTTGACTAACCGGCAAGGGTGCGTTACCGTTTTATTTCCGACTTTTATGTTTAAATGTACTAGACACAGCGTTTTAATTTCCATAGGGGCTATGCCTCGCAAGGAAACTACTTCGTCCTCGGCGCGGACATCGTCCAGCACCTTTCCTATCTTTATTAACGTAATGTCGGCACCGGTGTCGACTAACATATTTGCCTTTTCTTGTATTAATTCCGGCGCTCTAATTTCGATTGTGTTTTCGAACTGTGATGTCATTACCACGTTCGCTCGATATGATTCTACTCTAGGTCCTGTGTTTGTTTGTCTATCGTCGGTTGTTCCGCGGCTCGCGGTAGGAGAATCTTGATTTTCGTTAGATTGTTCTCGACCCGGAGTTCTGGTATGATTCTGTCTGGTATCTTCACGTCTGTAGTTTGTATTCGTATAACGCGGTCTATATTCTCGTCCGTTTGCTCTTTCTCTAGCCCTGCATTCTCGGATTTGATGTCCCGGTTTTTTACAATAGTGGCAGACCATGGTGACGCGCTGTACTTCTCTTTTTATAGTCGTTTGTTGCGTCGGATAGTTTTCTCGCGGCATGCTTAACCGCGTATAGCAATTCCTTGCTAAATGTCCTAACTTATTACAACGATCGCAGCGCGGTACGTTTGTTCCTTCCCTTCCTTTAGGCTGACTACCGAATTTCCTGTAATTTCGCGCGGTGTTTAGACCCATCGCTTGTTCCTCCTCTATAGCGGCGGATATAGCTGCATTTAACGTTGCATAGTTTCGAGACCTTATGATCGTTCTTAGTTTTACATTCAACCCGAGGGTGAAAACATCTAGGGCGCGTTCTTGCACAGATTCTGTTAACGCGTTATTTACTTCGTCACTGTTCTCCGGTTTTACTGATAGTTCGGATAATTCTCCAGCTAATTCTTCTACTCTGCACGCGAATAATTTTACGTTTTCGCCTTCTCGTTGGTGACAGGCATGAAACTCTGCACCAACTGCTCCTATTGACCTTTTGTCTACAAATAAGGAAGTTAAGATGTCCTTTAATTTATCGAAAGTACTTACATCTTTGTACTCTAATACCTTGGCTGCCTTGCCTTTAATTTTCGTTCCTATCACTGTTTTCAAGAATCGTGGTAATTCATTCGCGGGGACAAACTCCGAGGCACTCGTATAAGACTTCAAAAATTCTGCAAGTTCGTCTGACGATTTTCCTACGAATTTATCGACTAATGACAGCGCGGTAGATAATATTTTCACATCCGGTGGCGGTACTGGGAGGCTAGTTTCCCTATTTAGCGACATTTCTAGTTCTTCCGTTTCTTCCCTGTCCAACAAACTAAAGTCCGCTAACACAATCGGATATTCTCTATTTGGTGTTACAAAGTTTTCTGGGGACGATTCGGCGCTGGAATCGTCCTTTTTTCTAATGCTTAATCGCAACGGCGACGGTCGAAGTGCTCGACGAGACGGTCTTGGATGGTCTATAGAAGGTAGAAGATCTAGTTCCTCTCGTACAAAGGTTAATTTTTGAATGATCGAATGATCGCGACAAGCTTCTTTGGCCCGGGAGTTTAAATTGATTTGCGCGTTCGTCTTCTATAGACATGCATGTACCGTTTCTAAATTTCTATAGGACTCTGGTTTACAATATGTAAGTTCGCGTTCTTTTATTCCGGACTCAATATGCGCTTTTATTTTACTCACAAGGCTGCTCGCAACCACATGTCGTCAGCTCGGTTAGGTGTTCGCTCGTCCGTGAATCAACGGCGGTGATTAGATGAACTGGATCCAGCAAGGTCGATCCTTACAGCTGTTCACTGCGTGCTCTGACGGCTGCTTCCCTCGTACGGTTCTCCGTCCGTCCTTCAGGAGCGGCTTCCACTCGTTTCTCAGTCCCCAAGTCCTCTCGCGCGTTCTGGTCCTCGAATCAGCGACGTCCTCGTAGATGGATTTGGTGTTAGGTAAATGGTTCTTTCACCCGTTCACTCTCAGGCCTATTTTACTCGTCTCCAGGCTCGTCTTCGTTCGGACTGCGTCGAACGTTTTATCAAAGGCCGTTCCTCGGTCCTCTGTGCTACCTCGGTAGCGACGATAGCCTGTTCCAGCCTATGAGATTGCGATGATCCAATAATCTAGTCGAGAGAATTTAATCTAAGACTATGTCGATCAATCGGTTACAACAAGGCTCGGTAATATTTTTACGATGAACAATCCAATCCCACCGCTGCCACCAATTTGTTGTGCCCTGCGTGATGGCTCGCAAGGCTGGTACGGGATTTGGCGATATCGTAGGTTCGGGAGTGAACAAAAGATTAGGATCTACTGGGTGAACAGCACCAAGTACGTTTAAATTCAGAGACTAAGTCTTTATTCAAACTTTAACTAAACTAGACTGA
>CATNUO010000081.1:0-25032 GCA_951215215.1 Andrena trimmerana
AAAAATCCAAAAATTCGAAGTTAATTTCAACTAGAATTACTCAAATGCAGCTCCTCTATCAAAAAAACCTAACATAATCCAGAAAAATCGAAGTTGGGTTCAACAAAATTTTTTAAAATTTGAAAAAATCTGTACAAAAATCCAAAAATTCGAAGTTAATTTCAACTAGAATTACTCAAATGCAGGTCCTCTATCAAAAAAACCTAACATAATCCAGAAAAATCGAAATTGGGTTCAACAAAATTTTATAAAATTTAACAAAAATCTGCACAAAAATCAAAAAATTCGAAGTTAATTACAACTAAAATTACTCAAATGCAGCTCCTCTATCCAAAAAACCTAACATAATCCAGAAAAATCGAAGTTGGTTTCAACAAAATTTTTTAAAATTTGACAAAAATCTGTACAAAAATCAAAAAAATCGAAGTTAATTTCAACTAAAATTACTCAAATGCAGCTCCTTTATCAAAAAAACCTAACATAATCCAGAAAAATCGAAGTTGGGTTCAACAAAATTTTTTAAAATTTGACAAAAATCTGTACAAAAATCCAAAAATTCGAAGTTAATTTCAACTAGAATTACTCAAATGCAGGTCCTCTATCAAAAAAACCTAACATAATCCAGAAAAATCGAAATTGGGTTCAACAAAATTTTATAAAATTTAACAAAAATCTGCACAAAAATCCAAAAATTCGAAGTTAATGACAACTAAAATTACTCAAATGCAGCTCCTCTATCCAAAAAACCTAACATAATCCAGAAAAATCGAAGTTGGTTTCAACAAAATTTTTTAAAATTTGACAAATATCTGTACAAAAATCCAAAAAATCGAAGTTAATTTCAACTAAAATTACTCAAATGCAGCTCCTTTATCAAAAAAACTTTACATAATCCAGAAAAAAAGAAGTTGGTTTCAACAAAATTTTTAAAAATTTGACAAAAATCTGTACAAAAATCCAAAAATTCGAAGTTATTTTCAACTAAAATTACTCAAATGCAGCTCCTCTAACAAAAAAACTTTACATAATCCAGAATAATCGAAGTTGGTTTCAACAAAATTTTTTAAAATTTAACAAAAATCTGTACAAAAATCCAAAAATTCGAAGTTAATTTCAACTAGAATTACTCAAATGCAGGTCCTCTATCAAAAAAACCTAACATAATCCAGAAAAATCGAAGTTGGGTTCAACAAAATTTTTTAAAATTTGACAAAAATCTGTACAAAAATCCAAAAATTCGAAGTTAATTTCAACTAAAATTACTCAAATGCAGCTCCTCTATAAAAAAAAACCTAACATAATCCAGAAAAATCGAAGTAGGTTTAAACAAAATTTTTTAAAATTTGACAAACATCTGTACAAAAATCCCAAAATTCGAATTTATTTTCAACTAAAGTTACTCAAATGCAGCTCCTCTATCAAAAAAACTTTACATAATCCAGAAAAAAAGAAGTTGGTTTCAACAAAATTTTTTAAAATTTGACAAAATTCTGTACAAAAATCCCAAAATTCGAAGTTAATTTCAACTAAAATTACTCAAATGCAGCTCCTCTATCAAAAAAACCTAACATATTCCAGAAAAATCGAAGTTGGTTTCAACAAAATTTTTTAAAATTTGACAAAAATCTGTACAAAAATCCAAAAATTCGAAGTTTATTTCAACCAGAATTACTCAAATGCAGCTCCTCTATCAAAAAAACCTAACATAATCCAGAAAAATCGAAATAGGCTTCAACAAAATTTTTTAAAATTTGAGAAAAATCTGTTCAAAAATCCAAAAATTCGAATTTAATTTCAACTAAAATTACTCAAATGCAGCTCCTCTATAAAAAAAAACCTAACATAATCCAGAAAAATCGAAGTAGGTTTAAACAAAATTTTTTAAAATTTGACAAACATCTGTACAAAAATCCCAAAATTCGAAGTTAATTTCAACTAAAATTACTCAAATGCAGCTCCTCTATCAAAAAAACCTAACATATTCCAGAAAAATCGAAGTTGGTTTCAACAAAATTTTTTAAAATTTGACAAACATCTGTACAAAAATCCCAAAATTCGAAGATAATTTCAACTAAAATTACTCAAATGCAGCTCCTTTATCAAAAAAACCTAACATATTCCAGAAAAATCGAAGTAGGTTTAAACAAAATTTTTTAAAATTTGACACAAATCTGTACAAAAATCCAAAAATTCGAAGATAATTTCAACTAGAATTACTCAAATGCAGCTCCTCTATCAATAAAACCTAACATAATCCTGAAAAATCGAAGTTGGTTTCAACAAAATTTTTTAAAATTTGACAAAAATCTGTACAAAAATCCAAAAATTCGAAGTTAATTACAACTAAAATTACTCAAATGCAGCTCCTCTATCCAAAAAACCTAAAATAATCCAGAAAAATCGAAGTTGGTTTCAACAAAATTTTTTAAAATTTGACAAAAATCTGTACAAAAATCCAAAAAATCGAAGTTAATTTCAACTAGAATTACTCAAACGCAGCTCGTCTATCAAAAAAACCTAACATAATCCAGAAAAATCGTAGTTGGTTTCAACAAAATTTTTTAAAATTTGACAAAAATCTGTACCAAAATCCAAAAATTCGAAGTTAATGTCAACTAAAATTACTCAAATGCAGCTCCTCTATCAAAAAAAACCTAACATAATCCAGAAAAATCGAAGTTGGTTTCAACAAAATTTTTTATAATTTGACAAAAATCTGTACAAAAATCCAAAAATTCGAAGTTAATATCAACTAGAATTACTCAAATGCAGCTCCTCTACCAAAAAAACCAAACGTAATCCAGAATAATCAAAGTTGGTTTCAACAAAATTTTTTAAAATTTGACAAAAATCTGTACAAAAATCCAAAAATTCGAAGTTAATTTCAACTAGAATTACTCAAATGCAGCTCGTCTATCAAAAAAACCTAACATAATCCAGAAAAATCGAAGTTGGTTTCAACAAAATTTTTTAAAATTTGACAAAAATCTGTACAAGAATCCAAAAATTCGAAGTTAATTTCAACTAAAATTACTCAAATGCAGCTCCTTTATCAAAAAAACTTTACATAATCCAGAAAAATCGAAGTTGGTTTCAACAAAATTTTTTAAAATTTGACAAAAATCTGTACAAAGATCCAAAAATTCGAAGTTAATTACAACTAAAATTACTCAAATGCAGCTCCTCTATCCAAAAAACCTAAAATAATGCAGAAAAATCGAAGTTGGTTTCAACAAAATTTTTTAAAATTTGACAAAAATTTGTACAAAAATCCAAAAAATCGAAGTTAATTTCAACTAAAATTACTCAAATGCAGCTTCTCTATCAAAAAAACTTTACATAATCCAGAAAAATCGAAGTTGGTTTCAACAAAATTTTTTAAAATTTGACAAAAATCTGTACAAAAATCCAAAAATTCGAAGTTATTTTCAACTAAAATTACTCAAATGCAGCTCCTCTATCAAAAAAACCTAACATAATCCAGAAAAATCGAAGTTGGGTTCAACAAAATTTTTTAAAATTTGACAAAAATCTGAACAAAAATCCAAAAATTCGAAGATAATTTCAACTAAAATTACTCAAATGCAGCTCCTCTATCAAAAAACCTAACATAATCCAGAAAAATCGAAGTTGGTTTCAACAAAAATTTTTTAAAATTTGACAAACATCTGTACAAAAATCTCAAAATTCGAAGTTAATTTCAACTAAAATTACTCAAATGCAGCTCCGCTACCAAAAAAACCTAACATATTCCAGAAAAATCGAAGTAGGTTTAAACAAAATTTTTTAAAATTTGACAAAAATCTGTACAAAAATCCAAAAATTCGAAGTTATTTTCAACTAAAATTACTCAAATGCAGCTCCTCTATCAAAAAAACCTAACATAATCCAGAAAAATCGAAGTTGGGTTCAACAAAATTTTTTAAAATTTTACAAAAATCTGAACAAAAATCCAAAAATTCGAAGATAATTTCAACTACAATTACTCAAATGCAGCTCCTCTATCAAAAAAACCTAACATAATCCAGAAAAATCGAAGTTGGTTTCAACAAAATTTTTTAAAATTTGACAAAAATCTGTACAAAAATCCAAAAAATCGAAGTTAATTTCAACTAGAATTACTCAAATGCAGCTCGTCTATCAAAAAAACCTAACATAATCCAGAAAAATCGAAGTTGGTTTCAACAAAATTTTTTAAAATTTGACAAAAATCTGTACAAGAATCCAAAAATTCGAAGTTAATTTCAACTAAAATTACTCAAATGCAGCTCCTTTATCAAAAAAACTTTACATAATCCAGAAAAATCGAAGTTGGTTTCAACAAAATTTTTTAAAATTTGACAAAAATCTGTACAAAGATCCAAAAATTCGAAGTTAATTTCAACTAACATTACTCAAATGCAGCTTCTCTATCAATAAAACTTTACATAATCCAGAAAAATCGAAGTTGGTTTCAACAAAATTTTTTAAAATTTGACAAAAATCTGTACAAAAATCCAAAAATTCGAAGTTATTTTCAACTAAAATTACTCAAATGCAGCTCCTCTATCAAAAAAACCTAACATAATCCAGAAAAATCGAAGTTGGGTTCAACAAAATTTTTTAAAATTTGACAAAAATCTGAACAAAAATCCAAAAATTCGAAGATAATTTCAACTACAATTACTCAAATGCAGCTCCTCTATCAAAAAAACCTAACATAATCCAGATAAATCGAAGTTGGTTTCAACAAAATTTTTTAAAATTTGACAAAAATCTGTACAAAAATCCAAAAAATCGAAGTTAATTTCAACTAGAATTACTCAAATGCAGCTCGTCTATCAAAAAAACCTAACATAATCCAGAAAAATCGAAGTTGGGTTCAACAAAATTTTTTAAAATTTGACAAAAATCTGAACAAAAATCCAAAAATTCGAAGATAATTTCAACTGGAATTACTCAAATGCAGCTCCTCTATCAAAAAAACCTAACATAATCCAGAAAAATCGAAGTTGGTTTCAACAAAATTTTTTAAAATTTGACAAAAATCTGTACAAAAATCCAAAAATTCGAAGTTAATTACAACTAAAATTACTCAAATGCAGCTCCTCTATCCAAAAAACCTAAAATAATCCAGAAAAATCGAAGTTGGTTTCAACAAAATTTTTTAAAATTTGACAAAAATCTGTACAAAAATCCAATAATTCGAAGTTAATTTCAACTAAAATTACTCAAATGCAGCTCCTCTATCAAAAAAAACCTAACATAATCCAGAAAAATCGAAGTTGGTTTAAACAAAATTTTTTAAAATTTGACAAATATCTGTACAAAAATCCAAAAATTCGAAGTTATTTTCAACAAAAATTACTCAAATGCAGCTCCTCTATCAAAAAAACCTAACATAATCCAGAAAAATCGAAGTTGGGTTCAACAAAATTTTTTAAAATTTGACAAAAATCTGAACAAAAATCCAAAAATTCGAAGATAATTTCAACTAGAATTACTCAAATGCAGCTCCTCTATCAAAAAAACCTAACATAATCCAGAAAAATCGAAGTTGGTTTCAACAAAATTTTTAAAAATTTGACAAATATCTGTACAAAAATCCAAAAATTCGAAGTTATTTTCAACAAAAATTACTCAAATGCAGCTCCTCTATCAAAAAACCTAACATAATCCAGAAAAATCGAAGTTGGGTTCAACAAAATTTTTTAAAATTTGACAAAAATCTGAATAAAAATCCAAAAATTCGAAGATAATTCCAACTAGAATTACTCAAATGCAGCTCCTCTATCAAAAAAACCTAACATAATCCAGAAAAATCGAAGTTGGTTTCAACAAAATTTTTTAAAATTTGACAAAAATCTGTACAAAGATCCAAAAATTCGAAGTTAATTACAACTAAAATTACACAAATGCAGCTCCTCTATCCAAAAAACCTAAAATAATCCAGAAAAATCGAAGTTGGTTTCAACAAAATTTTTAAAAATTTGACAAAAATTTGTACAAAAATCCAAAAAATCGAAGTTAATTTCAACTAGAATTACTCGAATGCAGCTCGTCTATCAAAAAAACCTAACATAATCCAGAAAAATCGAAGTTGGTTTCAACAAAAATTTTTTAAAATTTGACAAACATCTGTACAAAAATCTCAAAATTCGAAGTTAATTTCCACCAAATTACTCAAATGCAGCTCCGCTACCAAAAAAACCTAACGTAATCCAGAGTAATCGAAGTTGGTTTCAACAAAATTTTTTAAAATTAGACAAATATCTGTACAAAAATCCAAAAATTCGAAGTTAATTTCAACTAAAATTACTCAAATGCAGCTCCTCTATCAAAAAAACCTAACGTAATCCAGAAAAATCGAAGTTGGTTTCAACAAAATTTTTAAAAATTTTACAAAAATCTGTACAAAAATCAAAAAATTCGAAGTTAATTTCAACTAAAATTACTCAAATGCAGCTCCTCTATCAAAAAAACCTAACATAATCCAGAAAAATCGAAGTAGATTTAAACAAAATTTTTTAAAATTTGACAAAAATCTGTACAAAAATCCAAAAATTCGAAGTTATTTTCAACTAAAATTACTCAAATGCAGCTCCTTTATCAAAAAAACCTAACATAATCCAGAAAAATCGATGTTCGTTTCAACAAAATTTTTTAAAATTTGACGAAAATCTGTACAAAAATCCAAAAATTCGAAGTTATTTTCAACTAAAATTACTCAAATGCAGCTCCTCTATCAAAAAAACCTAACATAATCCAGAAAAATCGATGTTGGTTTCAACAAAATTTTTTAAAATTTGACAAAAATCTGCACAAAAATCCAAAAATTCGAAGTTAATTTCAACTAAAATTACTCAAATGCAGCTCCTCTATCAAAAAAACCAATCGTAATCCAGAAAAATCGAAGTAGGTTTAAACAAAATTTTTTGAAATTTGACAAAAATCTGTACAAAAATCCAAAAATTCGAAGTTAATTTCCACTAAAATTACTCAAATGCAGCTCCTCTATCAAAAAAACCTAACATAATCCAGAAAAATCGATGTTGGTTTCAACAAAATTTTTTAAAATTTGACAAAAATCTGTACAAAAATCCAAAAATTCGAAGTTATTTTCAACTAAAATCACTCAAATGCAGCCCCTCTATCAAAAAAACCTAACATAATCCAGAAAAATCGAAGTTGGGTTCATTAAAATTTTTTAAAATTTGACAAAAATCTGAACAAAAATCCAAAAATTCGAAGATAATTTCAACTAGAATTACTCAAATGCAGCTCCTCTATCAAAAAAACCTAACATAATCCAGAAAAATCGATGTTGGTTTCAACAAAATTTTTTAAAATTTGACAAAAATCTGCACAAAAATCCAAAAATTCGAAGTTAATTTCAACTAAAATTACTCAAATGCAGCTCCTCTATCAAAAAAAACCTAACATAATCCAAAAAAATCGAAGTAGGTTTAAACAAAATTTTTTAAAATTTGACAAAAATCTGTACAAAAATCCAAAAAATCGAAGTTAATTTCAACTAGAATTACTCAAATGCAGCTCGTCTATCAAAAAAACCTAACATAATTCAGAAAAATCGAAATAGGCTTCAACAAAATTTTTTATAATTTGAGAAAAATCTGTTCAAAAATCCAAAAATTCGAATTTAATTACAACTAAAATTACTCAAATGCAGCTCCTCTATCCAAAAAACCTAACATATTCCAGAAAAATCGAAGTTGGTTTCAACAAAATTTTTAAAAATTTTACAAAAATCTGTACAAAAATCCAAAAATTCGAAGTTAATTTCAACTAAAATTACTCAAATGCAGCTCCTCTATCAAAAAAACCTAACATAATCCAGAAAAAACGATGTTGGTTTCAACAAAATTTTTTAAAATTTGACAAAAATCTGCACAAAAATCCAAAAATTCGAAGTTAATTTCAACTAAAATTACTCAAATGCAGCTCCTCTATCAAAAAAACCTAACATAATCCAGAAAAATCGATGTTGGTTTCAACAAAATTTTTTAAAATTTGACAAAAATCTGCACAAAAATCCAAAAATTCGAAGTTAATTTCAACTAAAATTACTCAAATGCAGCTCCTCTATCAAAAAAACCTATCGTAATCCAGAAAAATCGAAGTAGGTTTAAACAAAATTTTTTGAAATTTGACAAAAATCTGTACAAAAATCCAAAAATTCGAAGTTAATTTCAACTAAAATTACTCAAATGCAGCTCCTCTATCAAAAAAACCTAACATAATCCAGAAAAATCGAAGTAGGTTTAAACAAATTTTTTTAAAATTTGACAGAAATCTGCACAAAAATCCAAAAATTCGAAGTTAATTTCAACTAAAATTACTCAAATGCAGCTCCTCTATCAAAAAAAACCTAACATAATCCAGAAAAATCGATGTTGGTTTCAACAAAATTTTTTAAAATTTGACAAAAATCTGCACAAAAATCCAAAAATTCGAAGTTAATTTCAACTAAAATTACTCAAATGCAGCTCCTCTATCAAAAAAACCTAACATAATCCAGAAAAATCGATGTTGGTTTCAACAAAATTTTTTAAAATTTGACAAAAATCTGCACAAAAATCCAAAAATTCGAAGTTAATTTCAACTAAAATTACTCAAATGCAGCTCCTCTATCAAAAAAACCTATCGTAATCCAGAAAAATCGAAGTAGGTTTAAACAAAATTTTTTGAAATTTGACAAAAATCTGTACAAAAATCCAAAAATTCGAAGTTATTTTCAACTAAAATTACTCAAATGCAGCCCCTCTATCAAAAAAAACCTAACATAATCCAGAAAAATCGAAGTTGGGTTCAATAAAATTTTTTAAAATTTGACAAAAATCTGAACAAAAATCCAAAAATTCGAAGATAATTTCAACTAGAATTACTCAAATGCAGCTCCTCTATCAAAAAAACCTAACATAATCCAGAAAAATCGATGTTGGTTTCAACAAAATTTTTTAAAATTTGACAAAAATCTGTACAAAAATCCAAAAATTCGAAGTTAATTTCAACTAAAATTACTCAAATGCAGCTCCTCTATCAAAAAAACCTATCGTAATCCAGAAAAATCGAAGTAGGTTTAAACAAATTTTTTTTAAATTTGACAAAAATCTGTACAAAAATCCAAAAATTCGAAGTTATTTTCAACTAAAATTACTCAAATGCAGCCCCTCTATCAAAAAAACCTAACATAATCCAGAAAAATCGAAGTTGGGTTCAATAAAATTTTTTAAAATTTGACAAAAATCTGAACAAAAATCCAAAAATTCGAAGATAATTTCAACTAGAATTACTCAAATGCAGCTCCTCTATCAAAAAAACCTAACATAATCCAGAAAAATCGATGTTGGTTTCAACAAAATTTTTTAAAATTTGACAAAAATCTGCACAAAAATCCAAAAATTCGAAGTTAATTTCAACTAAAATTACTCAAATGCAGCTCCTCTATCAAAAAAACCTATCGTAATCCAGAAAAATCGAAGTAGGTTTAAACAAAATTTTTTGAAATTTGACAAAAATCTGTACAAAAATCCAAAAATTCGAAGATAATTTCAACTAGAATTACTCAAATGCAGCTCCTCTATCAAAAAAACCTAACATAATCCAGAAAAATCGATGTTGGTTTCAACAAAATTTTTTAAAATTTGACAAAAATCTGCACAAAAATCCAAAAATTCGAAGTTATTTTCAACTAAAATTACTCAAATGCAGCCCCTCTATCAAAAAAACCTAACATAATCCAGAAAAATCGAAGTTGGGTTCAATAAAATTTTTTAAAATTTGACAAAAATCTGAACAAAAATCCAAAAATTCGAAGATAATTTCAACTAGAATTACTCAAATGCAGCTCCTCTATCAAAAAAACCTAACATAATCCAGAAAAATCGATGTTGGTTTCAACAAAATTTTTTAAAATTTGACAAAAATCTGCACAAAAATCCAAAAATTCGAAGTTAATTTCAACTAAAATTACTCAAATGCAGCTCCTCTATCAAAAAAACCTATCGTAATCCAGAAAAATCGAAGTAGGTTTAAACAAAATTTTTTGAAATTTGACAAAAATCTGTACAAAAATCCAAAAATTCGAAGTTAATTTCAACTAAAATTACTCAAATGCAGCTCCTCTATCAAAAAAAACCTAACATAATCCAAAAAAATCGAAGTAGGTTTAAACAAAATTTTTTAAAATTTGACAAAAATCTGAACAAAAATCCAAAAAATCGAAGTTAATTTCAACTAGAATTACTCAAATGCAGCTCGTCTATCAAAAAAACCTAACATAATTCAGAAAAATCGAAATAGGCTTCAACAAAATTTTTTAAAATTTGAGAAAAATCTGTTCAAAAATCCAAAAATTCGAATTTAATTACAACTAAAATTACTCAAATGCAGCTCCTCTATCCAAAAAACCTAACATATTCCAGAAAAATCGAAGTTGGTTTCAACAAAATTTTTAAACATTTTACAAAAATCTGTACAAAAATCCAAAAATTCGAAGTTAATTTCAACTAAAATTACTCAAATGCAGCTCCTCTATCAAAAAAACCTAACATAATCCAGAAAAATCGAAGTAGGTTTAAACAAATTTTTTTGAAATTTGACAAAAATCTGTACAAAAATCCAAAAATTCGAAGTTATTTTCAACTAAAATTACTCAAATGCAGCCCCTCTATCAAAAAAACCTAACATAATCCAGAAAAATCGAAGTTGGGTTCAATAAAATTTTTTAAAATTTGACAAAAATCTGAACAAAAATCCAAAAATTCGAAGATAATTTCAACTAGAATTACTCAAATGCAGCTCCTCTATCAAAAAAACCTAACATAATCCAGAAAAATCGAAGTTGGTTTCAACAAAATTTTTTAAAATTTGACAAAAATCTGCACAAAAATCCAAAAATTCGAAGTTATTTTCAACTAAAATTACTCAAATGCAGCTCCTCTATCAAAAAAACCTAACATAATCCAGAAAAATCGATGTTGGTTTCAACAAAATTTTTTAAAATTTGACAAAAATCTGCACAAAAATCCAAAAATTCGAAGTTAATTTCAACTAAAATTACTCAAATGCAGCTCCTCTATCAAAAAAACCTAACATAATCCAGAAAAATCGATGTTGGTTTCAACAAAATTTTTTAAAATTTGACAAAAATCTGCACAAAAATCCAAAAATTCGAAGTTAATTTCAACTAAAATTACTCAAATGCAGCTCCTCTATCAAAAAAACCTATCGTAATCCAGAAAAATCGAAGTAGGTTTAAACAAATTTTTTTTAAATTTGACAAAAATCTGTACAAAAATCCAAAAATTCGAAGTTATTTTCAACTAAAATTACTCAAATGCAGCCCCTCTATCAAAAAAACCTAACATAATCCAGAAAAATCGAAGTTGGGTTCAATAAAATTTTTTAAAATTTGACAAAAATCTGAACAAAAATCCAAAAATTCGAAGTTAATTTCAACTAGAATTACTCAAATGCAGCTCCTCTATCAAAAAAACCTAACATAATCCAGAAAAATCGATGTTGGTTTCAACAAAATTTTTTAAAATTTGACAAAAATCTGCACAAAAATCCAAAAATTCGAAGTTAATTTCAACTAAAATTACTCAAATGCAGCTCCTCTATCAAAAAAAACCTAACATAATCCAGAAAAATCGATGTTGGTTTCAACAAAATTTTTTAAAATTTGACAAAAATCTGCACAAAAATCCAAAAATTCGAAGTTAATTTCAACTAAAATTACTCAAATGCAGCTCCTCTATCAAAAAAACCTAACATAATCCAGAAAAATCGATGTTGGTTTCAACAAAATTTTTTAAAATTTGACAAAAATCTGCACAAAAATCCAAAAATTCGAAGTTAATTTCAACTAAAATTACTCAAATGCAGCTCCTCTATCAAAAAAACCTATCGTAATCCAGAAAAATCGAAGTAGGTTTAAACAAAATTTTTTGAAATTTGACAAAAATCTGTACAAAAATCCAAAAATTCGAAGTTATTTTCAACTAAAATTACTCAAATGCAGCCCCTCTATCAAAAAAAACCTAACATAATCCAGAAAAATCGAAGTTGGGTTCAATAAAATTTTTTAAAATTTGACAAAAATCTGAACAAAAATCCAAAAATTCGAAGATAATTTCAACTAGAATTACTCAAATGCAGCTCCTCTATCAAAAAAACCTAACATAATCCAGAAAAATCGATGTTGGTTTCAACAAAATTTTTTAAAATTTGACAAAAATCTGTACAAAAATCCAAAAATTCGAAGTTAATTTCAACTAAAATTACTCAAATGCAGCTCCTCTATCAAAAAAACCTATCGTAATCCAGAAAAATCGAAGTAGGTTTAAACAAATTTTTTTTAAATTTGACAAAAATCTGTACAAAAATCCAAAAATTCGAAGTTATTTTCAACTAAAATTACTCAAATGCAGCCCCTCTATCAAAAAAACCTAACATAATCCAGAAAAATCGAAGTTGGGTTCAATAAAATTTTTTAAAATTTGACAAAAATCTGAACAAAAATCCAAAAATTCGAAGATAATTTCAACTAGAATTACTCAAATGCAGCTCCTCTATCAAAAAAACCTAACATAATCCAGAAAAATCGATGTTGGTTTCAACAAAATTTTTTAAAATTTGACAAAAATCTGCACAAAAATCCAAAAATTCGAAGTTAATTTCAACTAAAATTACTCAAATGCAGCTCCTCTATCAAAAAAACCTATCGTAATCCAGAAAAATCGAAGTAGGTTTAAACAAAATTTTTTGAAATTTGACAAAAATCTGTACAAAAATCCAAAAATTCGAAGATAATTTCAACTAGAATTACTCAAATGCAGCTCCTCTATCAAAAAAACCTAACATAATCCAGAAAAATCGATGTTGGTTTCAACAAAATTTTTTAAAATTTGACAAAAATCTGCACAAAAATCCAAAAATTCGAAGTTAATTTCAACTAAAATTACTCAAATGCAGCTCCTCTATCAAAAAAACCTATCGTAATCCAGAAAAATCGAAGTAGGTTTAAACAAAATTTTTTGAAATTTGACAAAAATCTGTACAAAAATCCAAAAATTCGAAGTTAATTTCAACTAGAATTACTCAAATGCAGCTCGTCTATCAAAAAAACCTAACATAATTCAGAAAAATCGAAATAGGCTTCAACAAAATTTTTTAAAATTTGAGAAAAATCTGTTCAAAAATCCAAAAATTCGAATTTAATTACAACTAAAATTACTCAAATGCAGCTCCTCTATCCAAAAAACCTAACATATTCCAGAAAAATCGAAGTTGGTTTCAACAAAATTTTTAAACATTTTACAAAAATCTGTACAAAAATCCAAAAATTCGAAGTTAATTTCAACTAAAATTACTCAAATGCAGCTCCTCTATCAAAAAAACCTAACATAATCCAGAAAAATCGAAGTAGGTTTAAACAAATTTTTTTGAAATTTGACAAAAATCTGTACAAAAATCCAAAAATTCGAAGTTATTTTCAACTAAAATTACTCAAATGCAGCCCCTCTATCAAAAAAACCTAACATAATCCAGAAAAATCGAAGTTGGGTTCAATAAAATTTTTTAAAATTTGACAAAAATCTGAACAAAAATCCAAAAATTCGAAGATAATTTCAACTAGAATTACTCAAATGCAGCTCCTCTATCAAAAAAACCTAACATAATCCAGAAAAATCGAAGTTGGTTTCAACAAAATTTTTTAAAATTTGACAAAAATCTGCACAAAAATCCAAAAATTCGAAGTTATTTTCAACTAAAATTACTCAAATGCAGCTCCTCTATCAAAAAAACCTAACATAATCCAGAAAAATCGATGTTGGTTTCAACAAAATTTTTTAAAATTTGACAAAAATCTGCACAAAAATCCAAAAATTCGAAGTTAATTTCAACTAAAATTACTCAAATGCAGCTCCTCTATCAAAAAAACCTAACATAATCCAGAAAAATCGATGTTGGTTTCAACAAAATTTATTAAAATTTGACAAAAATCTGCACAAAAATCCAAAAATTCGAAGTTAATTTCAACTAAAATTACTCAAATGCAGCTCCTCTATCAAAAAAACCTATCGTAATCCAGAAAAATCGAAGTAGGTTTAAACAAATTTTTTTTAAATTTGACAAAAATCTGTACAAAAATCCAAAAATTCGAAGTTATTTTCAACTAAAATTACTCAAATGCAGCCCCTCTATCAAAAAAACCTAACATAATCCAGAAAAATCGAAGTTGGGTTCAATAAAATTTTTTAAAATTTGACAAAAATCTGAACAAAAATCCAAAAATTCGAAGATAATTTCAACTAGAATTACTCAAATGCAGCTCCTCTATCAAAAAAACCTAACATAATCCAGAAAAATCGATGTTGGTTTCAACAAAATTTTTTAAAATTTGACAAAAATCTGCACAAAAATCCAAAAATTCGAAGTTAATTTCAACTAAAATTACTCAAATGCAGCTCCTCTATCAAAAAAAACCTAACATAATCCAGAAAAATCGATGTTGGTTTCAACAAAATTTTTTAAAATTTGACAAAAATCTGCACAAAAATCCAAAAATTCGAAGTTAATTTCAACTAAAATTACTCAAATGCAGCTCCTCTATCAAAAAAACCTAACATAATCCAGAAAAATCGATGTTGGTTTCAACAAAATTTTTTAAAATTTGACAAAAATCTGCACAAAAATCCAAAAATTCGAAGTTAATTTCAACTAAAATTACTCAAATGCAGCTCCTCTATCAAAAAAACCTATCGTAATCCAGAAAAATCGAAGTAGGTTTAAACAAAATTTTTTGAAATTTGACAAAAATCTGTACAAAAATCCAAAAATTCGAAGTTATTTTCAACTAAAATTACTCAAATGCAGCCCCTCTATCAAAAAAAACCTAACATAATCCAGAAAAATCGAAGTTGGGTTCAATAAAATTTTTTAAAATTTGACAAAAATCTGAACAAAAATCCAAAAATTCGAAGATAATTTCAACTAGAATTACTCAAATGCAGCTCCTCTATCAAAAAAACCTAACATAATCCAGAAAAATCGATGTTGGTTTCAACAAAATTTTTTAAAATTTGACAAAAATCTGTACAAAAATCCAAAAATTCGAAGTTAATTTCAACTAAAATTACTCAAATGCAGCTCCTCTATCAAAAAAACCTATCGTAATCCAGAAAAATCGAAGTAGGTTTAAACAAATTTTTTTTAAATTTGACAAAAATCTGTACAAAAATCCAAAAATTCGAAGTTATTTTCAACTAAAATTACTCAAATGCAGCCCCTCTATCAAAAAAACCTAACATAATCCAGAAAAATCGAAGTTGGGTTCAATAAAATTTTTTAAAATTTGACAAAAATCTGAACAAAAATCCAAAAATTCGAAGATAATTTCAACTAGAATTACTCAAATGCAGCTCCTCTATCAAAAAAACCTAACATAATCCAGAAAAATCGATGTTGGTTTCAACAAAATTTTTTAAAATTTGACAAAAATCTGCACAAAAATCCAAAAATTCGAAGTTAATTTCAACTAAAATTACTCAAATGCAGCTCCTCTATCAAAAAAAACCTAACATAATCCAGAAAAATCGATGTTGGTTTCAACAAAATTTTTTAAAATTTGACAAAAATCTGCACAAAAATCCAAAAATTCGAAGTTAATTTCAACTAAAATTACTCAAATGCAGCTCCTCTATCAAAAAAACCTAACATAATCCAGAAAAATCGATGTTGGTTTCAACAAAATTTTTTAAAATTTGACAAAAATCTGCACAAAAATCCAAAAATTCGAAGTTAATTTCAACTAAAATTACTCAAATGCAGCTCCTCTATCAAAAAAACCTATCGTAATCCAGAAAAATCGAAGTAGGTTTAAACAAAATTTTTTGAAATTTGACAAAAATCTGTACAAAAATCCAAAAATTCGAAGTTATTTTCAACTAAAATTACTCAAATGCAGCCCCTCTATCAAAAAAAACCTAACATAATCCAGAAAAATCGAAGTTGGGTTCAATAAAATTTTTTAAAATTTGACAAAAATCTGAACAAAAATCCAAAAATTCGAAGATAATTTCAACTAGAATTACTCAAATGCAGCTCCTCTATCAAAAAAACCTAACATAATCCAGAAAAATCGATGTTGGTTTCAACAAAATTTTTTAAAATTTGACAAAAATCTGCACAAAAATCCAAAAATTCGAAGTTAATTTCAACTAAAATTACTCAAATGCAGCTCCTCTATCAAAAAAAACCTAACATAATCCAAAAAAATCGAAGTAGGTTTAAACAAAATTTTTTAAAATTTGACAAAAATCTGTACAAAAATCCAAAAAATCGAAGTTAATTTCAACTAGAATTACTCAAATGCAGCTCGTCTATCAAAAAAACCTAACATAATTCAGAAAAATCGAAATAGGCTTTGTTACGAGCCGAGGCTGAGGGCAATGTGAATGGCGGCTGCGAGGCCGAGGATTGAGTTTGTTTTTGGAGTTTGTTAGTAGCGGACGAACCGGGGTCTGGTATCCCCGGGAGCCGCTATAAGGAGGTTGGTTGTCGTGGACGAACCGGGGTCTGGTATCCCCGGGAGCCACTAGGAAGGTAAGCTTTCACGGACGAACCGGGGTCTGGTATCCCCG
Source organism: Andrena trimmerana (assembly GCA_951215215.1). Lineage (NCBI taxonomy): Eukaryota > Metazoa > Arthropoda > Insecta > Hymenoptera > Andrenidae > Andrena > Andrena trimmerana. Next base: position 16,650 of record CATNUO010000081.1, read on the forward strand.
GGAGCCGCTAGGAAGGTGGAAGTCGTGGACGAACCGGGGTCTGGTATCCCCGGGAGCCACTAGGAGGTTGGTTGCCGTGGACGAACCGGGGTCTGGTATCCCCGGGAGCCACTAGGAAATGTTAGTTTAGCCTCGTAACTTTATAAAGTGATACACCTTGAGCGGTAAAGGAGTATCTATGTGGGTTTATCTCGAAGAGGAAATTCAGATAATGATTAATTTAAATAAAAGAACTCTGGGTTAGAAATAACTAATTATATTCTATAAGTTCAGTCTTTTACAAATGTTTTAGTGTTTAATTGTCGCGGTACCTAAGTCCACCTCTCGGTTTTGACGCACTGAGAAATGCGGGGGTCTCAAAGAGTTTAAATGTAACAACACCTATCAGCAACTCTACGTACTGTCTGGTTTAAGTTGAAGTAAATAAGCCTCTTTCGTCTACGCGTACTAGATTTGAAATGAGCCCCCGAGTGTGAATTCGTGGCCCTTTTTATACAGTGAAATTCGGCTTAGAAAGTAGTGGGGACATGAGTGCCTCCATTGAATATAAGGTTTTCGGGGGAAATTCGGTTGCATCACACCACTGCAGGAAACGGTGACCCCGCCGGGTCACGTGCATTCCGGACACCCGAAAGGGTTAGAAAGTCAAAGATAAGTCTGCGTACGTAACACCTCCCCCTTTAGATAAAACATCGTTTATTACGATGCTTTTCCACCTTTCGGTGTCGGAAGTGCACGCGACCAAACAAAATATTACTCACTCGTGCAGAGGTGTGATGAAACCAAATCTTCCGCGGCCTATTGCGGTGTGTGTATGTGATAATTGTTGTGTACTGTGGGGCGATGTCGTAGGTGGCGGGTGGCCTCAGTCTTCGCTCCTCTGGAAGGGGTCCTCTCTGCAATACCTTGTGTTGAACCGCACCTTCAGCACGTCACCAGGAGTCCAGTCCTTAACGTTTTCGTCTATCGAGTGGGCCAGCGTCAGGTCGTTTTCTCAATAATATCAGATTATGGCCCGACTGCTTTCATTGGTTGCCTTTGCCATCCTCTTTCGGTGAAGACTGCTTACTCGTGTCGTTGCAATTTTGACCAGGAATTTACGCAAATTCGGTGAGCCTCGGCTTCATAAATGTGCACAATCCATGGTTGTACGCTGTCCAACGTCGAGAGCTTCCTGTATGCTTCTGGATAATCTGCAGGTCTAACTCCATCCCCGGGTCCATAAAATTCTTTTCCCTTGTCTTCTTCGGATCGGAAAAGATTGTGTAGCACTGGCATAACGATTAGAAAGGACTATGATGATTTTCATTCTGATTCCGAAGAATCGTCGGGAAGAAATGCGTGCTTTAATTTATCCTGATGTTTAGTGATTAATTTCTGATTACCAGTACTCAGAACTACGTTATGTAAATCTGATATGTCAATTATTTTATATGGTCCAATATAATGAGGATCGAATTTGCTTAATCGAGGTTCCTTTATAACATAGGCGTATTCTCCTTTCTTGAATTGTTGCGGGCGTGCTCGTCTGTCGTAGCACTGTTTTGATCGTTCTTTTGCTTTGTTGAGGTGATCCGCTGCGGTGTTGCGGATATTTACCATTCGAGTGGTTAGTTCTGTAAGATAACTCCCATAGGTGTCTTTATTTTGGTCCACATCAAAAGTGCTGGGAAAACGAGCCATTTTTCCAAATACCAACTCGTGTGGTGTGAAATTAGTGGCTTCATGCACAGATGTGTTATAGGAAAACATGGCAAATGGAATGAAGAGATCCCATTCTTCATGCGACTCTATGTAATGTTTTAAATATTCTGTAAGGACGATATGGCTTCTCTCCAATGATCCGTTTGTTTGAGGCCTGTATCCAGAAGTAGTTATTTGTTTTATCTTGAAGATTTCAGCGAGGTGTGTCATTATCTTCCCCACAAAGCTGGTTCCTTTATCTGTTAATATTGAACGAGGTGTCCCAAAGATTGAAATAAAATGTCGTGCAAAAGCATCTGCGATTGTAGTGGCTCGAATATTCGGTATTGCAACTGCGATGCAATATTTCGTCAGGCTGTCTTGCATTGTTAGAATGTAGCGGTTCCCAGCAGGGGTTTCCGGAAGAGGTCCAACGGTGTCCAAAGCGAGTTTATCGAAGGGCTTCAAAGGCGTATCGGTGATGATCATAGGTTGCCGTGTTTTTGCTCTAACTAATTTTTGTTCCTGACAACTTTTACATTTCCTAATGAATTCCTGTACGTCTCTTCGCATACCCGACCAGTGGTATTTTGTTTGTAGTCGATTGAACGTTTTGGTAACACCTTTGTGTCCTCCAATGAGGCTGCTATGTGCTTCCTCAATCAGTTGTTTCCTGGTGTCTTCTGGCGGATTTTGAAGATTACTGCTTGATATGGTTGACTGTTGTATGGTTGGGATGTTGGATGGTTCCTCTTGATCCGAACTGCAATCTTCAGGTGGTGAAGATTCATAATCAATCAGAACGGTATCTATCGTCCTGGGGGTATTTGTTCTGAGGGATAAATTTTGTAAAGGGGTTGTTATGTTTCTTAGAGGAGTAGGTGTGGATGTGGTTATTGGATTACTGAAAGTGGTTGATACTGGTGATATAGGGAGATTAGAACCGTTTGGTCCTTTCATGATTAGCTGTGAAGATAATTGACTTTGATCTGTGGGTATTAATGTAGCGTCCAAAGGATTTGAGTCATAGAAAGGATTTGAATCTGTAGTTAAAGTCCTGTCCTCTTCAATGGGTTCCTCTTCTTCTTGATTTACTGGTGCAGGTTGTACGGTTGGTAATGAAGGAGGTAGTATTTTCCCTTTTATCACGTTTTGTGGTAGTTTAGTTTTTCGATGCGTTGGGCGAGCACGCGGTGTAGCGGCTTTATCAGAATCTTCAGAACTAGGTTCCTTGTAGTTTGGCTTCGCCTCTTGGTTTCGGCATAATGTCCTGATGCGATGTCCTATAGTGTTGGTGTCAGGATTCGTCCTCCCCTTAGAGGTGAGAGGTAAGCAAACTGCTGTAGGGTTTCGTGCCTCCATTTCTGGGAAATTAGTAAATCTGATACACCTAATCGGTTGACTGTGAATGACGAGTGTTTTGTGGTGGTAGGAAATCTCTGCTTGCTCTTGTAGCAAAAAAGGGCTTCCTATGAGACCATCTGCTGACACGGGGAGATCTTTAATAACATAGAAATACGCTGGAATGCCATTGATATGCAACGTAGTGGTTCCCAAAGTGTGAATGGGCGAAGGAGACAAACTCGTTATCTCTATCTTTTCTCTGGAAGTGATCTCGGCCTTATCTCCCAATATGTTAAGGGCGACCAGGTTAACAGAGGCTCCTCCGTCTATGAGGAACTCCCCTTGTCCGCTTTCCAGTTCCGGGATGTCGATTTTGACCCTCGGTATTGGTGCCTCTTTCAATAATCTTCGTTCTTCTTGTCGGTGAACCTGATTGTTTTTTGGGCGATCCTTTTTTAAAACACTCACCGGATCGCCGTTGCGATGAGCGTCCTCGGAGTTTAAAGATTTACTTGGTCCGGCGGACGAAGTTATCGGTGATCTAGTTCTACGCTGAAATCTGCTTCTTTCCCTACAAGTCTTCCCGTCGTGTCCCTTCACGCCGCAATTCCAGCAGTATAATTTTTGCCTATCACTACCTTTTCCAGCGTATTTCCTATCGCAGTGATTACCCTCTTCTGACGCGTCAGAATTATAGGATGGGGAACGTGAATCGCTCCTACGTAAGGTCATAGCCATCACGAGTTTTGGTCGGTCTTCGTATTCATTGTCCGAACCAGATGTGCTACTGTCCCTAAAGTATTGCCTGCGATAACGCGAAGGAGAGGGTGACTGAGGGTACAGAGGTCGCACCCCGTGATCCCGTTCTCGGCTCCGTCTTCTTCCGCGATATTCGTCGTTGTAATCTGTCGATCGGTTGTCGTAGGTTTCACAGCGATTCCCGAGGCGACGATCTATTAGGAGGACGGCCTCAATCGCGTCGTCCAAATCCTTGTGTTTTTCGCCCAATGCCGCCATTCGCCACGCAACGCGTTCTGGTAATCCCTCGATGAAGTTCTCCAGTATGTCTTTCTCCATTTCCTTTGCTATTTCATCGGCGTTCGTACCGTACCGATCCCGAATTGCCGCACAAGAGAGATGAGCAAGGTGACTAACTCGGTCGATATATCTTCTTAAGGATTCGTCACTACGAATTTTGAGTCGAGCGATTTCCCCTTGGAAATGTGCCAGATTACGTCCCGGTGCGTATCGTTTTTTAAGATATTTTAATAACTCCGACGTATCAGAAAATGACTTATCCCGAATACTAATTCTCGCAGGACCCGTGAGTTTTGTTAATACGATTGTCAGATATTCAGTCTCCGTATTTGGCGGTATCAATGCCAACCCGTTTTCTACATTCAGCGCGAAAACCGAGAGGGCTGGAGTCTCACCGTCGAAAACCGGAATTGAAGCTGCGGCGTGCTGTATGCAGTTACGCTGTGTAAGTAATGCCATTGAATTGGCCATTGACAAAGTCAGATTAGCTATATCCTCCGGAGAGGCCGAGGCTTCTGTCCCGGGCATGATTAATTAAAAAAGTAACGACCCGAACAGGCGTTAAGATTAAAGCGAAAGATTTTCTTTCCTTTTACAGATAATTTGATTGCTTCAAATTATCCGAACCGTTCACGGACTGTGCGTGAAATAATTTAGTATGCAACGAGGGCAATACAAAATTGGTTGAGTCTCGTACAAGAACTCGTTACAAGATTCGCAAAGAACTACAGGCGGATCGCGTTGAAACCGATGTTCTAATGCGGTACTTGATATTTCTTTAGGCGTGGTTAAAGCACACTGTGAGCAGATTATGCTACCATCGACCAAGGTTGTAATCCAACCTTTAATACAAATATTCTCGCGATATTCCGGCCTAACTCTAATAGGCCTTCTCGGACGCGGGGCCGTAAGATTTGACTTGTGCCGAAAGCACATCAAAATCTGAATAACCAGCTAAGAGAATAAATCCCACCGCTGTCACCAATTTGTTACGAGCCGAGGCTGAGGGCAATGTGAATGGCGGCTGCGAGGCCGAGGATTGAGTTTGTTTTTGGAGTTTGTTAGTAGCGGACGAACCGGGGTCTGGTATCCCCGGGAGCCGCTATAAGGAGGTTGGTTGTCGTGGACGAACCGGGGTCTGGTATCCCCGGGAGCCACTAGGAAGGTAAGCTTTCACGGACGAACCGGGGTCTGGTATCCCCGGGAGCCGCTAGGAAGGTGGAAGTCGTGGACGAGCCGGGGTCTGGTATCCCCGGGAGCCACTAGGAGGTTGGTTGCCGTGGACGAACCGGGGTCTGGTATCCCCGGGAGCCACTAGGAAATGTTAGTTTAGCCTCGTAACTTTATAAAGTGATACACCTTGAGCGGTAAAGGAGTATCTATGTGGGTTTATCTCGAAGAGGAAATTCAGATAATGATTAATTTAAATAAAAGAACTCTGGGTTAGAAATAACTAATTATATTCTATAAGTTCAGTCTTTTACAAATGTTTTAGTGTTTAATTGTCGCGGTACCTAAGTCCACCTCTCGGTTTTGACGCACTGAGAAATGCGGGGGTCTCAAAGAGTTTAAATGTAACAACACCTATCAGCAACTCTACGTACTGTCTGGTTTAAGTTGAAGTAAATAAGCCTCTTTCGTCTACGCGTACTAGATTTGAAATGAGCCCCCGAGTGTGAATTCGTGGCCCTTTTTATACAGTGAAATTCGGCTTAGAAAGTAGTGGGGACATGAGTGCCTCCATTGAATATAAGGTTTTCGGGGGAAATTCGGTTGCATCACACCACTGCAGGAAACGGTGACCCCGCCGGGTCACGTGCATTCCGGACACCCGAAAGGGTTAGAAAGTCAAAGATAAGTCTGCGTACGTAACAGCTTCAACAAAATTTTTTAAAATTTGAGAAAAATCTGTTCAAAAATCCAAAAATTCGAATTTAATTACAACTAAAATTACTCAAATGCAGCTCCTCTATCCAAAAAACCTAACATATTCCAGAAAAATCGAAGTTGGTTTCAACAAAATTTTTAAAAATTTTACAAAAATCTGTACAAAAATCCAAAAATTCGAAGTTAATTTCAACTAAAATTACTCAAATGCAGCTCCTCTATCAAAAAAACCTAACATAATTCAGAAAAATCGAAGTTGGTTTCAACAAAATATTTTAAAATTTGACAAAAATCTGTACAAAAATCCAAAAATTCGAAGTTAATTTCAACTAGAATTACTCAAATGCAGCTCTTCTATCAAAAAAACCTAACATAATCCAGAAAAATCGAAGTTGGTTTCAACAAAATTTTTTAAAATTTGACAAAAATCTGTACAAAAATCCAAAAATTCGAAGTTAATTACAACTAAAATTACTCATATGCAGCTCCTCTATCCAAAAAACCTAAAATAATCCAGAAAAATCGAAGTTGGGTTCAACAAAATTTTATAAAATTTAACAAAAATCTGCACAAAAATCCAAAAATTCGAATTAATTACAACTAAAATTACTCAAATGCAGCTCCTCTATCCAAAAAACCTAACATAATCCAGAAAAATCGAAGTTGGTTTCAACAAAATTTTTTAAAATTTGACAAAAATCTGTACAAAAATCCAAAAAATCGAAGTTAATTTCAACTAGAATTACTCAAATGCAGCTCGTCTATCAAGAAAACCTAACATATTCCAGAAAAATCGAAATAGGCTTTAACAAAATTTTTTAAAATTTGAGAAAAATCTCTTCAAAAATCCAAAAATTCGAATTTAAATACAACTAAAATTACTCAAATGCAGCTCCTCTATCCAAAAAACCTAACATATTCCAGAAAAATCGAAGTTGGTTTCAACCAAATTTTTTAAAATTTGACAAACATCTGTACAAAAATCCAAAAATTCGAAGTTATTTTCAACTAAAATTACTCAAATGCAGCTCCTCTATAAAAAAAACCTAACATAATCCAGAAAAATCGATGTTGGTTTCAACAAAATTTTTTAAAATTTGACAAAAATCTGAACAAAAATCCAAAAATTCGAAGATAATTTCAACTAGAATTACTCAAATGCAGCTCCTCTATCAAAAAAACCTAACATAATCCAGAAAAATCGAAGTTGGTTTCAACAAAATTTTTTAAAATTTGACAAAAATCTGTACAAAAATTCAAAAATTCGAAGTTAATTTCAACTAAAATTACTCAAATGCAGCTCCGCTATCAAAAAAAACCTAACATAATCCAGAAAAATCGAAGTTGGGTTCAATAAAATTGTTTAAAATTTGACAAAAATCTGAACAAAAATCCAAAAATTCGAAGATAATTTCAACTAGAATTACTCAAATGCAGCTCCTCTATCAAAAAAACCTAACATAATCCAGAAAAATCGAAGTTGGTTTCAACAAAATTTTTTAAAATTTGACAAAAATCTGTACAAAAATCCAAAAATTCGAAGTTAATTACAACTAAAATTACTCAAATGCAGCTCCTCTACCCAAAAAACCTAAAATAATCCGGAAAAATCGAAGTTGGTTTCAACAAAATTTTTTAAAATTTGACAAAAATCTGTACAAAAATCCAAAAATTCGAAGTTAATTACAACTAAAATTACTCATATGCAGCTCCTCTATCCAAAAAACCTAAAATAATCCAGAAAAATCGAAGTTGGGTTCAACAAAATTTTATAAAATTTAACAAAAATCTGCACAAAAATCCAAAAATTCGAATTAATTACAACTAAAATTACTCAAATGCAGCTCCTCTATCCAAAAAACCTAACATAATCCAGAAAAATCGAAGTTGGTTTCAACAAAATTTTTTAAAATTTGACAAAAATCTGTACAAAAATCCAAAAAATCGAAGTTAATTTCAACTAGAATTACTCAAATGCAGCTCGTCTATCAAGAAAACCTAACATATTCCAGAAAAATCGAAATAGGCTTTAACAAAATTTTTTAAAATTTGAGAAAAATCTCTTCAAAAATCCAAAAATTCGAATTTAAATACAACTAAAATTACTCAAATGCAGCTCCTCTATCCAAAAAACCTAACATATTCCAGAAACATCGAAGTTGGTTTCAACAAAATTTTTTAAAATTTGACAAACATCTGTACAAAAATCCAAAAATTCGAAGTTATTTTCAACTAAAATTACTCAAATGCAGCTCCTCTATAAAAAAAACCTAACATAATCCAGAAAAATCGATGTTGGTTTCAACAAAATTTTTTAAAATTTGACAAAAATCTGAACAAAAATCCAAAAATTCGAAGATAATTTCAACTAGAATTACTCAAATGCAGCTCCTCTATCAAAAAAACCTAACATAATCCAGAAAAATCGAAG
>CATNUO010000082.1:0-87537 GCA_951215215.1 Andrena trimmerana
GTTGGTTTCAACAAAATTTTTTAAAATTTGACAAAAATCTGTACAAAAATCCAAAAATTCGAAGTTAAGGGGGTAGACACGGGTAATGCAGCGCGCTGTATACCGACACAATCTGGCCCGAAACAGGAGGTTGGGATTTTTCATCATTCGTCCTTATATGAGCAGATTTTGGGCTAGGTTAGGACTCATTCGAAAGAGCAAGGTTCAATGCATAGCGCTCTTCTCATGATTCAACGAGATTGTGTTGATATCTAATAATATGAGTGTCCAAAGTAGAGCAAAAGTCAACAAAATACACCCGCAGAATCCAAGCATTTTTAGGTCACTAAAAGAGCTTTGTGACTGAAACGGTGAGAAGAGCGCTCTGCATTGAACCTTCCTCTTTCGAATGAGTCCTAAACCAGCTCCAAATTTGCTCATATAAGGACGAATAGTGAAAAATCGTGACTGCAGTCCCAAATACGAGTTCCGCCATATTGGCGATAATACAGAGCAAGTCACGTGACAAATTTAGTTCAGCTAGTGGACACGAGATGGCGCCTACTCGGGAGGACTGCCGACGTGGAATCATAGCAAAACTGAAGCGTTAGCTGGATACACAAGCCACAGTAAAAGCGTGATGCAGTCAATGTATGAATTTTCGGACGATTGTAGGTTAGGTTATATGCATTTTAGGCATATAACTGTTGGGAACTGTGTACATTTACTAAATTAACGCTTTTATTGTAATACATACATCACTTGAAATCGCTGTCGAATTTATGTTATAATTATATGGCCACATTATTTAAAATAAAAAAAAGAGATTGGAACTTTTTTACTAATACTGGAAATATTGATTTACTGATATCATATTATCAGAATGTGGAAGTTACAGCAATTATTTGCAATTATTGCTCTTATTATTATTCTTCCGACTATTGTATATAACATACAACAAGGAAAAGTCTCCAAATCAGTCAACAGTTGACTCCCTGAATTTTTTTGCAATTCTTTACGGTCCTATGCAGAGATGGGCATTATTTAAATAAAAGAATATACTTCCGAATGGTCCCAGTGACTGATCGACACGAGGTTTGGGGTAGGGTGTGTGTACCCGAAATCTAAAATTCTATTTAGCTTCGGGTATTTATTAGTTTTCTCTGTTTATTCGAAGGCCTTTCATCTTGGGCTTCGAATAATTTTTCATCTTTCATTATATCTTTATCCTAAGGTCGTATTCAGATATATTGGCCGGTCAATTCGTTTTCGCGAACAGCGATCGAGGAGTATGGTGGGGTAACGGGAATGCTGCTCGGCTCCGTCTGAACGTAGCCGTGTGGCTGTTATGCCCAATACGAGATGAAGCTATCGAGAAAGAATCAATGTTCAGACCAATAAAGCTCCTGAATTTTTTCGGAGCTAAGGCACACCTATTCTGATGTGTATTTCTATGCTGACAACTCGGTTTGGCCTATACACACTAGAAGCTTGGCGCTAACCCCATCACCTGGCTCACTCTTGTTCTGCGAAGGCGAGAATGAGATGGAACGAGAGCGAGTCAGAAAACGTTGCAAACAGGAGCACCGAGGCAGGCAAGCGGTACCTATGGTGGGAGAATACGCGTTACGAAACGCACCGGCCAATATATCTGAATGTAAATGTAAAGTCTCGTTAGCCGCTCGCTGGTCGGGACCGGCGTTGAGCCCGTATCATGAATGAAGCCCAATTCCGAGGCTGAGTTTCTCGCTTCTTTCTGGCCGAAAGGGGGAGCGGGATGGAACGCTTTGCGTGCACGACGGGCGCGAGCGCTCAGATGGAATCGTGACTGTTCGACGCATGCGCGCCACGGTCAGATAGCCAGGCACGGCACGAGTCTTTTTTGCGACATAATCGAGCTTGCCAAATTCCGCCATTTATTATAAAACATTTAATTCAGCTTCTTCATGACCTTACTCTAAACTTTTACTCGTAGTTTAAAACCGTTGTAATATAATTTGTAGTATTTTATTTAAAAATTTATTTTCAACAATGTCAACAATGAAAAGGCCATTTTGCGCCTCTTGTCAATCTTACGCCCTAGCAGTTGCCTAATTTTACAGAGTAAAGTCATAAATAATCTCAAATAAATGTAATATAATAAAGGGCGCAATTTGACAAGTTCGCCTAGGGCGCAAAAAAGACTTATGCCTGGCCTGCGTCAAGATTTTGCGAAGCGGGTCCCGTGCTCACCGTAAGCGCTTGCGACCATCGCGTACGCCCGTCACGCACACAAAGGACGGAGTGTCAGGCGTCCGAAAAACGGAGCGAGACAAAATATCAACGCGTCGTCTATCTCGTACTGTCCTCGCTCGCTGTCAGTGCCTTCGCTCGCTCTCTTGCCATCTCGCGCTCGCCTTCGGCGGACAAGAGTGAGACAGAAGTGGTGGGGATAGCGAAAAGTCCGTATTGTCGTGTACACGAAACCGAGCCCGTAACGATCGTAGATGCTCGAATAACCGACGAGAACCTTTGTTGCCCGAGTCGCACGAGATCGCCGTTGCTCGGCGATGTGTCATCGATTATATAGGAACACAATTTGTTTTTTTTATCATCGTATCAATATGAAAGTGACACAAATGGATTCCTGGCATTCAACCGATTAAATTGACAGAAAATAATTTAAATCAGACTATTTTTAACGAAACGGGCTTCCAATTCTGCAAACAAATTTTCGCGTAATTACCTTAATTATGGTCCGAATAATATCATTTTTGGGGCCAATTTGATCGAGAAAACGTGACGAATCGATTCACGTCACTTTCGCAAAGATCTGATTAAAAATGCAGAACTGACGATTTGTCACTGCTTAGTGCGTAACATTGTGTGGCCCCGCTGAATTCGAGCGTCGAAACCCACGAAACTGAGCGACTTGCATTATTGCCAGCGTGAAGGACAAGAGAGGACTTTGCATGGCGAAGGAAAGTCAACCTTCTATAGAACTCAAATCGAGAAAAACTTTTCTGACAAACTTTACATATTCGCGTCAAATAAATACTTTAATTGTAAAATTTAGATGACAAACTATTGTTGAATTTCGCCAGTTCTTACATATGCATCATCTTGGTTGGGAATTCCTGATCCCAGAGTTTCATGCATTTACCTATTGAAATGTTGCTTCAAGTCATCGGGAAATTGCATTGCTTCTTCTCGTACATACATATATCTGTTCGCGAATAGGTGTCACGAGTGACGCGGCTTTGGTTTCCCAAATAAATGCACATTTATTAGAGCCCTCAGTCGACGGCGACTTGAGTCATCCAGTACTTAATATGAATATGTTCATATTTCTCATTACACCTTGATAAGAGTGTTACCACCGATGGATTGGTGAGTTTATGTCCACGAAAATAAGTCGAGTTGCGAAGCAATTCGATCTATTTTTTCTTATGAATACATGATTAGGACACACACACACACACTACGTTCACTAAAAATAGGCCGAATTGCTCCATGTTTGGCATCATTTTCATCAGTAATACAGTGCTCTGGTGAAGAACATCGTATTACGGAGCTAATATTGTAGGCCCTAGAATCTACGATATTGTCAATGTGCAGTTGAACCGCACGCCGCTTCACACTATCGTTTCTTAGCATTTATACGGGATGATTCTCTAGCTAGAGTCGTCAAACGCAATGCTCGCCAACAATCATGTGTCTCGCTGAGTTTCGTGGGCTTCGACGCTCGAAACCAGCGGGACTATACAATGTTGCACGCTAAGCAGTGACGAATCTGAAGTTCTGCAATTTCTAATCAGATCTTTGCAAAAGTGACGTCAATCGATTCCTTACAATTTTAAATATAATGTTTGTTCATAACTGCTTTCTGCATAGGACGTGTAATAAGTGTATTTCATGTTCTGTTTCGGTGCTTTGCTGGTAAATAAATGTTTAACCTAACAAACTTCATTTTCTGAGGACATCCCCTCATCTATTTTTCCTTTTCACTTATAATTCCTTACTGCTAACGTAGAATATTGTAGCATAAGCACATTTCAAGTAATTAAAATGTACAATGAATTTTCTACGTTTGCAGTACCAGCCGACTTCCGTTTAAATTTTTATAAGTACAACGCAACAGCTGAGAATTTCTTTCCTGATTCAGAATAAAATACGGAAATAGCAAACAGCTCCCTCTCGCGTTTACCGGGCAATCGGCGATCTATCGGTATTACCATTTCTGTGCAGAAAAAACCTGCTGTAATACCGACCTGCCGAATCGGCCAGGTCACGTGACGTGTCTACCCCCTTAATTACAACTGAATTACTCAAATGCAGCTCCTCTATCCAAAAAACCTACCATATCCAGAAAAATCGAAGTTGGTTTCAACAAAATTTTATAAAATTTGACAAAAATCTGTACAAAAATCCAAAAATTCGAAGTTAATTTCAACTAAAATTTCTCAAATACTGCTCCTCTATCAAAAAATCCTAACATAATCCAGAGAAATCGAAGTTGGTTTCAACAAAATTTTTTAAAATTTGACAAAAATCTGTACAAAAATCCAAAAATTCGAAGTTAATTTCAACTAGAATTACTCAAATGCAGCTCCTCTATCCAAAAAACCTAACGTAATCTAGAAAAATCGAAGTTGGTTTCAACAAAATTTTTTAAAATTTGAGAAAAATCTGTTCAAAAATCCAAAAATTCAAATTTAATTTCAACTAAAATTACTCAAATGCAGCTCCTCTCTCCAAAAAACCTAACATAATCCAGAAAAATCGAAGTTGGTTTCAACAAAATTTTTTAAAATTTGACAAAAATCTGTACAAAAATCCAAAAATTCGAAGTTAATTTCAACTAAAATTACTCAAATGCAGCTCCTCTCTCCAAAAAACCTAACATAATCCAGAAAAATCGAAGTTGGTTTCAACAAAATTTTTTAAAATTTGACAAAAATCTGTACAAAAATCCAAAAATTCGAAGTTAATTTCAACTAGAATTACTCAAATGCAGCTCCTCTATCCAAAAAACCTAACATAATCCAGAAAAATCGAAGTTGGTTTCAACAAAATTTTTTAAAATTTGAGAAAAATCTGTTCAAAAATCCAAAAATTCAAATTTAATTTCAACTAAAATTACTCAAATGCAGCTCCTCTCTCCAAAAAACCTAACATAATCCAGAAAAATCGAAGTTGGTTTCAACAAAATTTTTTAAAATTTGACAAAAATCTGTACAAAAATCCAAAAATTCGAAGTTAATTTCAACTAGAATTACTCAAATGCAGCTCCTCTATCCAAAAAACCTAACATAATCCAGAAAAATCGAAGTTGGTTTAAACAAAATTTTTTAAAATTTGAGAAAAATCTGTTCAAAAATCCAAAAATTCTAATTTAATTTCAACTAAAATTACTCAAATGCAGCTCCTCTCTCCAAAAAACCTAACATAATCCAGAAAAATCGAAGTTGGTTTCAACAAATTTTTTTAAAATTTGACAAAAATCTGTACAAAAATCCAAAAATTTGAAGTTAATTACAACTAAAATTACTCAAATGCAGCTCCTCTATCCAAAAAACCTACCATATCCAGAAAAATCGAAGTTGGTTTCAACAAAATTTTTTAAAATTTGACAAATATCTGTACAAAAATCCAAAATTTCGAAGTTATTTTCAACTAAAATTACTCAAATGCAGCTCCTCTATCCAAGAAACCTAAAATAATCCAGAAAAATCGAAGTTGGTTTCAACAAAATTTTTTAAAATTTGACAAAAATCTGTACAAAAATCCAAAAATTCGAAGTTAATTACAACTGAATTACTCAAATGCAGCTCCTCTATCCAAAAAACCTACCATATCCAGAAAAATCGAAGTTGGTTTCAACAAAATTTTATAAAATTTGACAAAAATCTGTACAAAAATCCAAAAATTCGAAGTTAATTTCAACTAAAATTTCTCAAATACTGCTCCTCTATCAAAAAATCCTAACATAATCCAGAGAAATCGAAGTTGGTTTCAACAAAATTTTTTAAAATTTGACAAAAATCTGTACAAAAATCCAAAAATTCGAAGTTATTTTCAACTAAAATTACTCGAATGCAGCTCCTCTATCCAAAAAACCTAACATAATCCAGAAAAATCGAAGTTGGTTTCAACAAAATTTTTTAAAATTTGACAAAAATCTGTACAAAAATCCAAAAATTCGAAGTTAATTTCAACTAGAATTACTCAAATGCAGATCCTCTATCCAAAAAACCTAACATAATCCAGAAAAATCGAAGTTGGTTTCAACAAAATTTTTTAAAATTTGAGAAAAATCTGTTCAAAAATCCAAAAATTCAAATTTAATTTCAACTAAAATTACTCAAATGCAGCTCCTCTCTCCAAAAAACCTAACATAATCCAGAAAAATCGAAGTTGGTTTCAACAAAATTTTTTAAAATTTGACAAAAATCTGTACAAAAATCCAAAAATTCGAAGTTAATTTCAACTAAAATTTCTCAAATACAGCTCCTCTATCAAAAAATCCTAACATAATCCAGAGAAATCGAAGTTGGTTTCAACAAAATTGTACAAAATTTGACAAATATCTGTACAAAAATCCAAAAATTCGAAGTTAATTACAACTAAAATTACTCAAATGCAGCTCCTCCATCCAAAAAACCTAACATAATCCAGAAAAATCGAAGTTGGTTTCAACAAAATTTTTTAAAATTTGACAAATCTCTGTACAAAACTCCAAATATTCGAAGTTAATTATCAACTAGAATTACTTAAATGCAGCTCCTCTATCAAAAAAACCTAACATAATCCAGAAAAATCGAAGTTGGTTTCAAGCAAATTTTTTAAAATTTGACAAATATCTGTACAAAAAACCAAATGTTCGAAGTTAATTTCAACTAAAATAACTCGAATGCTGCTCCTCTATCAAAAAAACCTAACATAATCCAGAGAAATCGAAGTTGGTTTCAAGAAAATTTTTTAAAATTTGACAAAAATCTGTACAAGAATCCAAAAATTCGAAGTTAATTTCAACTAAAATTACTCAAATGCAGCTCCTCTATCAAAAAACCTAACATAATCCAGAAAAATCGAAGTTGGTTACAACCAAATTTTTTAAAATTTGACAAATATCTGTACAAAAATCCAAATATTCGAAGTAAATTACAATTAAAATTACTCAAATGCAGCTCCTCTATCCAAAAAACCTAACATAATCCAGAAAAATCGAAGTTGGTTTCAACAAAATTTTTTAAAATTTGACAAATATCTGTCCAAAAATTCAAATATTCGAAGTTAATTATCAACTAGAATTACTTAAATGCAGCTCCTCTATCAAAAAAACCTAACATAATCCAGAAAAATCGAAGTTGGTTTCAACCAAATTTTTTAAAATTTGACAAATATCTGTACAAAAATCCAAATATTCGAAGTTAATTTCAACTAAAATAACTCGAATGCTGCTCCTCTATCAAAAAAAACTAACATAATCCAGAGAAATCGAAGTTGGTTTCAACAAAATTTTTAAAAATTTGACAAAAATCTGTACAAGAATCCAAAAATTCGAAGTTAATTTCAACTAAAATTACTCAAATGGAGCTCCTCTATTAAAAAAACTTTACATAATCCAGAGAAATCGAAGTTGGTTTCTACAAAATTTTTTAAAATTTTACAAAAATCTGTACAAAAATCCAAAAATTCGAAGTTATTTGCAACTAAAATTACTCAAATGCAGCTCCTCTATAAAAAAAACCTAACATAATCCAGAAAAATCGAAGTTGGTTTCAACAAAATTTTTTATAATTTGACAAAAATCTGTACAAACATCCAAAAATTCGAAGTTATTTTCAACTAAAATTACTCAAATGCAGCTCCTCTATCAAAAAAACCTAACATAATCCAGAAAAATCGGAGTAGGTTTCAACAAAATTTTTAAAAATTTTACAAAAATCTGTACAAAAATCCAAAAATTCGAAGTTAATTTCAACTAAAATTATTCAAATGCAGCTCCTCTATCATAAAACCTAACATAATCCAGAAAAATCGAAGTAGGTTTCAACAAAATTTTTTAAAATTTGACAAAAATCAGTACAAAAATCCAAAAATTCGAAGTTAATTATCAACTAGAATTACTCAAATGCAGCTCCCCTATCAAAAAAACCTAACATAATCCAGAAAAATCGAAGTAGGTTTCAACAAAATTTTTTATAATTTGACAAAAATCTGTGCAAACATCCAAAAATTCGAAGTTAATTTCAACTAAAATTACTCAATTGCAGCTCCTCTATCAAAAAAACCTAACATAATCCAGAAAAATCGAAGTAGATTTCAACAAAATTTTTTAAAATTTGACAAAAATCTGTACAAAAATCCATAAATTCGAAGTTAATTATCAACTAGAATTACTCAAATGCAGCTCCTCTACCAAAAAAACCTAACATATTCCAGAAAAATCGGAGTAGGTTTCAACAAAATTTTTTAAAATTTTACAAAAATCTGTACAAAAATCCAAAAATTCGAAGTTAATTTCAACTAAAATTATTCAAATGCAGCTGCTCTATCAAAAAACCTAACATAATCCAGAAAAATCGAAGTAGGTTTCAACAAAATTTTTTAAAATTTGACAAAAATCAGTACAAAAATCCAAAAATTCGAAGTTAATTATCAACTAGAATTACTCAAATGCAGCTCCCCTATCAAAAAAACCTAACATAATCCAGAAAAATCGAAGTTGGGTTCAACAAAATTTTATAAAATTTGACAAATATCTGTACAAAAATCCAAAAATTCAAAGTAAATTACAACTAAAATTACTCAAATGCAGCTCCTCTACCAAAAAAACTTTACATAATCCAGAAAAATCGAAGTTGGTTTCAACCAAATTTTTTAAAATTTGACAAATAACTGTACAAAGATCCAAATATTCGAAGTTAATTTCAACTAAAATAACTCGAATGCTGCTCCTCTATCAAAAAAACCTAACATAATCCAGAGAAATCGAAGTTGGTTTCAAGAAAATTTTTTATAATTTGACAAAAATCTGTGCAAACATCCAAAAATTCGAAGTTAATTTCAACTAAAATTACTCAATTGCAGCTCCTCTATCAAAAAAACCTAACATAATCCAGAAAAATCGAAGTAGATTTCAACAAAATTTTTTAAAATTTGACAAAAATCTGTACAAAAATCCATAAATTCGAAGTTAATTATCAACTAGAATTACTCAAATGCAGCTCCTCTATCAAAAAAACCTAACATAATCCAGAAAAATCGAAGTTGGATTCAACCAAATTTTTTAAAATTTGACAAATATCTGTACAAAAATCCAAATATTCGAAGTTAATTTCAACTAAAATAACTCGAATGCTGCTCCTCTATCAAAAAAACCTAACATAATCCAGAGAAATCGAAGTTGGTTTCAAGAAAATTTTTTAAAATTTGACAAAAATCTGTACAAGAATCCAAAAATTCGAAGTTAATTTCATCTAAAATTACTCAAATGCAGCTCCTCTATCAAAAAAACTTTACATAATCCAGAGAAATCGAAGTTGGTTTCAACAAAATTTTTTAAAATTTGAGAAAAATCTGTTCAAAAATCCAAAAATTCAAATTTAATTTCAACTAAAATTACTCAAATGCAGCTCCTCTCTCCAAAAAACCTAACATAATCCAGAAAAATCGAAGTTGGTTTCAACAAAATTTTTTAAAATTTGACAAAAATCTGTACAAAAATCCAAAAATTCGAAGTTAATTTCAACTAGAATTACTCAAATGCAGCTCCTCTATCCAAAAAACCTAACATAATCCAGAAAAATCGAAGTTGGTTTCAACAAAATTTTTTAAAATTTGAGAAAAATCTGTTCAAAAATCCAAAAATTCAAATTTAATTTCAACTAAAATTACTCAAATGCAGCTCCTCTCTCCAAAAAACCTAACATAATCCAGAAAAATCGAAGTTGGTTTCAACAAAATTTTTTAAAATTTGACAAAAATCTGTACAAAAATCCAAAAATTTGAAGTTAATTACAACTAAAATTACTCAAATGCAGCTCCTCTATCCAAAAAACCTACCATATCCAGAAAAATCGAAGTTGGTTTCAACAAAATTTTTTAAAATTTGACAAATATCTGTACAAAAATCCAAAATTTCGAAGTTATTTTCAACTAAAATTACTCAAATGCAGCTCCTCTATCCAAGAAACCTAAAATAATCCAGAAAAATCGAAGTTGGTTTCAACAAAATTTTTTAAAATTTGACAAAAATCTGTACAAAAATCCAAAAATTCGAAGTTAATTACAACTGAATTACTCAAATGCAGCTCCTCTATCCAAAAAACCTACCATATCCAGAAAAATCGAAGTTGGTTTCAACAAAATTTTATAAAATTTGACAAAAATCTGTACAAAAATCCAAAAATTCGAAGTTAATTATCAACTAGAATTACTCAAATGCAGCTCCCCTATCAAAAAAACCTAACATAATCCAGAAAAATCGAAGTAGGTTTCAACAAAATTTTTTATAATTTGACAAAAATCTGTGCAAACATCCAAAAATTCGAAGTTAATTTCAACTAAAATTACTCAATTGCAGCTCCTCTATCAAAAAAACCTAACATAATCCAGAAAAATCGAAGTAGATTTCAACAAAATTTTTTAAAATTTGACAAAAATCTGTACAAAAATCCATAAATTCGAAGTTAATTATCAACTAGAATTACTCAAATGCAGCTCCTCTACCAAAAAAACCTAACATATTCCAGAAAAATCGGAGTAGGTTTCAACAAAATTTTTTAAAATTTTACAAAAATCTGTACAAAAATCCAAAAATTCGAAGTTAATTTCAACTAAAATTATTCAAATGCAGCTGCTCTATCAAAAAACCTAACATAATCCAGAAAAATCGAAGTAGGTTTCAACAAAATTTTTTAAAATTTGACAAAAATCAGTACAAAAATCCAAAAATTCGAAGTTAATTATCAACTAGAATTACTCAAATGCAGCTCCCCTATCAAAAAAACCTAACATAATCCAGAAAAATCGAAGTTGGGTTCAACAAAATTTTATAAAATTTGACAAATATCTGTACAAAAATCCAAAAATTCAAAGTAAATTACAACTAAAATTACTCAAATGCAGCTCCTCTACCAAAAAAACTTTACATAATCCAGAAAAATCGAAGTTGGTTTCAACCAAATTTTTTAAAATTTGACAAATAACTGTACAAAGATCCAAATATTCGAAGTTAATTTCAACTAAAATAACTCGAATGCTGCTCCTCTATCAAAAAAACCTAACATAATCCAGAGAAATCGAAGTTGGTTTCAAGAAAATTTTTTATAATTTGACAAAAATCTGTGCAAACATCCAAAAATTCGAAGTTAATTTCAACTAAAATTACTCAATTGCAGCTCCTCTATCAAAAAAACCTAACATAATCCAGAAAAATCGAAGTAGATTTCAACAAAATTTTTTAAAATTTGACAAAAATCTGTACAAAAATCCATAAATTCGAAGTTAATTATCAACTAGAATTACTCAAATGCAGCTCCTCTATCAAAAAAACCTAACATAATCCAGAAAAATCGAAGTTGGATTCAACCAAATTTTTTAAAATTGGACAAATATCTGTACAAAAATCCAAATATTCGAAGTTAATTTCAACTAAAATAACTCGAATGCTGCTCCTCTATCAAAAAAACCTAACATAATCCAGAGAAATCGAAGTTGGTTTCAAGAAAATTTTTTAAAATTTGACAAAAATCTGTACAAGAATCCAAAAATTCGAAGTTAATTTCATCTAAAATTACTCAAATGCAGCTCCTCTATCAAAAAAACTTTACATAATCCAGAAAAATCGAAGTTGGTTTCAACAAAATTTTTTAAAATTTGACAAAAATCTGTACAAAAATCCAAAAATTCGATGTTAATTTCAACTAAAATTACTCAAATGCAGCTCCTCTTTCAAAAAAACCTAACATAATCCAGAAAAATCGAAGTTGGGTTCAACAAAATTTTATAAAATTTTACAAAAATCTGCAAAAAAATCCAAAAATTCGAAGTTAATTTCAACTAAAATTACTCAAATGCAGCTCCTCTATCAAAAAAACCTCACATAATCCAGAAAAATCGAAGTTGGGTTCAACAATTTTTTTTAAAATTTGACAAAAATCTGTACAAAAATCCAAAAATTCGAAGATAATTTCAACTAGAATTACTCAAATGCAGCTCCTCTATCCAAAAAACCTAACATAATCCAGAAAAATCGAAGTTGGTTTCAACAAAATTTTTTAAAATTTGACAAATATCTGTCCAAAAATTCAAATATTCGAAGTTAATTATCAACTAGAATTACTTAAATGCAGCTCCTCTATCAAAAAAACCTAACATAATCCAGAAAAATCGAAGTTGGTTTCAACCAAATTTTTTAAAATTTGACAAATATCTGTACAAAAATCCAAATATTCGAAGTTAATTTCAACTAAAATAACTCGAATGCTGCTCCTCTATCAAAAAAAACTAACATAATCCAGAGAAATCGAAGTTGGTTTCAACAAAATTTTTAAAAATTTGACAAAAATCTGTACAAGAATCCAAAAATTCGAAGTTAATTTCAACTAAAATTACTCAAATGGAGCTCCTCTATTAAAAAAACTTTACGTAATCCAGAGAAATCGAAGTTGGTTTCTACAAAATTTTTTAAAATTTTACAAAAATCTGTACAAAAATCCAAAAATTCGAAGTTATTTGCAACTAAAATTACTCAAATGCAGCTCCTCTATAAAAAAAACCTAACATAATCCAGAAAAATCGAAGTTGGTTTCAACAAAATTTTTTATAATTTGACAAAAATCTGTACAAACATCCAAAAATTCGAAGTTATTTTCAACTAAAATTACTCAAATGCAGCTCCTCTATCAAAAAAACCTAACATAATCCAGAAAAATCGGAGTAGGTTTCAACAAAATTTTTAAAAATTTTACAAAAATCTGTACAAAAATCCAAAAATTCGAAGTTAATTTCAACTAAAATTATTCAAATGCAGCTCCTCTATCATAAAACCTAACATAATCCAGAAAAATCGAAGTAGGTTTCAACAAAATTTTTTAAAATTTGACAAAAATCAGTACAAAAATCCAAAAATTCGAAGTTAATTATCAACTAGAATTACTCAAATGCAGCTCCCCTATCAAAAAAACCTAACATAATCCAGAAAAATCGAAGTAGGTTTCAACAAAATTTTTTATAATTTGACAAAAATCTGTGCAAACATCCAAAAATTCGAAGTTAATTTCAACTAAAATTACTCAATTGCAGCTCCTCTATCAAAAAAACCTAACATAATCCAGAAAAATCGAAGTAGATTTCAACAAAATTTTTTAAAATTTGACAAAAATCTGTACAAAAATCCATAAATTCGAAGTTAATTATCAACTAGAATTACTCAAATGCAGCTCCTCTACCAAAAAAACCTAACATATTCCAGAAAAATCGGAGTAGGTTTCAACAAAATTTTTTAAAATTTTACAAAAATCTGTACAAAAATCCAAAAATTCGAAGTTAATTTCAACTAAAATTATTCAAATGCAGCTGCTCTATCAAAAAACCTAACATAATCCAGAAAAATCGAAGTAGGTTTCAACAAAATTTTTTAAAATTTGACAAAAATCAGTACAAAAATCCAAAAATTCGAAGTTAATTATCAACTAGAATTACTCAAATGCAGCTCCCCTATCAAAAAAACCTAACATAATCCAGAAAAATCGAAGTTGGGTTCAACAAAATTTTATAAAATTTGACAAATATCTGTACAAAAATCCAAAAATTCAAAGTAAATTACAACTAAAATTACTCAAATGCAGCTCCTCTACCAAAAAAACTTTACATAATCCAGAAAAATCGAAGTTGGTTTCAACCAAATTTTTTAAAATTTGACAAATAACTGTACAAAGATCCAAATATTCGAAGTTAATTTCAACTAAAATAACTCGAATGCTGCTCCTCTATCAAAAAAACCTAACATAATCCAGAGAAATCGAAGTTGGTTTCAAGAAAATTTTTTATAATTTGACAAAAATCTGTGCAAACATCCAAAAATTCGAAGTTAATTTCAACTAAAATTACTCAATTGCAGCTCCTCTATCAAAAAAACCTAACATAATCCAGAAAAATCGAAGTAGATTTCAACAAAATTTTTTAAAATTTGACAAAAATCTGTACAAAAATCCATAAATTCGAAGTTAATTATCAACTAGAATTACTCAAATGCAGCTCCTCTATCAAAAAAACCTAACATAATCCAGAAAAATCGAAGTTGGATTCAACCAAATTTTTTAAAATTTGACAAATATCTGTACAAAAATCCAAATATTCGAAGTTAATTTCAACTAAAATAACTCGAATGCTGCTCCTCTATCAAAAAAACCTAACATAATCCAGAGAAATCGAAGTTGGTTTCAAGAAAATTTTTTAAAATTTGACAAAAATCTGTACAAGAATCCAAAAATTCGAAGTTAATTTCATCTAAAATTACTCAAATGCAGCTCCTCTATCAAAAAAACTTTACATAATCCAGAAAAATCGAAGTTGGTTTCAACAAAATTTTTTAAAATTTGACAAAAATCTGTACAAAAATCCAAAAATTCGATGTTAATTTCAACTAAAATTACTCAAATGCAGCTCCTCTATCAAAAAAACCTAACATAATCCAGAAAAATCGAAGTTGGGTTCAACAAAATTTTATAAAATTTTACAAAAATCTGCAAAAAAATCCAAAAATTCGAAGTTAATTTCAACTAAAATTACTCAAATGCAGCTCCTCTATCAAAAAAACCTCACATAATCCAGAAAAATCGAAGTTGGGTTCAACAATTTTTTTTAAAATTTGACAAAAATCTGTACAAAAATCCAAAAATTCGAAGATAATTTCAACTAGAATTACTCAAATGCAGCTCCTCTATCAAAAAAACCTAACATAATCCAGAAAAATCGAAGTTGGTTTCAACAAAATTTTTTAAAATTTGACAAACATCTGTACAAAAATCCAAAAATTCGAAGTTAATTTCAACTAAAATTACTCAAATGCAGCTCCTCTATCAAAAAAACCTAACATAATCCAGAAAAATCGAAGTTGGGTTCAACAAAATTTTTTATAATTTGACAAAAATCTGTACAAACATCCAAAAATTCGAAAATAATTTCAACTAAAATTACTCAAATGCAGCTCCTCTATGAAAAAAACCTAACGTAATCCAGAAAAATCGAAGTTGGTTTCAACAAATTTTTTTATAATTTGACAAAAATCTGTACAAAAATCCAAAAATTCGAAGTTATTTTCGACTAAAAGTACTCAAATGCAGCTCCTCTATCAAAAAAACCTAACATAATCCAGAAAAATCGAAGTAGATTTAAACAAAATTTTTAAAAATTTGACAATAATCTGTACAAAAATCCAAAAATTCGAATTTATTTTCTATTAAAATTACTCAAATGCAGCTCCTCTATCAAAAAAACCTAACATAATCCAGAAAAATCGAAGTAGGTTTAAACAAAATTTTTTTAAAATTTGACAAAAATCTGTTCAAAAATCGAAAAATTCGAAGTTATTTTCAACTAAAAATACTCAAATGCAGCTCCTCTATCAAAAAAACCTAACATAATCCAGGAAAATCGAAGTTGGGTTCAACAAAATTTTTTAAAATTTGACAAATATCTGAACACAAATCCAAAAATTCGAAGATAATTTCAACTAGAATTACTCAAATGCAGCTCCTCTATGAAAAAAACCTAACGTAATCCAGAAAAATCGAAGTTGGTTTCAACAAATTTTTTTATAATTTGACAAAAATCTGTACAAAAATCCAAAAATTCGAAGTTATTTTCGACTAAAAGTACTCAAATGCAGCTCCTCTATCAAAAAAACCTAACATAATCCAGAAAAATCGAAGTAGATTTAAACAAAATTTTTAAAAATTTGACAATAATCTGTACAAAAATCCAAAAATTCGAATTTATTTTCTATTAAAATTACTCAAATGCAGCTCCTCTATCAAAAAAACCTAACATAATCCAGAAAAATCGAAGTAGGTTTAAACAAAATTTTTTTAAAATTTGACAAAAATCTGTTCAAAAATCGAAAAATTCGAAGTTATTTTCAACTAAAAATACTCAAATGCAGCTCCTCTATCAAAAAAACCTAACATAATCCAGAAAAATCGAAGTTGGGTTCAACAAAATTTTTTAAAATTTGACAAAAATCTGAACAAAAATCCAAAAATTCGAAGTTATTTTCAACTAAAATTACTCAAATGCAGCTCCTCTATCAAAAAAACCTAACATAATCCAGGAAAATCGAAGTTGGGTTCAACAAAATTTTTTAAAATTTGACAAATATCTGAACACAAATCCAAAAATTCGAAGATAATTTCAACTAGAATTACTCAAATGCAGCTCCTCTATCAAAAAAACCTAACATAATCCAGAAAAATCGAAGTTGGTTTCAACAAAATTTTTTAAAATTTGACAAACATCTGTACAAAAATCCAAAAATTCGAAGTTAATTTCAACTAAAATTACTCAAATGCAGCTCCTCTATCAAAAAAACCTAACATAATCCAGGAAAATCGAAGTTGGGTTCAACAAAATTTTTTAAAATTTGACAAATATCTGAACACAAATCCAAAAATTCGAAGATAATTTCAACTAGAATTACTCAAATGCAGCTCCTCTATCAAAAAAACCTAACATAATCCAGAAAAATCGAAGTTGGGTTCAACAAAATTTTATAAAATTTTACAAAAATCTGCACAAAAATCCAAAAATTCGAAGTTAATTACAACTAGAATTACTCAAATGCAGCTCCTCTATCCAAAAAACCTAAAATAATCCAGAGTAATCGAAGTTGGTTTCAACAAAATTTTTTAAAATTTGACAAAAATCTGTACAAAAATCCAAAAAATCGAAGTTAATTTCAACTAATATTACTCAAATGCAGCTCCTCTATCAAAAAAACCTAACGTAATCCAGAAAAATCGAAGTTGGTTTCAACACAATTTTTTATAATTTGACAAAAATCTGTACAAACTTCCAAAAATTCGGAAATAGTTTCAACTAAAATTACTCAAATGCAGCTCCTCTATCAAAAATACCTAACATAATCCACATAAATCGAAGTTGGTTTCAACAAAATTTTTTAAAATTTCACAAAAATCTGTACAAAAATCCAAAAATTCGAAGTTAATTTCAACTAAAATTACGCAAATGCAGCTCCTCTATCAAAAAAACTTTACATAATCCAGAAAAATCGAAGTTGGTTTCAACAAAATTTTTTAAAATTTGACAAAAATCTGTACAAAAATCCAAAAAATCAAAGTTAATTTCAACTAGAATTACTCAAATGCAGCTCCTCTATCAAAAAAACCTAACATAATCCAGAAAATTCGAAGTTGGGTTCAACAAAATTTTATAAAATTTGACAAAAATCTTTACAAAAATCCAAAAATTCGAAGTTATTTTCAACTAAAATTACTCAAATGCAGCTCCTCTATCAAAAAAACCTAACATAATCCAGAAAAATCGAAGTTGGTTTCAACAAAATTTTTTAAAATTTGACAAACATCAGTTCAAAAATCCCAAAATTCGAAGTTAATTTCAACTAAAATTACTCAAATGCAGCTCCTCTATCAAAAAAACCTAACGTAATCCAGAAAAATCGAAGTTGGTTACAACCAAATTTTTTAAAATTTGACAAATATCTGTACAAAAATCCAAATATTCGAAGTAAATTACAATTAAAATTACTCAAATGCAGCTCCTCTATCCAAAAAACCTAACATAATCCAGAAAAATCGAAGTTGGTTTCAACAAAATTTTTTAAAATTTGACAAATATCTGTCCAAAAATTCAAATATTCGAAGTTAATTATCAACTAGAATTACTTAAATGCAGCTCCTCTATCAAAAAAACCTAACATAATCCAGAAAAATCGAAGTTGGTTTCAACCAAATTTTTTAAAATTTGACAAATATCTGTACAAAAATCCAAATATTCGAAGTTAATTTCAACTAAAATAACTCGAATGCTGCTCCTCTATCAAAAAAAACTAACATAATCCAGAGAAATCGAAGTTGGTTTCAACAAAATTTTTAAAAATTTGACAAAAATCTGTACAAGAATCCAAAAATTCGAAGTTAATTTCAACTAAAATTACTCAAATGGAGCTCCTCTATTAAAAAAACTTTACATAATCCAGAGAAATCGAAGTTGGTTTCTACAAAATTTTTTAAAATTTTACAAAAATCTGTACAAAAATCCAAAAATTCGAAGTTATTTGCAACTAAAATTACTCAAATGCAGCTCCTCTATAAAAAAAACCTAACATAATCCAGAAAAATCGAAGTTGGTTTCAACAAAATTTTTTATAATTTGACAAAAATCTGTACAAACATCCAAAAATTCGAAGTTATTTTCAACTAAAATTACTCAAATGCAGCTCCTCTATCAAAAAAACCTAACATAATCCAGAAAAATCGGAGTAGGTTTCAACAAAATTTTTAAAAATTTTACAAAAATCTGTACAAAAATCCAAAAATTCGAAGTTAATTTCAACTAAAATTATTCAAATGCAGCTCCTCTATCATAAAACCTAACATAATCCAGAAAAATCGAAGTAGGTTTCAACAAAATTTTTTAAAATTTGACAAAAATCAGTACAAAAATCCAAAAATTCGAAGTTAATTATCAACTAGAATTACTCAAATGCAGCTCCCCTATCAAAAAAACCTAACATAATCCAGAAAAATCGAAGTTGGGTTCAACAAAATTTTATAAAATTTGACAAATATCTGTACAAAAATCCAAAAATTCAAAGTAAATTACAACTAAAATTACTCAAATGCAGCTCCTCTACCAAAAAAACTTTACATAATCCAGAAAAATCGAAGTTGGTTTCAACCAAATTTTTTAAAATTTGACAAATAACTGTACAAAAATCCAAATATTCTAAGTTAATTTCAACTAAAATTACTCAAATGCAGCTCCTCTATCAAAAAAACCTAACATAATCCAGAAAAATCGAAGTAGGTTTCAACAAAATTTTTAATAATTTGACAAAAATCTGTACAAACATCCAAAAATTCGAAGTTAATTTCAACTAAAATTACTTAAATGCAGCTCCTCTATCAAAAAAACCTAACGTAATCCAGAAAAATCGAAGTAGGTTTCAACAAAATTTTTTAAAATTTGACAAAAATCTGTACAAAAATCCAAAAATTCGAAGTTAATTATCAACTAGAATTACTCAAATGCAGCTCCTCTATCAAAAAAACCAAACATAATCCAGAAAAATCGAAGTTGGGTTCAACAAAATTGTATAAAATTTGACAAAAATCTGTACAAGAATCCAAAAATTCGAAGTTAATTTCAACTAAAATTACTCAAATGCAGCTCCTCTACCAAAAAAACCTAACATATTCCAGAAAAATCGGAGTAGGTTTCAACAAAATTTTTTAAAATTTTACAAAAATCTGTACAAAAATCCAAAAATTCGAAGTTAATTTCAACTAAAATTATTCAAATGCAGCTGCTCTATCAAAAAACCTAACATAATCCAGAAAAATCGAAGTAGGTTTCAACAAAATTTTTTAAAATTTGACAAAAATCAGTACAAAAATCCAAAAATTCGAAGTTAATTATCAACTAGAATTACTCAAATGCAGCTCCCCTATCAAAAAAACCTAACATAATCCAGAAAAATCGAAGTTGGGTTCAACAAAATTTTATAAAATTTGACAAATATCTGTACAAAAATCCAAAAATTCAAAGTAAATTACAACTAAAATTACTCAAATGCAGCTCCTCTACCAAAAAAACTTTACATAATCCAGAAAAATCGAAGTTGGTTTCAACCAAATTTTTTAAAATTTGACAAATAACTGTACAAAGATCCAAATATTCGAAGTTAATTTCAACTAAAATAACTCGAATGCTGCTCCTCTATCAAAAAAACCTAACATAATCCAGAGAAATCGAAGTTGGTTTCAAGAAAATTTTTTATAATTTGACAAAAATCTGTGCAAACATCCAAAAATTCGAAGTTAATTTCAACTAAAATTACTCAATTGCAGCTCCTCTATCAAAAAAACCTAACATAATCCAGAAAAATCGAAGTAGATTTCAACAAAATTTTTTAAAATTTGACAAAAATCTGTACAAAAATCCATAAATTCGAAGTTAATTATCAACTAGAATTACTCAAATGCAGCTCCTCTATCAAAAAAACCTAACATAATCCAGAAAAATCGAAGTTGGATTCAACCAAATTTTTTAAAATTTGACAAATATCTGTACAAAAATCCAAATATTCGAAGTTAATTTCAACTAAAATAACTCGAATGCTGCTCCTCTATCAAAAAAACCTAACATAATCCAGAGAAATCGAAGTTGGTTTCAAGAAAATTTTTTAAAATTTGACAAAAATCTGTACAAGAATCCAAAAATTCGAAGTTAATTTCATCTAAAATTACTCAAATGCAGCTCCTCTATCAAAAAAACTTTACATAATCCAGAGAAATCGAAGTTGGTTTCAACAAAATTTTTTAAAATTTTACAAAAATCGTTACAAAAATCCAAAAATTCGAAGTTATTTGCAACTTAAATTACTCAAATGCAGCTCCTCTATAAAAAAACCTAACATAATCCAGAAAAATCGAAGTTGGTTTCAACAAAATTTTTTATAATTTGACAAAAATCTGTACAAACATCCAAAAATTCGAAGTTACTTTCAACTAAAATTACTCAAATGCAGCTCCTCTATCAAAAAAACCTTACATAATCCAGAAAAATCGAAGTTGGGTTCAACAAAATTTTATAAAATTTGACAAAAATCTGTACAAAAATCCAAAAATTCGAAGTTAATTACAACTAAAATTACTCAAATGCAGCTCCTCTATCCAAAAAACCTAACATAATCCAGAGTAATCGAAGTTGGTTTCAAGAAAATTTTTTAAAATTTGACAAAAATCTGTACAAGAATCCAAAAATTCGAAGTTAATTTCAACTAATATTACTCAAATGCAGCTCCTCTATCAAAAAAACCTAACATAATCCAGAAAAATCGGAGTAGGTTTCTACAAAATTTTTTAAAATTTTACAAAAATCTGTACAAAAATCCAAAAATTCGAAGTTAATTATCAACTAGAATTACTCAAATGCAGCTCCTCTATCAAAAAAACCTAACATAATCCAGAAAAATCGAAGTTGGGTTCAACAAAATTTTAAAAAATTTGACAAAAATCTGTACAAGAATCCAAAAATTCGAAGTTAATTTCAACTAAAATTACTCAAATGCAGCTCCTCTATCAAAAAAACCTAACATACTCCAGAAAAATCGAAGTAGGTTTCAACAAAATTTTATAAAATTTGACAAAAATCTGTACAAAAATCCATAAATTCGAAGTTAATTATCAACTAGAATTACTCAAATGCAGCTCCTCTATCAAAAAAACCTTACATAATCCAGAAAAATCGAAGTTGGTTTCAACAAAATTTTTTAAAATTTGACAAATATCTGTACAAAAATCCAAATATTCGAAGTTAATCATCAACTAGAATTACTTAAATGCAGCTCCTCTATCAAAAAAACCCAACATAATCCAGAAAAATCGAAGTTGGTTTCAACCAAACTTTTTAAAATTTGACAAATATCTGTACAAAAATCCAAATATTCGAAGTTAATTTCAACTAAAATTACTCAAATGCAGCTCCTCTATCCAAAAAACCTAACATAATCCAGAGTAATCGAAGTTGGTTTCAAGAAAATTTTTTAAAATTTGACAAAAATCTGTACAAGAATCCAAAAATTCGAAGTTAATTTCAACTAATATTACTCAAATGCAGCTCCTCTATCAAAAAAACCTAACATAATCCAGAAAAATCGGAGTAGGTTTCAACAAAATTTTTTAAAATTTTACAAAAATCTGTACAAAAATCCATAAATTCGAAGTTAATTATCAACTAGAATTACTCAAATGCAGCTCCTCTATCAAAAAAACCTAACATAATCCAGAAAAATCGAATTTGGGTTCAACAAAATTTTATAAAATTTGACAAAAATCTGTACAAAAATCCAAAAATTCGAAGTTAATTACAACTAAAATTACTCAAATGCAGCTCCTCTATCCAAAAAACCTAACATAATCCAGAAAAATCGAAGTTGGTTTCAACAAAATTTTTTAAAATTTGACAAATATCTGTACAAAAATCCAAATATTCGAAGTTAATTATCAACTAGAATTACTTAAATGCAGCTCCTCTATCAAAAAAACCTAACATAATCCAGAAAAATCAAAGTTGGTTTCAACCAAATTTTTTAAAATTTGACAAATATCTGTACAAAAATCCAAATATTCGAAGTTAATTTCAACTAAAATTACTCAAATGCAGCTCCTCTATCCAAAAAACCTAACATAATCCAGAGAAATCGAAGTTGGTTTCAACAAAATTTTTTAAAATTTGACAAAAATCTGTACAAGAATCCAAAAATTCGAAGTTAATTTCAACTAAAATTACTCAAATGGAGCTCCTCTATTAAAAAAACTTTACATAATCCAGAGAAATCGAAGTTGGTTTCAACAAAATTTTTTAAAATTTTACAAAAATCTGTACAAAAATCCAAAAATTCGAAGTTATTTGCAACTAAAATTACTCAAATGCAGCTCCTCTATAAAAAAAACCTAACATAATCCAGAAAAATCGAAGTTGGTTTCAACAAAATTTTTTATAATTTGACAAAAATCTGTACAAACATCCAAAAATTCGAAGTTATTTTCAACTAAAATTACTCAAATGCAGCTCCTCTATCAAAAAAACCTAACGTAATCCAGAAAAATCGAAGTAGGTTTCAACAAAATTTTTTAAAATTTGACAAAAATCTGTACAAAAATCCAAAAATTCGAAGTTATTTGCAACTAAAATTACTCAAATGCAGCTCCTCTATAAAAAAAACCTAACATAATCCAGAAAAATCGAAGTTGGTTTCAACAAAATTTTTTATAATTTGACAAAAATCTGTACAAACATCCAAAAATTCGAAGTTATTTTCAACTAAAATTACTCAAATGCAGCTCCTCTATCAAAAAAACCTAACGTAATCCAGAAAAATCGAAGTAGGTTTCAACAAAATTTTTTAAAATTTGACAAAAATCTGTACAAAAATCCAAAAATTCGAAGTTAATTTCAACTAAAATTACTCAAATGCAGCTCCTCTACCAAAAAAACCTAACATAATCCAGAAAAATCGGAGTAGGTTTCAACAAAATTTTTTAAAATTTTACAAAAATCTGTACAAAAATCCAAAAATTCGAAGTTAATTTCAACTAAAATTATTCAAATGCAGCTCCTCTATCAAAAAACCTAACATAATCCAGAAAAATCGAAGTAGGTTTCAACAAAATTTTTTAAAATTTGACAAAAATCAGTACAAAAATCCAAAAATTCGAAGTTAATTATCAACTAGAATTACTCAAATGCAGCTCCCCTATCAAAAAAACCTAACATAATCCAGAAAAATCGAAGTTGGGTTCAACAAAATTTTATAAAATTTGACAAATAACTGTACAAAAATCCAAAAATTCAAAGTAAATTACAACTAAAATTACTCAAATGCAGCTCCTCTACCAAAAAAACTTTACATAATCCGGAAAAATCGAAGTTGGTTTCAACCAAATTTTTAAAAATTTGACAAATAACTGTACAAAAATCCAAATATTCTAAGTTAATTTCAACTAAAATTACTCAAATGCAGCTCCTCTATCAAAAAAACCTAACATAATCCAGAAAAATCGAAGTAGGTTTCAACAAAATTTTTTAAAATTTGACAAAAATCTGTACAAAAATCCATAAATTCGAAGTTAATTATCAACTAGAATTACTCAAATGCAGCTCCTCTATCAAAAATACCTAACATAATCCAGAAAAATCGAAGTTGGTTTCAACCAAATTTTTTAAAATTTGACAAATATCTGTACAAAAATCCAAATATTCGAAGTTAATTTCAACTAGAATTACCTAAATGCAGCTCCTCTATCAAAAAAACCTAACATAATCCAGAAAAATCGAAGTTGGTTTCAACCAAATTTTTTAAAATTTGACAAATATCTGTACAAAAATCCAAATATTCGAAGTTAATTTCAACTAAAATAACTCAAATGCTGCTCCTCTATCAAAAAAACCTAACATAATCCAGAAAAATCGAAGTTGGTTTCAACAAAATTTTTAATAATTTGACAAAAATCTGTACAAACATCCAAAAATTCGAAGTTAATTTCAACTAAAATTATTCAAATGCAGCTCCCCTATCAAAAAAACCTAACATAATCCAGAAAAATCGAAGTTGGGTTCAACAAAATTTTATAAAATTTGACAAATAACTGTACAAAAATCCAAAAATTCAAAGTAAATTACAACTAAAATTACTCAAATGCAGCTCCTCTACCAAAAAAACTTTACATAATCCGGAAAAATCGAAGTTGGTTTCAACCAAATTTTTAAAAATTTGACAAATAACTGTACAAAAATCCAAATATTCTAAGTTAATTTCAACTAAAATTACTCAAATGCAGCTCCTCTATCAAAAAAACCTAACATAATCCAGAAAAATCGAAGTAGGTTTCAACAAAATTTTTTAAAATTTGACAAAAATCTGTACAAAAATCCATAAATTCGAAGTTAATTATCAACTAGAATTACTCAAATGCAGCTCCTCTATCAAAAATACCTAACATAATCCAGAAAAATCGAAGTTGGTTTCAACCAAATTTTTTAAAATTTGACAAATATCTGTACAAAAATCCAAATATTCGAAGTTAATTTCAACTAGAATTACCTAAATGCAGCTCCTCTATCAAAAAAACCTAACATAATCCAGAAAAATCGAAGTTGGTTTCAACCAAATTTTTTAAAATTTGACAAATATCTGTACAAAAATCCAAATATTCGAAGTTAATTTCAACTAAAATAACTCAAATGCTGCTCCTCTATCAAAAAAACCTAACATAATCCAGAAAAATCGAAGTTGGTTTCAACAAAATTTTTAATAATTTGACAAAAATCTGTACAAACATCCAAAAATTCGAAGTTAATTTCAACTAAAATTACTCAAATGCAGCTCCTCTATCAAAAAAACCTAACGTAATCCAGAAAAATCGAAGTAGGTTTCAACAAAATTTTTTAAAATTTGACAAAAATCTGTACAAGAATCCAAAAATTCGAAGTTAATTTCAACTAAAATTACTCAAATGGAGCTCCTCTATTAAAAAAACTTTACATAATCCAGAGAAATCGAAGTTGGTTTCAACAAAATTTTTTAAAATTTTACAAAAATCTGTACAAAAATCCAAAAATTCGAAGTTATTTGCAACTAAAATTACTCAAATGCAGCTCCTCTATAAAAAAAACCTAACATAATCCAGAAAAATCGAAGTTGGTTTCAACAAAATTTTTTATAATTTGACAAAAATCTGTACAAACATCCAAAAATTCGAAGTTATTTTCAACTAAAATTACTCAAATGCAGCTCCTCTATCAAAAAAACCTAACATAATCCAGAAAAATCGAAGTTGGTTTCAACAAAATTTTTAATAATTTGACAAAAATCTGTACAAACATCCAAAAATTCGAAGTTAATTTCAACTAAAATTACTCAAATGCAGCTCCTCTATCAAAAAAACTTTACATAATCCAGAAAAATCGAAGTTGGTTTCAACAAAATTTTTTAAAATTTGACAAAAATCTGTACAAAAATCCAAAAATTCGAAGTTAATTTCAACTAAAATTACTCAAATGCAGCTCCTCTATCAAAAAAACCTAACATAATCCAGAAAAATCGAAGTTGGGTTCAACAAAATTTTATAAAATTTTACAAAAATCTGCACAAAAATCCAAAAATTCGAAGTTAATTGCAACTAAAATTACTCAAATGCAGCTCCTTTATCAAAAAAACCTAACACATTCCAGAAAAATCGAAGTTGGTTTCAACAAAATTTTTTAAAATTTGACAAAAATCTGAACAAAAATCCAAAAATTCGAATATAATTTCAACTGGAATTACTCAAATGCAGCTCCTCTATCAAAAAAACCTAACATAATCCAGAATAATCGAAGTTGGTTTCAACAAAATTTTTTAAAATTTCACAAAAATCTGTACAAAAAACCAAAAATTCGAAGTTAATTTCAACTAAAATTACTCAACTGCAGCTGCTTTATCAAAAAAACTAACACATTCCAGAAAAATCGAAGTTGGTTTCAACAAAATTTTTTAAAATTTGACAAAAATCTGTACAAAAATCCAAAAATTCGAAGTTAATTTCAACTAAAATTACTCAAATGCAGCTCCTTTATCAAAAAAACCTAACATAATCCAGAAAAATCGAAGTTGGTTTCAACAAAATTTTTTAAAATTTGACAAACATCTGTACAAAAATCCAAAAATTCGAAGTTAATTTCAACTAAAATTACTCAAATGCAGCTCCTCTATCAAAAAAACCTAACATAATCCAGAAAAATCGAAGTTGGGTTCAACAAAATTTTTTATAATTTGACAAAAATCTGTACAAACATCCAAAAATTCGAAAATAATTTCAACTAAAATTACTCAAATGCAGCTCCTCTATGAAAAAAACCTAACGTAATCCAGAAAAATCGAAGTTGGTTTCAACAAATTTTTTTATAATTTGACAAAAATCTGTACAAAAATCCAAAAATTCGAAGTTATTTTCGACTAAAAGTACTCAAATGCAGCTCCTCTATCAAAAAAACCTAACATAATCCAGAAAAATCGAAGTAGATTTAAACAAAATTTTTAAAAATTTGACAATAATCTGTACAAAAATCCAAAAATTCGAATTTATTTTCTATTAAAATTACTCAAATGCAGCTCCTCTATCAAAAAAACCTAACATAATCCAGAAAAATCGAAGTAGGTTTAAACAAAATTTTTTTAAAATTTGACAAAAATCTGTTCAAAAATCGAAAAATTCGAAGTTATTTTCAACTAAAAATACTCAAATGCAGCTCCTCTATCAAAAAAACCTAACATAATCCAGAAAAATCGAAGTTGGTTTCAACAAAATTTTTTAAAATTTGACAAACATCTGTACAAAAATCCAAAAATTCGAAGTTAATTTCAACTAAAATTACTCAAATGCAGCTCCTCTATCAAAAAAACCTAACGTAATCCAGAAAAATCGAAGTTGGTTTCAACACAATTTTTTATAATTTGACAAAAATCTGTACAAACATCCAAAAATTCGAAAATAATTTCAACTAAAATTACTCAAATGCAGCTCCTCTATCAAAAAAACTTTACATAATCCAGAAAAATCGAAGTAGGTTTAAACAAATTTTTTTTAAAATTTGACAAAAATCTGTACAAAAATCCAAAAATTCGAAGTTAATTTCAACTAAAATTACTCAAATGCAGCTCCTCTATCAAAAAAACCTAACATAATCCAGAAAAATCGAAGTTGGTTTCAACAAAATTTTTTAAAATTTGACAAACATCAGTTCAAAAATCCCAAAATTCGAAGTTAATTTCAACTAAAATTACTCAAATGCAGCTCCTCTATCAAAAAAACCTAACGTAATCCAGAAAAATCGAAGTTGGTTTCAACACAATTTTTTATAATTTGACAAAAATCTGTACAAAAATCCAAAAATTCGATGTTAATTTCAACTAAAATTACTCAAATGCAGCTCCTCTATCAAAAAAACCTAACGTAATCCAGAAAAATCGAAGTTGGTTTCAACACAATTTTTTATAATTTGACAAAAATCTGTACAAACATCCAAAAATTCGAAAATAATTTCAACTAAAATTACTCAAATGCAGCTCCTCTATCAAAAAAACTTTACATAATCCAGAAAAATCGAAGTAGGTTTAAACAAATTTTTTTTAAAATTTGACAAAAATCTGTACAAAAATCCAAAAATTCGAAGTTAATTTCAACTAAAATTACTCAAATGCAGCTCCTCTATCAAAAAAACCTAACATAATCCAGAAAAATCGAAGTTGGGTTCAACAAAATTTTTTAAAATTTGACAAAAATCTGAACAAAAATCCAAAAATTCGAAGATAATTTCAACTAGAATTACTCAAATGCAGCTCCTCTATGAAAAAAACCTAACGTAATCCAGAAAAATCGAAGTTGGTTTCAACAAATTTTTTTATAATTTGACAAAAATCTGTACAAAAATCCAAAAATTCGAAGTTATTTTCGACTAAAAGTACTCAAATGCAGCTCCTCTATCAAAAAAACCTAACATAATCCAGAAAAATCGAAGTAGATTTAAACAAAATTTTTAAAAATTTGACAATAATCTGTACAAAAATCCAAAAATTCGAATTTATTTTCTATTATATATATATATATAATCACTTTATTGATCCCCACTGGGGTTACAATCTCCCAAACCGTTTCACCTTACACTTATTCTTACATCTACCTTAACCTAACTTAAACTAACTTAACCACTACCGTCCGCTCGCTCGCTTCCCTCCCTATCTCCCCCCTCTCTCGCACGCACGCCTACGCCCCCTCCTCCGCCTCTTGGACCTCCGCTTCCGCGCGCTTCCCCTTCCACTCTCAATCCTCCTCTCATTCACTCATTCACTCACCCTTCCCCTCCCCATTCCCCCTTCCCATACTGCTCTTCTTTCCTCTAATCTCTTCATCCACTCCTCCCCCTCCCCCTCTTCCCCCAGTACCTCCATCACCGCCTCTTGCCACCCCCTCTCCGTTCCCCACCCCGAGCACACTTCCCAGACGTGTTCCCACGTTTCCTCCCCTTGCCCACACATTCTACACCTCCTTTCCTCCTCCCCCTCCCAGTATCTCCCCGCCTTCATCTCATTCCCTAATCTAAATCTTACTACCCTTTTCCATCTCTCCTCCCCCCACCCTTTCTTCAAATACCCAGGTACACCCACCCCCTTCACCCTCCCATACCACGCATTATACTTGGATTCCCCTATCTTCCTCCACCTCTCCTCCTCCTGTAGCCTTTTCTCCCTCTCTACCAGCTCCTCTCCCCTCATCTCTCCCCTATCCCTCAAACTCTCCACCTCCTCCACCGTCCATCCCCTGTCCTTAAAGTATTGCTCCCTCTCCTCTTCCCAGCCCTGCAATACCTTTCCCCTCCGCATCCTCCTCTTCATTTCCTCCCAGCACTCCCTCGCCAACTCCCCCCCCTTCCCCTCCTCCAGCTTCCTCTCATACCCCCATGCCCTTAACCCCGCCCCTCCCTTCATCATCCCCCTCTGTAACTCTTCCCTAACCATATACCCTGGAGTACTCCTATCCACTCCTAACACCCACTTCAAATACCTCTCATGCAACGCTTCTATTTTTTCCCTCCCTCTCCACCCCCACACCTCCACCCCATAATTCACTACCGCCCATACCAGCTTGTCGAACAGCCATAACCTTCTCCCCCAGTCCTTCCCAAACTTCCTTTTCCCAATTCCCCACACCTGTCCCATCACTGCGGCCCCCTTTCTAACCCTCTCCTCTACATGCTCTTCTTGCCCCCCATTCCCCATCACCGTATACCCTAGATATTTAAACCTCCTTACCTCCTCCAGCTCCTTTCCCTTCCATCTCCATGTCACCTTACTCCACCTCCCACCCCCCCTTCTACACCTCATCACCTTCGTCTTACCCACATTCACCTGCAACCCCTTCCCCTCCACGTACTTTTCTAATTTCCCCATCAACCCCTTCATTCCTTCTACGTCCTCTGCCAGCACCGCCACATCGTCCGCGTATGCTAAGGTGTAGATCTTCCTACCCCCTAGCCTAACCCCCCCCCAGCCTCCCCTCCCAAGCTCATCGTCCATGTCCGCTATCAGGAGTGTGAACATGATCGGACTCAGCGGGCACCCTTGCCTTACGCCCCTCGCCGTCCAGAAATATTCCCCCCCTTCCTCCCCCACCCTAACCCGTCCTTTCGTTTCCCTCAGCACCTCCTCACATCTCACTACCAACCCTTCCCTCACCCCCCTTCCCCTCATAGCCTTTACCAACACCTCCCTGTCCACCGAGTCAAACGCGGCCTTCATATCAACAAATAACACTACCATTTTCCTCTCCTTCCTCCCTATTTGCCTGTTGATAAGGTAATTCAACGTGTAGATGTTATCTATACAGCCCACCCCCCTCCTAAACCCCGTCTGACTCGGTGGCAGCATTCTCTTTTCCTCCACCTCTACCCTCAACCTCTCCGCCAGTACGGCCGCGTAGACCTTGTACGCCGTTTGCGTCAAGGTAATCCCCCTGTAGTCCTCCACCATTTCCCCTGCTCCTTTCTTCACCACAGGCACTACCACCCCTTCCTTCCATCCCTCCGGCCACCCTTCCCCCCTCCATACCCTATTGCACAACCCCCATAGCTCCTTTTCTACCTCCTCCCCCCCGTACTTCCACGCCTCGTTTGGTATCCCATCCCCCCCCACTGCCTTCCCGTCCTTTAATTTCTTTAACACCCTTCTTATTTCCTCCCTTCCTATCTCCTTCTCCCCGTCCCTCCCCCTTTCCTTTACCCCCCCTTTCACCACCCTCCACTCTACCCCTCCTAATAACCCCCTGAAATATTCGTCCCATTCCTCCATTTTTATTTTTTCATTCACCCTCCTTCTCTTTCCCCTCTCCCTGTTCACCACCTTCCAAACCTGCCCTTCTGTCCACACCCCCTCCAGCTCTCTTTCCCACCGTTCCACCTCCTTCTTCCTCTTTTCCTCACATAGTTTCGCATACGCCCTTTTCCTCTCTCTGTAAACCTTACCGTCCCCTCCCTCCCTTCTCCACTTTCTCAATTCCTTCCTTACCTTGCTCTTCTCCTCTCTACACCCCTCATCCCACCATCCTCCCTTCCTTTTCCTCTCTCTCCCCTTCTCAGACTTCTCCATCGCTCCCTTTATCCTTTCCCCCAAATCTCTCCACTCCTCCTCCACCCCACTCACCCCCTCTTCCCTCTTCCCAAAGCTTTCCATAAACTTCTTTCTCCCCTCCTCTGTCCAATTCCCTCTTCCTCCTCCCCTTCTCCCACTACCCTCTTTCCTCTCTACCTCACCGCCTCCCTCTCCCCTTAGCCATATCACCACCGGGTGGTGGTCCGACTCCACTCTCTCCCCCACTTCTACCCTCTCCACCTTCTCCCACGTATCCTCATTCCCCATCGCATAGTCAATTACCGAGTTTGCCCTCCCTCCTGTAAACGTCCACTCCCCCTGCTCATCCCCCTCCACCCCCCCATTTAGTATACTCCAGCCCCTTTCCCCCAAGTACCCACACAGTCTCTTCCCATCACCATTCCCCTCTTTATCCTTCGATCTCCTACTCCCCCGCCCCCCTCCCTCCTCCTCCCATCCCAACACCCGTCCCCCCTCTTCCCCTGTCCTAGCGTTAAAGTCCCCCCCGATTAACATCCTCACACCCCACTCCCTCCCTTCCGTCCACACCCCTAGGTCCTCCAACTTCCTTGTCAAATCTCCGTTTACGTACACCCCCACTATCCTCCACCATTCTTCCCCCATCCTCACCTTTTTCGTCATTATCCCCTCCCTCACACCTTCCTCCTCCACTTCCACTTCCAGCCCCTTTCTCACCCCCATTAGCATTCCTCCTATCGCCCTACCCTTCTTCTTCTCCCTCCGCGCCCATTGCGTATCCCATACAAACCCCCTTGGCATCCTCCTCTCTACCTTTCCCCATCCCCCTTCCTCCATCCATGTCTCACTCATTACAATCACGTCCCACTCCTCCAGCCCTCTCCAAAAGTCCTCGTCTTTATTCCTTAGCCCTGCTACGTTCCAGAACGCAACCTTGTATCTACTCCCCCCTCCCCCCCTTTCCTCTACCTCTACCTCCTCCCCCTCCCCCCTTTCCCTTACCCTTCGTTTCCCTGTTCATCTACCCATCTTTCCCTCAACTCATCCCACCTCCTCACGTTCCCGTTCACCCAGATCTTCATGTATCCGATCTGAACCCTCTTTCCTCCCTCCCTCTCCCTCGCCGCCTCTCTTTCCACCTTCCATCTCGCTTTCCTTTCCTCCTCCGTCAAGTCATCATGTATCCTTTCCCTTCTACCCCTTAGTTTTTTCTTTGCCTCCATCACCTTTATCTTCTCTTCCCTCCCCGCCAACTTCACTAGTATCATCCCGTTCCCTTTCTCTCCCCTTCTTCCTATCCTTTTCACCTCCCTTATCCCCCCTTCCTCTACACCCATCTCCGCCCACAGCTTCTTCACCTCCTTCTCTTCCTCCATTTCCTTCGCCCCCAACCCCCTTACCACTACATTATTCCTTCTTTCCATCCTCTCTTTCTTGTCCTGTTTTAATTCTATCTTTCTCATTCTTACCCAACAATCCTCCAATTCTCCCCCCTCCCGCCTCTCCATACTGCCCCTCCCTTCTTTTTCCCTTTCCCATTTCTCTATCCTCCCTATTAGCTCCTCCACCCTTCCATCCCTTTCTTCCATCCTCTCTAACCTCTTCTCCATCCCCTCCCTCCTCCTCTTATCCTCCCTCCTTTCCTCCTCCCACTTCCTCCTTTCTTCTCTCCATTCCTCCATCACCTTCCTTCTTTCCTCCCTTTCCTTCCTCATCTCCTCTTTCACTTCCCTTAACTCCTTTCTCATCTCCTCTTTCTCCCCCCTTATCTCCTTCATCAGCGTCTTTAACATCCCCACCACATTTCCCATCTCCTCCCTTTCTTCGCTACCCCCCCTTTTCTTCCCTCCCTCCGGCGATCTCAAAATCTTCTCACTCCTCTTGAACCCTAACCTACCACCTTCCTGCCCGGCTCCAGCTTCCTCCTCCCTCTCCTTCCTCTTTTTTCCCCCATACCCCTCCATGCTCCCCGCGTAACTGCTCGAGCTACTCCCGCTGTCATTCCTTTTCCTTCCCTCACCTTTCAATTTTCCCTTTTCCATTCCGGCGCTCGTTCCCTCCCACCTCGCCCCTCCCCTCCCCTCATCGCCCTTATCCCCCTCCATTTGCCCTTCCCTACACGCACTACCCTCTGCCGTCTTCTCACTCTTCACCCTTACTACTCTATTCTATTCTCTTCTTACCACTTTTCAAATCTCCCGCCTTCTTTCCAGCTCTCCTTACTTCCTCACCTGTCCGCCAGACCTCTCTACCTGCTCTCTCTTCCCGCCACTGACACCTATCCTCCAGCCTAACCTCAAAACCGCTCCCTTCTCCCTCTTCTCACCTCACCCACTACCTTCTTTCCCTTCGCCCTTTACACCTTCCCTTCCTCACCTCTTCCCACACCTTCCCTACTCACTCCTGCACTTCTCGACACCTTCCTCACTCACACTTCCTGTCACCCACTCTCCGCACCACTCACACACGTCTGACACTCTCGCGTCCGGAAACGGAAGTCCAATTTATTTTCTATTAAAATTACTCAAATGCAGCTCCTCTATCAAAAAAAACCTAACATAATCCAGAAAAATCGAAGTAGGTTTAAACAAAATTTTTTTTAAATTTGACAAAAATCTGTTCAAAAATCGAAAAATTCGAAGTTATTTTCAACTAAAAATACTCAAATGCAGCTCCTCTATCAAAAAAAACCTAACATAATCCAGAAAAATCGAAGTTGGGTTCAACAAAATTTTTTAAAATTTGACAAAAATCTGAACAAAAATCCAAAAATTCGAAGATAATTTCAACTAGAATTACTCAAATGCAGCTCCTCTATGAAAAAAACCTAACGTAATCCAGAAAAATCGAAGTTGGTTTCAACAAATTTTTTTATAATTTGACAAAAATCTGTACAAAAATCCAAAAATTCGAAGTTATTTTCGACTAAAAGTACTCAAATGCAGCTCCTCTATCAAAAAAACCTAACATAATCCAGAAAAATCGAAGTAGATTTAAACAAAATTTTTAAAAATTTGACAATAATCTGTACAAAAATCCAAAAATTCGAATTTATTTTCTATTAAAATTACTCAAATGCAGCTCCTCTATCAAAAAAACCTAACATAATCCAGAAAAATCGAAGTAGGTTTAAACAAAATTTTTTTAAAATTTGACAAAAATCTGTTCAAAAATCGAAAAATTCGAAGTTATTTTCAACTAAAAATACTCAAATGCAGCTCCTCTATCAAAAAAAACCTAACATAATCCAGAAAAATCGAAGTTGGGTTCAACAAAATTTTTTAAAATTTTACAAAAATCTGAACAAAAATCCAAAAATTCGAAGATAATTTCAACTAGAATTACTCAAATGCAGCTCCTCTATGAAAAAAACCTAACGTAATCCAGAAAAATCGAAGTTGGTTTCAACAAATTTTTTTATAATTTGACAAAAATCTGTACAAAAATCCAAAAATTCGAAGTTATTTTCGACTAAAAGTACTCAAATGCAGCTCCTCTATCAAAAAAACCTAACATAATCCAGAAAAATCGAAGTAGATTTAAACAAAATTTTTAAAAATTTGACAATAATCTGTACAAAAATCCAAAAATTCGAATTTATTTTCTATTAAAATTACTCAAATGCAGCTCCTCTATCAAAAAAACCTAACATAATCCAGAAAAATCGAAGTAGGTTTAAACAAAATTTTTTTAAAATTTGACAAAAATCTGTTCAAAAATCGAAAAATTCGAAGTTATTTTCAACTAAAAATACTCAAATGCAGCTCCTCTATCAAAAAAACCTAACATAATCCAGAAAAATCGAAGTTGGGTTCAACAAAATTTTTTAAAATTTGACAAAAATCTGAACAAAAATCCAAAAATTCGAAGTTATTTTCAACTAAAATTACTCAAATGCAGCTCCTCTATCAAAAAAACCTAACATAATCCAGGAAAATCGAAGTTGGGTTCAACAAAATTTTTTAAAATTTGACAAATATCTGAACACAAATCCAAAAATTCGAAGATAATTTCAACTAGAATTACTCAAATGCAGCTCCTCTATCAAAAAAACCTAACATAATCCAGAAAAATCGAAGTTGGTTTCAACAAAATTTTTTAAAATTTGACAAACATCTGTACAAAAATCCAAAAATTCGAAGTTAATTTCAACTAAAATTACTCAAATGCAGCTCCTCTATCAAAAAAACCTAACATAATCCAGGAAAATCGAAGTTGGGTTCAACAAAATTTTTTAAAATTTGACAAATATCTGAACACAAATCCAAAAATTCGAAGATAATTTCAACTAGAATTACTCAAATGCAGCTCCTCTATCAAAAAAACCTAACATAATCCAGAAAAATCGAAGTTGGGTTCAACAAAATTTTATAAAATTTTACAAAAATCTGCACAAAAATCCAAAAATTCGAAG
The DNA here is from genome assembly GCA_951215215.1 of Andrena trimmerana. Taxonomy (NCBI): domain Eukaryota; kingdom Metazoa; phylum Arthropoda; class Insecta; order Hymenoptera; family Andrenidae; genus Andrena; species Andrena trimmerana. The sequence continues at coordinate 35,310 of CATNUO010000082.1, forward strand.
TTAATTACAACTAGAATTACTCAAATGCAGCTCCTCTATCCAAAAAACCTAAAATAATCCAGAGTAATCGAAGTTGGTTTCAACAAAATTTTTTAAAATTTGACAAAAATCTGTACAAAAATCCAAAAAATCGAAGTTAATTTCAACTAAAATTACTCAAATGCAGCTCCTCTATCAAAAAAACCTAACGTAATCCAGAAAAATCGAAGTTGGTTTCAACACAATTTTTTATAATTTGACAAAAATCTGTACAAACTTCCAAAAATTCGGAAATAGTTTCAACTAAAATTACTCAAATGCAGCTCCTCTATCAAAAATACCTAACATAATCCAGATAAATCGAAGTTGGTTTCAACAAAATTTTTTAAAATTTCACAAAAATCTGTACAAAAATCCAAAAATTCGAAGTTAATTTCAACTAAAATTACGCAAATGCAGCTCCTCTATCAAAAAAACTTTACATAATCCAGAAAAATCGAAGTTGGTTTCAACAAAATTTTTTAAAATTTGACAAAAATCTGTACAAAAATCCAAAAAATCAAAGTTAATTTCAACTAGAATTACTCAAATGCAGCTCCTCTATCAAAAAAACCTAACATAATCCAGAAAATTCGAAGTTGGGTTCAACAAAATTTTATAAAATTTGACAAAAATCTTTACAAAAATCCAAAAATTCGAAGTTATTTTCAACTAAAATTACTCAAATGCAGCTCCTCTATCAAAAAAACTTTACATAATCCAGAAAAATCGAAGTTGGTCTCAACAAAATTTTTTAAAATTTGACAAACATCAGTTCAAAAATCCCAAAATTCGAAGTTAATTTCAACTAAAATTACTCAAATGCAGCTCCTCTATAAAAAAAAACCTAACGTAATCCAGAAAAATCGAAGTTGGTTTCAACAAAATTTTTTAAAATTTGACAAAAATCTGTACAAAAATCCAAAAATTCGAAATTATTTTCAACTAAAATTACTCTACTGCAGCTCCTCTAACAAAAAAACTTACATAATCCAGAAAAATCGAAGTTGGTTTCAACAAAATTTTTTAAAATTTGACAAAAATCTGTACAAAAATCCAAAAATTCGAAGTTAATTTCAACTAAAATTACTCAAATGCAGCTCCTCTATCAAAAAAACCTAACATAATCCAGGAAAATCGAAGTTGGGTTCAACAAAATTTTTTAAAATTTGACAAATATCTGAACACAAATCCAAAAATTCGAAGATAATTTCAACTAGAATTACTCAAATGCAGCTCCTCTATCAAAAAAACCTAACATAATCCAGAAAAATCGAAGTTGGGTTCAACAAAATTTTATAAAATTTTACAAAAATCTGCACAAAAATCCAAAAATTCGAAGTTAATTACAACTAGAATTACTCAAATGCAGCTCCTCTATCCAAAAAACCTAAAATAATCCAGAGTAATCGAAGTTGGTTTCAACAAAATTTTTTAAAATTTGACAAAAATCTGTACAAAAATCCAAAAAATCGAAGTTAATTTCAACTAAAATTACTCAAATGCAGCTCCTCTATCAAAAAAACCTAACGTAATCCAGAAAAATCGAAGTTGGTTTCAACACAATTTTTTATAATTTGACAAAAATCTGTACAAACTTCCAAAAATTCGGAAATAGTTTCAACTAAAATTACTCAAATGCAGCTCCTCTATCAAAAATACCTAACATAATCCAGATAAATCGAAGTTGGTTTCAACAAAATTTTTTAAAATTTCACAAAAATCTGTACAAAAATCCAAAAATTCGAAGTTAATTTCAACTAAAATTACGCAAATGCAGCTCCTCTATCAAAAAAACTTTACATAATCCAGAAAAATCGAAGTTGGTTTCAACAAAATTTTTTAAAATTTGACAAAAATCTGTACAAAAATCCAAAAAATCAAAGTTAATTTCAACTAGAATTACTCAAATGCAGCTCCTCTATCAAAAAAACCTAACATAATCCAGAAAATTCGAAGTTGGGTTCAACAAAATTTTATAAAATTTGACAAAAATCTTTACAAAAATCCAAAAATTCGAAGTTATTTTCAACTAAAATTACTCAAATGCAGCTCCTCTATCAAAAAAACTTTACATAATCCAGAAAAATCGAAGTTGGTCTCAACAAAATTTTTTAAAATTTGACAAACATCAGTTCAAAAATCCCAAAATTCGAAGTTAATTTCAACTAAAATTACTCAAATGCAGCTCCTCTATAAAAAAAAACCTAACGTAATCCAGAAAAATCGAAGTTGGTTTCAACACAATTTTTTCTAATTTGACAAAAATCTGTACAAAAATCCAAAAATTCGAAATTATTTTCAACTAAAATTACTCTACTGCAGCTCCTCTAACAAAAAAACTTACATAATCCAGAAAAATCGAAGTTGGTTTCAACAAAATTTTTTAAAATTTGACAAAAATCTGTACAAAAATCCAAAAATTCGAAGTTAATTTCTACTAGAATTACTCAAATGCAGCTCCTCTATCAAAAAAACCTAACATAATCCAGAAAAATCGAAGTTGGGATCAACAAAATTTTACAGGGTGTAAACAGTATACGTAGCAATATTTTAGGGGGTGGTAGGGGAGGTCCAATGAAACATAAAAGTCCTATGACATAATGTCCGATCGGTCTCCATTTTACAGTAATAATGCCTCAAAGTTAACATGTCTATATGCTAAACTAATAGTCGCAGGATTCCATAATTTTGCACATACATTGGAGACCACCAGTAGAGTAAAATGGTCTGAATACATTTTGTTGTATCTCGTATAGTTTAGCTGTTATAAAGGTTTAAACATCGGAGATGTTTGTGGAAAAGATCGTCGCTACACGCACACAGATGAGCCGTAGCACAAAGACCGCCCGTTGTGAGCTGTTCAAGATGACCCAGTAACTAAGTAACTTTGGGCCCCTTACAGTAGCGGTCCCATTGAGGATCTGTTTGCAATAGCGGAGGCAGTTAGGGTCGTCAGCTAGAAGATAAGAAACAAGTGAACGAAAACTCTACACGTGTTCTTAGGTCAGGCGCGCAGTGGTGGCAATTTATTGCGTGACAGTTTTGATGCTAACGAAAAATGCATTGATTTACATGGAACTAAACTCCTTTGACGACGTGACTGCAAAACGTGTTGTTTTTTTTCCAGAAAGTGATAAAACTGTTTCTTTCCTTTTAGTGTGATTAAACTGTCACGCAACAAGCTACTGTCAATGTGTGGCTACTCTGACCTGAATGTGTAGTAAAGAAATACAAATTTCGCTACCTACATTTATTTACAAAAGATGCTCGAAATGGTTGCCGTTTGCATCCAGACACGCCTGACACCGACGCAACCAATTGTCGCGAACGCGGGCGAATATTCCAGGCTGCTCGCGTATAACGTTACCAGCATGAAATACTCTACCTCGCAATTCCTCTAAGGTTTCAAATTCGGTGTCGGTGTATACTAACGATTTCATGTGGCCCCATACGTAAAAATCCATTGGATTTAAATCTGGGCTTCTTGGCGGCCACGCAACCGCACCATTCCGTGCAATTACACGATTCCCCCATATTCGTTGTATAGCTGGAATAGCTCTTCCCATATGGACTGGGGCGCCGTCGTGAAGAAGCCACATATTTCTTCGGGTGGCCAGGCAAACATCTTCTAGCAGAAGTGGCAAATCGCGTCGAAGAAATCTGGCATATTTTGCGCTATTTAGACGCGCCGGCAAAATATGCGGTCCGAGGAGATGATCGCCTACTACCCCAGCCCATATGTTTAGCCTCAGCTCGTGCTGGAAGTGCCCCGTCACAATATTATGGGGATTCATGGGTTCCCATGCGTGGGAATTGTGGAAATTAAATATTCCAGAACGTGTGAACGTTGACTCATCTGCTGCGAGTACGATCGTCGGAAACTGGTCATCTTCTCCCACTCTATCGAGGAACCACCGGCAGAAAGTCCGCCGTCTCTCAAAATCCCCTGGTAATAAATTTTGCACCCGTTGCGAGTGATAAGGGTATAAGCCTGTGGGATTTTGGAATAATAATTCTTTAATTAGTGGTAGTTGGTGTTATTAATGAAATATGCGAAAATAAAAGATAAAATAAAAAGTATCTAATCATTAGTCGATAGCCAGGATAACGTCAGTGACTCAGATATTAAAGGCATCCCCCGGTTAAATCGCGCGAAAACATAGGTGACTTTTATGATATTTTGTAGAAAATGGTATACAATGTATGAGTCTAAAACTTTTTGCACTTTATTCTCCTACAAATCAGAGTTGGGCAAAATGTAATGTAATTACAAATTACGATTGAAATGTAATTGTGTAATTCAATTACAGATTACTTTCTGTAATCGTTAATTTAGTTGACCACAATTACAATTGTAATGTGTAATTAAGGAATATCTTTGGTTTTTTTAATTTGGATGATCCTGTCGAAAGCAGAGTTGAGTATAATCAATTACAAGTGTAATTACTTTCATTACAATTACAGAGTAATTCCGATTAAAATGTAATAGCAATTAGATGTAATTGTCCTGCACACTTACAATTGTAATTGTAATTGTAATTGTAATTGTAATTGTAATTGTAATTGTAATTGTATGTGTGCAGGACAATTACATCTAATTGCTATTACTTTTTAATCGGAATTACTCTGTAATTGTAATGAAAGTAATTACACTTGTAATTGATTATACTCAACTCTGCTTTAGACAGGATCATCCAAATTAAAAAAACCAAAGATATTCCTTAATTACACATGTGTGGTTATCGCGTTATCTTCGGGGAGTGTTAAGAAACAACTGGGCGATGATGGCTAAATGGTTAAACGGTAGAGTCCCCGAAACATGGGGTTTTCTCACACAAAAATGTTTCTTAAAAAAAATTGACTGTATGAAAATTTGCAATAGAGGGTAGCACGGAAGCCAATGTAAGTACGAGTAGAATCCTATTGAGTGAGCGCCCCATTTTCCATGCGTTTATTCGTTTAAAACAACGCACGCCGCTCACGCACACACGCACACGCACAAACATACACCTATTTTAAGTAAAATCTTTGCCGTCAGGAATTTCGTTCTAAAATTTTACCTGATCATTCTTGAGATGTTGTGGAATGAAAATATGCAAAAAAATGGATTTTTTCACCGGGGGGTGCACTTAATAAAAATTTGGCGATACATTTAGTGAAGAATTTACAGCTACAATGAAATGTGAATTTAAAGTAAGAATAGGTAAATTTATAAAGAAATGTCACTTTATACAACTAAACTCCTACAAACCTTCATCACGCAATGTGCGATGGACATACGTATGGGAGAGTCCCATTTCTCGAGCAATACTCCTCGTACTGCGGGCAGAGTTATTATGAATATGTTCAAGGATTTCAACTTCCCTGTCGATATTCCTTCTTGGCCCTCTTCCTTCGATGCGAGGGAAAAAGGAACCCGTAGTGTGCAATGTTTCACATAAATTGACGATAAACTGCCGGGATGGTTGTCGCAGATGAGGATACCGTTCCGCGTATAATTGCTTCGCACGTAATGCGCTGCAGTCAGCCTCCCCATACATGATAATCATGTTAAACATTTCGTTGCACGAATACCCCGCATTGGTCTGCATGCTTGATAAAATCACTTCCACACTTTTTCACTTAAAAATAGTTCGCGAGCACGTGTCGCACGATCAGCGATTTCGCACGGATGGTGTCACCAAAATGGAAACGTCTTGTTAGGTTTCGGAGACCGAGTGTGGTGACTGTTATGTCTTGACTGAGTTTTCTGCGTTTTCCATGGCCAAAGAAAACACAAACGTGGAACTGGGTGGTAGAGGCAGTGATTTGCAGAACCAATCAGGGTTGACGAAGGACTTCGTGTGAACCCTGATTGGCAGTGCGGCGGCGGATACCTGCTAGCGGAAGTATCTTTTTCTGTCAGGCGAAAAACACGGACATCCGGATTGCACGTAAAGGGCTGGTAGTCTTGCGACTCCATAGACCGTTCAGCGCGAGCGGCCAGAGTCGCGTACCCGACCTTAGAGTCCCTTAAAACGGTCAGGCCTTTATGATCTTATGACTTACCTCAATCGAAGCGGATTACAGGTCGGCCTGGCCATGCAATGCACATGTGCGGACTTCTGAGGTGGTTTACAAGGGGGAATGAAATACTGTTATTAGTGCATTTCCTGGTTGACGGAAATACCGATTCACAACTAAACGCAGCGCTGAACAAAATACTTCGAATCAGGGAACCTCTTGTAGTCCGTATGAAATTAGAAAGGCCATTTACCATAGAATAAACTTTAAATCTCTAGTTTAGTGAATAATTTGTCTATCTTTGTCGGGACAGTTGGAGAGGGGGAGGGGCAATACGTTTTGTGCAGGGACACAGGAAGAAAAAGGGTAGTCACTGCACATGACTCCACCTACGCCGTCTTCCCTTCAAATTGGAGACGGATCCTTTATCTCTCGAGTATAAACACACGCTCGAATTCCAAAACAGAAGCACGAGTTGACGTATTCCGTGCGAGAGAAGGTGGACCTAGGGGAGGAGATATTGCTGTGAGAAGCAGAAACTTCGCATTCTGCAGGAATGCAGATCCGAGTTGTTACAACATAATCTCTTCCCTACGTCTCGCCCATTCTCGCATTGAATACATCAGCGCGTGCTTTTGTTGTGAATTTTGAGCACGTGTTTATACTCGCAAGATAAGGGATCCGTCTTTAATTTGAAGGGAGGACGAAGCAAGCGGCACCACCAATCAATCACGGCAAGAACGCTAGCTTCTTTCCGGAAGATATGAACATTAATACTGTCGACAATCAAGAACGTGGCGCGGTCTTTAAAAATTTTAGACATTCCTCGGCCTGAGTTAATCGGTATATTGCTGTATCGATGGGTAGTACATGCGATGACTTCGGACCCGCATGTACCGTTGTCGTTCGCCGACTCGTGGGGCAATACGGTTATAAACCGTGACCCTGACGAACCGCTTAATTATTTTTCGAAACACCAATATAGCAATAAAAAAGTATTATTCACCATCAATACCTACGCCTCGCGTTCGGACACAGGAAAAAATGGGTTATTATCGCCGGAAATAAGTCATAGCCTGCGTTAAATTTAAAAACAAAAAATCACCAATAAACTAACTAAAACTCACCCTTTCAGAAATTCACCTGCAGCTTGAAAACCTGCGTCACTAGGTCACTGAACTGATCCTGGTCAGCGACGGATGCGTCCAGGGCACAGCTGGTCCCAGGTATGCGACACCACCCAAAGTAAAAGGGTCGCAATGTCAAGTGCGATCGGGTTAATGTAGATACGGAATATTCACTTCACTGCACGGTTACTAACACTGATCACCTAATTTATTGTCCCACCAGGACAAGATGTTTTATGTAAAAAGAAGCCATTACATTTTCCAGACACACGTGCTTTGCAGAAGTGCAACGAACGAACCATCCTACACTTTCACAAAAGCCCGCGCTCCCTTCTTTTACTGCCAATGTACCCATTGCTTCGAGGTAGGCAGCAGACACCACGTGTTTCGGTTCGAAAGGGTCCGAAGAGAAGAGAAACTGAAAGTCTTCGAGTTGCTATAAAGAAAAAAATCCTGTTTCCTGTTTCCCTTTTCCGATATCCCGAGTTCACGTCTGCTACGAGGCGGAACCAACTATGTCATAAATTATCGAAAACTGTAGGAAATCGTTCTCTACCGCCGACTCGTGGGACAATACGATCATAAACCGCGACCCTGGCGAAGCGCGTGTTTATACTCGAGAGATAAGGGGTCGGTCTTTAATTTGAAGGTAGGACGAAGCAGGCGGGACTTTGCGCAAGTCAGCGAACTAAATGGTCTCCTTCTTCCTGTGTCTCTTCGCGAGCCGTATTGATGTTGAATAATACTTTTTAATTGCTAGTTCCCAAAAATTAATCAGCCTGATGGGCCAGAGCATTTCGCCAGGGTCGCGGTTTATGATCGTATTGTCCCACGAGTCGGCGGTAGAGAACGATTTCCTACAGTTTTCGGTAATTTATGACATAGTTGGTTCCGCCTCGTAGCAGACGTGAACTCGGTGTTCCGTCTTACCGGAACGAAAAGGGGCTCAGAGCGAGGCGGTAATTTTAACAGTTCGATATTGCCAGGCAATTGCTTACCGTCGAAGCCTTTTAGGAAACATTTGCCTGCCAGATGTCTAATAGGCGGCAATCGACATCGTGCCATCTTTTTTGGACAGCTCGACCATCCTCGCTCTGAGAAAATCCGTTCATTGTTTTGCCAGCGGGGTATACCGTAACCTCGACTCACTGCTGACTCGCGGGACAATACGGTCGTAAGCCGCGACCCTGGGCGAGACTCTTCGACCGGTCAACTTGGCGAAGGTTTGTTCGCCAGATGCCCGGTTTTTCCCGCACTACGTCACCAAGAGGGAGAGGGTTCCTCCACCACCGACATCACAGAGGGACGATTCCTCCTCTTCCACCGAAATCTAAGAGGGAAGGTTCCTCCTCTTCAAGGTGCTGGCTTCTTTTTACCTAAAGCATCTTATCCTGGTGGGAGTTAACTCATAATGGAATGAGAGAAACTACTTGGGGTAGAGGAAGTTGCTTGGAAAAGATCCTGTCAGTCAGTTTGCAATCGCGTCAGAGAAGAGTATTACGCGTTGTTCTGAGCATAAACCTAGAACAACGGAGACGCAATTACTGCTGTACGAGCATTTGGGCGGCTATATCCGCGGCACCGGACGCGGAGTGAAAATTCATTTTCACCAATTTTCATAAGGTACGAACAACGCGTTCCGTGAAAAATAAATTAAGTGATCAGTGTTAGTAACCGTGCAGTGAAGTGAATATTCCGTATCTACATTAACCCGATCGCACTTGACATTGCGACCCTTTTACTTTGAGTGGTGTCGCATACCTGGGACCAGCTGTGCACTAGACGCATCCGTCGCTGACCAGGACCAGTTCAGTGACCTAGTGACGCAGGTTTTCAAGCTGCAGGTGAATTTCCGAAAGGGTGAGTTTTAGTTACTTTATTGGTGATTATTAGTTATTAAATTTAACGCAGGATATGACTTATTTCCGGCGATAATTCTCTAAATTTCCGTACCTAAATTTTGTCTTCGGGGGTTTTAAACAGACTTATTCATTATCAGCAACAGTGTTGGCCGTTATTAAACTACGGATTCTTATCACAATAACGAACTACGATCACGTTTTGTTTATTTCCTGTTCCATTACTTTTTTGTTTATGCGATATTTGAAAACGAAATTTACGTACTTCTTGTCCTCTCACTTCAAATAATTATTATTTTCGATTCTGTTTTAAAAAAAAATGTGTATTCATTATTTTACGTTTGACATGATTTTCCTCGATTTATCTTTTACTCGTAATTCACTTTAAATGACAACCAAACGATGACGAAAGGTATCGATTGCCGTCGTTTTCGCAGAGATCTGATGAGCAATGCGGAGCTGGAAGAGTTTGGTTCTTAATAGGTATTCAAACTCCTTCGAGGATTGAAAGCCATAAACTTGCGGTTAAGTATCGCGGGGTGTTGTCTTCGCCACGGGATACGATGCGGCATCTCCTTGAGTCGAGTCGCTGGAGGATCACTCTTAAGAGTCTTTCCTTCCGAAAAACACACCACTTTGGGAATTACATGAAAGATCAGAAGTCAACACCCTGTTTCAATGTGTTGGTCTCACCAATATGCGCGAGCTACTATCCGTTTCAAACGCATGGTGCAAACTTTAGGGCATTATTACTGTAAAATGGAGACAGATCGGACACTATGTCATAGGACTTTTATGTTCCATTGGACCTCCCCTACCACCCCCTAAAATATTGCTACGTATACTGTTTACACCCTGTATAAAATTTGACAAAAATCTGTACAAAAATCCAAAAATTCGAAGTTATTTTCAACTAAAATTACTCAAATGCAGCTCCTCTATCAAAAAAACCTCACATAATCCAGAAAAATCGAAGTTGGGTTCAACAAAATTGTTTAAAATTTGACAAAAATCTGTACAAAAATCCAAAAATTCGAAGATAATTTCAACTAGAATTACTCAAATGCAGCTCCTCTATCAAAAAAACCTAACATAATCCAGAAAAATCGAAGTTGGTTTCAACAAAATTTTTTAAAATTTGACAAATATCTGTACAAAAATTCCAAAAATTCGAAGTTAATTTCAACTAGAATTACTCAAATGCAGCTCCTCTATCAAAAAATCCTAACATAATCCACAAAAATCGAAGTAGGTTTAAACAAAATTTTTTAAAATTTGACAAAAATCTGTACAAAGATCCAAAAATGCGAAGTTAATTTCTACTAGAATTACTCAAATGCAGCTCCTCTATCAAAAAAACCTAACATAATCCAGAAAAATCGAAGTTGGTTTCAACAAAATTTTTTATAATTTGACAAAAATCTGTACAAAAATCCAAAAATTCGAAGTTATTTTCAACTAAAATTACTCAAATGCAGCTCCTCAATCAAAAAAACTTTACATAATCCAGAAAAATCGAAGTAGGTTTATACAAAATTTTTTAAAATTTGACAAAAATCTGTACAAAAATCCATAAATTCGAAGTTAATTTCAACTAAAATTACTCAAATGCAGCTCCTCTATCAAAAAAACCTCACATAACCCAGAAAAATCGAAGTTGGGTTCAACAAAATTGTTTAAAATTTGACAAAAATCTGTACAAAAATCCAAAAATTCGAAGATAATTTCAACTAGAATTACTCAAATGCAGCTCCTCTATCAAAAAAACCTAACATAATCCAGAAAAATCGAAGTTGGTTTCAACAAAATTTTTTAAAATTTGACAAATATCTGTACAAAAATTCCAAAAATTCGAAGTTAATTTCAACTAGAATTACTCAAATGCAGCTCCTCTATCAAAAAATCCTAACATAATCCACAAAAATCGAAGTAGGTTTAAACAAAATTTTTTAAAATTTGACAAAAATCTGTACAAAAATCCAAAAATTCGAAGTTATTTTCAACTAAAATTACTCAAATGCAGCTCCTCTATGAAAAAAACCTAACATAATCCAGAAAAATCGAAGTTGGTTTCAACAAAATTTTTTATAATTTGACAAAAATCTGTACAAAAATCCAAAAATTCGAAGTTATTTTCAACTAAAATTACTCAAATGCAGCTCCTCTATGAAAAAAACCTAACATAATCCAGAAAAATCGAAGTTGGTTTCAACAAAATTTTTTATAATTTGACAAAAATCTGTACAAAAATCCAAAAATTCGAAGTTATTTTCAACTAAAATTACTCAAATGCAGCTCCTCTATCAAAAAAACTTTACATAATCCAGAAAAATCGAAGTAGGTTTATACAAAATTTTTTAAAATTTGACAAAAATCTGTACAAAAATCCATAAATTCGAAGTTAATTTCAACTAAAATTACTCAAATGCAGCTCCTCTATCAAAAAAACCTAACATAATCCAGAAAAATCGAAGTTGGTTTCAACAAAATTTTTTAAAATTTGACAAAAATCTGTACAAAGATCCAAAAATTCGAATTTAATTACAACTAAAATTACTCAAATGCAGCTCCTCTATCCAAAAAACCTAAAATATTCCAGAAAAATCGAAGTTGGGTTCAAAAAAATTTTTTAAAATTTGACAAAAATCTGAATATAAATCCAAAAATTCGAAGATAATTTCAACTAGAATTACTCAAATGCAGCTCCTCTATCAAAAAAACCTAACATAATCCAGAAAAATCGAAGTTGGTTTCACCAAAATTTTTTAAAATTTGATAAAAATCTGTACAAAGATCCAAAAATTCGAAGTTAGTTACAACTAAAATTACTCAAATGCAGCTCCTCTATCCAAAAAACCTAAAATATTCCAGAAAAATCGAAGTTGGGTTCAAAAAAATTTTTTAAAATTTGACAAAAATCTGAACATAAATCCAAAAATTCGAAGATAATTTCAACTAGAATTACTCAAATGCAGCTCCTCTATCAAAAAAACCTAACATAATCCAGAAAAATCGAAGTTGGTTTCAACAAAATTTTTTAAAATTTGACAAACATCAGTTCAAAAATCCCAAAATTCGAAGTTAATTTCAACTAAAATTACTCAAATGCAGCTCCTCTATCAAAAAAACCTAACGTAATCCAGAAAAATCGAAGTTGGTTTCAACACAATTTTTTATAATTTGACAAAAATCTGTACAAAGATCCAAAAATGCGAAGTTAATTTCTACTAGAATTACTCAAATGCAGCTCCTCTATCAAAAAAACCTAACATAATCCAGAAAAATCGAAGTTGGGTTCAACACAATTTTATAAAATTTGACAAAAATCTTTACAAAAAGCCAAAAATTCGAAGTTATTTTCAACTAAAATTACTCAAATGCAGCTCCTCTATCAAAAAAACTTTACATAATCCAGAAAAATCGAAGTAGGTTTAAACAAAATTGTTTAAAATTTGACAAAAATCTGTACAAAAATCCAAAAATTCGAAGTTATTTTCAACTAAAATTACTCAAATGCAGCTCCTCTATGAAAAAAACCTAACATAATCCAGAAAAATCGAAGTTGGTTTCAACAAAATTTTTTATAATTTGACAAAAATCTGTACAAAAATCCAAAAATTCGAAGTTATTTTCAACTAAAATTACTCAAATGCAGCTCCTCTATCAAAAAAACTTTGCATAATCCAGAAAAATCGAAGTAGGTTTATACAAAATTTTTTAAAATTTGATAAAAATCTGTACAAAGATCCAAAAATTCGAAGTTAATTACAACTAAAATTACTCAAATGCAGCTCCTCTATCCAAAAAACCTAAAATATTCCAGAAAAATCGAAGTTGGGTTCAAAAAAATTTTTTAAAATTTGACAAAAATCAGTACATAAATCCAAAAATTCGAAGATAATTTCAACTAGAATTACTCAAATGCAGCTCCTCTATCAAAAAAACCTAACATAATCCAGAAAAATCGAAGTAGGTTTAAACAAAATTTTTTACAATTTGACAAAAATCTGTACAAAAATCCAAAAATTCGAAGTTATTTTCAACTAAAAATACTCAAACGCAGCTCCTCTATCAAAAAAACCTAAGATAATCCAGAAAAATCGAAGTTGGTTTCAACAAAATTTTTTAAAAATTGCCAAACATCAGTTCAAAAATCCCCAAATTCGAAGTTAATTTCAACTAAAATTACTCAAATGCAGCTCCTCTATCAAAAAAACCTAACGTAATCCAGAAAAATCGAAGTTGGGTTCAAAAAAATTTTTTAAAATTTGACAAAAATCTGTACAAAGATCCAAAAATGCGAAGTTAATTTCTACTAGAATTACTCAAATGCAGCTCCTCTATCAAAAAAACCTAACATAATCCAGAAAAATCGAAGTAGGTTTAAACAAAATTTTTTACAATTTGACAAAAATCTGTACAAAAATCCAAAAATTCGAAGTTATTTTCAACTAAAAATACTCAAATGCAGCTCCTCTATCAAAAAAACCTAACATAATCCAGAAAAATCGAAGTAGGTTTATACAAAATTTTTTTAAAATTGACAAAAATCTGTACAAAAATCCATAAATTCGAAGTTAATTTCAACTAAAATTACTCAAATGCAGCTCTTCTATCAAAAAAACCTAACATAATCCAGAAAAATCGAAGTTGGTTTCAACAAAATTTTTTAAAATTTGACAAAAATCTGTACAAAGATCCAAAAATTCGAAGTTAATTACAACTAAAATTACTCAAATGCAGCTCCTCTATCCAAAAAACCTAAAATATTCCAGAAAAATCGAAGTTGGGTTCAAAAAAATTTTTTAAAATTTGACAAAAATCTGAACATAAATCCAAAAATTCGAAGATAATTTCAACTAGAATTACTCAAATGCAGCTCCTCTATCAAAAAAACCTAACATAATCCAGAAAAATCGAAGTAGGTTTAAACAAAATTTTTTACAATTTGACAAAAATCTGTACAAAAATCCAAAAATTCGAAGTTATTTTCAACTAAAAATACTCAAATGCAGCTCCTCTATCAAAAAAACCTAACATAATCCAGAAAAATCGAAGTTGGTTTCAACAAAATTTTTTAAAATTTGACAAACATCAGTTCAAAAATCCCAAAATTCGAAGTTAATTTCAACTAAAATTACTCAAATGCAGCTCCTCTATCAAAAAAACCTAACGTAATCCAGAAAAATCGAAGTTGGTTTCAACACAATTTTTTATAATTTGACAAAAATCTGTACAAAGATCCAAAAATGCGAAGTTAATTTCTACTAGAATTACTCAAATGCAGCTCCTCTATCAAAAAAACCTAACATAATCCAGAAAAATCGAAGTTGGGTTCAACAAAATTTTATAAAATTTGACAAAAATCTGTACAAAAATTCCAAAAATTCGAAGTTAATTTCAACTAGAATTACTCAAATGCAGCTCCTCTATCAAAAAATCCTAACATAATCCACAAAAATCGAAGTAGGTTTAAACAAAATTTTTTAAAATTTGACAAAAATCTGTACAAAGATCCAAAAATGCGAAGTTAATTTCTACTAGAATTACTCAAATGCAGCTCCTCTATCAAAAAAACCTAACATAATCCAGAAAAATCGAAGTTGGTTTCAACAAAATTTTTTATAATTTGACAAAAATCTGTACAAAAATCCAAAAATTCGAAGTTATTTTCAACTAAAATTACTCAAATGCAGCTCCTCTATCAAAAAAACTTTACATAATCCAGAAAAATCGAAGTAGGTTTATACAAAATTTTTTAAAATTTGACAAAAATCTGTACAAAAATCCATAAATTCGAAGTTAATTTCAACTAAAATTACTCAAATGCAGCTCCTCTATCAAAAAAACCTCACATAACCCAGAAAAATCGAAGTTGGGTTCAACAAAATTGTTTAAAATTTGACAAAAATCTGTACAAAAATCCAAAAATTCGAAGATAATTTCAACTAGAATTACTCAAATGCAGCTCCTCTATCAAAAAAACCTAACATAATCCAGAAAAATCGAAGTTGGTTTCAACAAAATTTTTTAAAATTTGACAAATATCTGTACAAAAATTCCAAAAATTCGAAGTTAATTTCAACTAGAATTACTCAAATGCAGCTCCTCTATCAAAAAATCCTAACATAATCCACAAAAATCGAAGTAGGTTTAAACAAAATTTTTTAAAATTTGACAAAAATCTGTACAAAAATCCAAAAATTCGAAGTTATTTTCAACTAAAATTACTCAAATGCAGCTCCTCTATGAAAAAAACCTAACATAATCCAGAAAAATCGAAGTTGGTTTCAACAAAATTTTTTATAATTTGACAAAAATCTGTACAAAAATCCAAAAATTCGAAGTTATTTTCAACTAAAATTACTCAAATGCAGCTCCTCTATGAAAAAAACCTAACATAATCCAGAAAAATCGAAGTTGGTTTCAACAAAATTTTTTATAATTTGACAAAAATCTGTACAAAAATCCAAAAATTCGAAGTTATTTTCAACTAAAATTACTCAAATGCAGCTCCTCTATCAAAAAAACTTTACATAATCCAGAAAAATCGAAGTAGGTTTATACAAAATTTTTTAAAATTTGACAAAAATCTGTACAAAAATCCATAAATTCGAAGTTAATTTCAACTAAAATTACTCAAATGCAGCTCCTCTATCAAAAAAACCTAACATAATCCAGAAAAATCGAAGTTGGTTTCAACAAAATTTTTTAAAATTTGACAAAAATCTGTACAAAGATCCAAAAATTCGAATTTAATTACAACTAAAATTACTCAAATGCAGCTCCTCTATCCAAAAAACCTAAAATATTCCAGAAAAATCGAAGTTGGGTTCAAAAAAATTTTTTAAAATTTGACAAAAATCTGAATATAAATCCAAAAATTCGAAGATAATTTCAACTAGAATTACTCAAATGCAGCTCCTCTATCAAAAAAACCTAACATAATCCAGAAAAATCGAAGTTGGTTTCACCAAAATTTTTTAAAATTTGATAAAAATCTGTACAAAGATCCAAAAATTCGAAGTTAGTTACAACTAAAATTACTCAAATGCAGCTCCTCTATCCAAAAAACCTAAAATATTCCAGAAAAATCGAAGTTGGGTTCAAAAAAATTTTTTAAAATTTGACAAAAATCTGAACATAAATCCAAAAATTCGAAGATAATTTCAACTAGAATTACTCAAATGCAGCTCCTCTATCAAAAAAACCTAACATAATCCAGAAAAATCGAAGTTGGTTTCAACAAAATTTTTTAAAATTTGACAAACATCAGTTCAAAAATCCCAAAATTCGAAGTTAATTTCAACTAAAATTACTCAAATGCAGCTCCTCTATCAAAAAAACCTAACGTAATCCAGAAAAATCGAAGTTGGTTTCAACACAATTTTTTATAATTTGACAAAAATCTGTACAAAGATCCAAAAATGCGAAGTTAATTTCTACTAGAATTACTCAAATGCAGCTCCTCTATCAAAAAAACCTAACATAATCCAGAAAAATCGAAGTTGGGTTCAACACAATTTTATAAAATTTGGCAAAAATCTTTACAAAAAGCCAAAAATTCGAAGTTATTTTCAACTAAAATTACTCAAATGCAGCTCCTCTATCAAAAAAACTTTACATAATCCAGAAAAATCGAAGTAGGTTTAAACAAAATTGTTTAAAATTTGACAAAAATCTGTACAAAAATCCAAAAATTCGAAGTTATTTTCAACTAAAATTACTCAAATGCAGCTCCTCTATGAAAAAAACCTAACATAATCCAGAAAAATCGAAGTTGGTTTCAACAAAATTTTTTATAATTTGACAAAAATCTGTACAAAAATCCAAAAATTCGAAGTTATTTTCAACTAAAATTACTCAAATGCAGCTCCTCTATCAAAAAAACTTTGCATAATCCAGAAAAATCGAAGTAGGTTTATACAAAATTTTTTAAAATTTGATAAAAATCTGTACAAAGATCCAAAAATTCGAAGTTAATTACAACTAAAATTACTCAAATGCAGCTCCTCTATCCAAAAAACCTAAAATATTCCAGAAAAATCGAAGTTGGGTTCAAAAAAATTTTTTAAAATTTGACAAAAATCAGTACATAAATCCAAAAATTCGAAGATAATTTCAACTAGAATTACTCAAATGCAGCTCCTCTATCAAAAAAACCTAACATAATCCAGAAAAATCGAAGTAGGTTTAAACAAAATTTTTTACAATTTGACAAAAATCTGTACAAAAATCCAAAAATTCGAAGTTATTTTCAACTAAAAATACTCAAACGCAGCTCCTCTATCAAAAAAACCTAAGATAATCCAGAAAAATCGAAGTTGGTTTCAACAAAATTTTTTAAAAATTGCCAAACATCAGTTCAAAAATCCCCAAATTCGAAGTTAATTTCAACTAAAATTACTCAAATGCACCTCCTCTATCAAAAAAACCTAACGTAATCCAGAAAAATCGAAGTTGGTTTCAACACAATTTTTTATAATTTGACAAAAATCTGTACAAAGATCCAAAAATGCGAAGTTAATTTCTACTAGAATTACTCAAATGCAGCTCCTCTATCAAAAAAACCTAACATAATCCAGAAAAATCGAAGTTGGGTTCAACAAAATTTTATAAAATTTGACAAAAATCTGTACAAAAATTCCAAAAATTCGAAGTTAATTTCAACTAGAATTACTCAAATGCAGCTCCTCTATCAAAAAATCCTAACATAATCCACAAAAATCGAAGTAGGTTTAAACAAAATTTTTTAAAATTTGACAAAAATCTGTACAAAGATCCAAAAATGCGAAGTTAATTTCTACTAGAATTACTCAAATGCAGCTCCTCTATCAAAAAAACCTAACATAATCCAGAAAAATCGAAGTTGGTTTCAACAAAATTTTTTATAATTTGACAAAAATCTGTACAAAAATCCAAAAATTCGAAGTTATTTTCAACTAAAATTACTCAAATGCAGCTCCTCTATCAAAAAAACTTTACATAATCCAGAAAAATCGAAGTAGGTTTATACAAAATTTTTTAAAATTTGACAAAAATCTGTACAAAAATCCATAAATTCGAAGTTAATTTCAACTAAAATTACTCAAATGCAGCTCCTCTATCAAAAAAACCTCACATAACCCAGAAAAATCGAAGTTGGGTTCAACAAAATTGTTTAAAATTTGACAAAAATCTGTACAAAAATCCAAAAATTCGAAGATAATTTCAACTAGAATTACTCAAATGCAGCTCCTCTATCAAAAAAACCTAACATAATCCAGAAAAATCGAAGTTGGTTTCAACAAAATTTTTTAAAATTTGACAAATATCTGTACAAAAATTCCAAAAATTCGAAGTTAATTTCAACTAGAATTACTCAAATGCAGCTCCTCTATCAAAAAATCCTAACATAATCCACAAAAATCGAAGTAGGTTTAAACAAAATTTTTTAAAATTTGACAAAAATCTGTACAAAAATCCAAAAATTCGAAGTTATTTTCAACTAAAATTACTCAAATGCAGCTCCTCTATGAAAAAAACCTAACATAATCCAGAAAAATCGAAGTTGGTTTCAACAAAATTTTTTATAATTTGACAAAAATCTGTACAAAAATCCAAAAATTCGAAGTTATTTTCAACTAAAATTACTCAAATGCAGCTCCTCTATGAAAAAAACCTAACATAATCCAGAAAAATCGAAGTTGGTTTCAACAAAATTTTTTATAATTTGACAAAAATCTGTACAAAAATCCAAAAATTCGAAGTTATTTTCAACTAAAATTACTCAAATGCAGCTCCTCTATCAAAAAAACTTTACATAATCCAGAAAAATCGAAGTAGGTTTATACAAAATTTTTTAAAATTTGACAAAAATCTGTACAAAAATCCATAAATTCGAAGTTAATTTCAACTAAAATTACTCAAATGCAGCTCCTCTATCAAAAAAACCTAACATAATCCAGAAAAATCGAAGTTGGTTTCAACAAAATTTTTTAAAATTTGACAAAAATCTGTACAAAGATCCAAAAATTCGAATTTAATTACAACTAAAATTACTCAAATGCAGCTCCTCTATCCAAAAAACCTAAAATATTCCAGAAAAATCGAAGTTGGGTTCAAAAAAATTTTTTAAAATTTGACAAAAATCTGAATATAAATCCAAAAATTCGAAGATAATTTCAACTAGAATTACGCAAATGCAGCTCCTCTATCAAAAAAACCTAACATAATCCAGAAAAATCGAAGTTGGTTTCACCAAAATTTTTTAAAATTTGATAAAAATCTGTACAAAGATCCAAAAATTCGAAGTTAGTTACAACTAAAATTACTCAAATGCAGCTCCTCTATCCAAAAAACCTAAAATATTCCAGAAAAATCGAAGTTGGGTTCAAAAAAATTTTTTAAAATTTGACAAAAATCTGAACATAAATCCAAAAATTCGAAGATAATTTCAACTAGAATTACTCA
The DNA here is from genome assembly GCA_951215215.1 of Andrena trimmerana. Lineage (NCBI taxonomy): Eukaryota > Metazoa > Arthropoda > Insecta > Hymenoptera > Andrenidae > Andrena > Andrena trimmerana. The sequence goes on from CATNUO010000082.1 coordinate 54,772, forward strand.
AATGCAGCTCCTCTATCAAAAAAACCTAACATAATCCAGAAAAATCGAAGTTGGTTTCAACAAAATTTTTTAAAATTTGACAAACATCAGTTCAAAAATCCCAAAATTCGAAGTTAATTTCAACTAAAATTACTCAAATGCAGCTCCTCTATCAAAAAAACCTAACGTAATCCAGAAAAATCGAAGTTGGTTTCAACACAATTTTTTATAATTTGACAAAAATCTGTACAAAGATCCAAAAATGCGAAGTTAATTTCTACTAGAATTACTCAAATGCAGCTCCTCTATCAAAAAAACCTAACATAATCCAGAAAAATCGAAGTTGGGTTCAACACAATTTTATAAAATTTGGCAAAAATCTTTACAAAAAGCCAAAAATTCGAAGTTATTTTCAACTAAAATTACTCAAATGCAGCTCCTCTATCAAAAAAACTTTACATAATCCAGAAAAATCGAAGTAGGTTTAAACAAAATTGTTTAAAATTTGACAAAAATCTGTACAAAAATCCAAAAATTCGAAGTTATTTTCAACTAAAATTACTCAAATGCAGCTCCTCTATGAAAAAAACCTAACATAATCCAGAAAAATCGAAGTTGGTTTCAACAAAATTTTTTATAATTTGACAAAAATCTGTACAAAAATCCAAAAATTCGAAGTTATTTTCAACTAAAATTACTCAAATGCAGCTCCTCTATCAAAAAAACTTTGCATAATCCAGAAAAATCGAAGTAGGTTTATACAAAATTTTTTAAAATTTGATAAAAATCTGTACAAAGATCCAAAAATTCGAAGTTAATTACAACTAAAATTACTCAAATGCAGCTCCTCTATCCAAAAAACCTAAAATATTCCAGAAAAATCGAAGTTGGGTTCAAAAAAATTTTTTAAAATTTGACAAAAATCAGTACATAAATCCAAAAATTCGAAGATAATTTCAACTAGAATTACTCAAATGCAGCTCCTCTATCAAAAAAACCTAACATAATCCAAAAAAATCGAAGTAGGTTTAAACAAAATTTTTTACAATTTGACAAAAATCTGTACAAAAATCCAAAAATTCGAAGTTATTTTCAACTAAAAATACTCAAACGCAGCTCCTCTATCAAAAAAACCTAAGATAATCCAGAAAAATCGAAGTTGGTTTCAACAAAATTTTTTAAAAATTGCCAAACATCAGTTCAAAAATCCCCAAATTCGAAGTTAATTTCAACTAAAATTACTCAAATGCAGCTCCTCTATCAAAAAAACCTAACGTAATCCAGAAAAATCGAAGTTGGGTTCAAAAAAATTTTTTAAAATTTGACAAAAATCTGTACAAAGATCCAAAAATGCGAAGTTAATTTCTACTAGAATTACTCAAATGCAGCTCCTCTATCAAAAAAACCTAACATAATCCAGAAAAATCGAAGTAGGTTTAAACAAAATTTTTTACAATTTGACAAAAATCTGTACAAAAATCCAAAAATTCGAAGTTATTTTCAACTAAAAATACTCAAATGCAGCTCCTCTATCAAAAAAACTTTACATAATCCAGAAAAATCGAAGTAGGTTTATACAAAATTTTTTAAAATTTGACAAAAATCTGTACAAAAATCCATAAATTCGAAGTTAATTTCAACTAAAATTACTCAAATGCAGCTCCTCTATCAAAAAAACCTAACATAATCCAGAAAAATCGAAGTTGGTTTCAACAAAATTTTTTAAAATTTGACAAAAATCTGTACAAAGATCCAAAAATTCGAATTTAATTACAACTAAAATTACTCAAATGCAGCTCCTCTATCCAAAAAACCTAAAATATTCCAGAAAAATCGAAGTTGGGTTCAAAAAAATTTTTTAAAATTTGACAAAAATCTGAATATAAATCCAAAAATTCGAAGATAATTTCAACTAGAATTACGCAAATGCAGCTCCTCTATCAAAAAAACCTAACATAATCCAGAAAAATCGAAGTTGGTTTCACCAAAATTTTTTAAAATTTGATAAAAATCTGTACAAAGATCCAAAAATTCGAAGTTAGTTACAACTAAAATTACTCAAATGCAGCTCCTCTATCCAAAAAACCTAAAATATTCCAGAAAAATCGAAGTTGGGTTCAAAAAAATTTTTTAAAATTTGACAAAAATCTGAACATAAATCCAAAAATTCGAAGATAATTTCAACTAGAATTACTCAAATGCAGCTCCTCTATCAAAAAAACCTAACATAATCCAGAAAAATCGAAGTTGGTTTCAACAAAATTTTTTAAAATTTGACAAACATCAGTTCAAAAATCCCAAAATTCGAAGTTAATTTCAACTAAAATTACTCAAATGCAGCTCCTCTATCAAAAAAACCTAACGTAATCCAGAAAAATCGAAGTTGGTTTCAACACAATTTTTTATAATTTGACAAAAATCTGTACAAAGATCCAAAAATGCGAAGTTAATTTCTACTAGAATTACTCAAATGCAGCTCCTCTATCAAAAAAACCTAACATAATCCAGAAAAATCGAAGTTGGGTTCAACACAATTTTATAAAATTTGGCAAAAATCTTTACAAAAAGCCAAAAATTCGAAGTTATTTTCAACTAAAATTACTCAAATGCAGCTCCTCTATCAAAAAAACTTTACATAATCCAGAAAAATCGAAGTAGGTTTAAACAAAATTGTTTAAAATTTGACAAAAATCTGTACAAAAATCCAAAAATTCGAAGTTATTTTCAACTAAAATTACTCAAATGCAGCTCCTCTATGAAAAAAACCTAACATAATCCAGAAAAATCGAAGTTGGTTTCAACAAAATTTTTTATAATTTGACAAAAATCTGTACAAAAATCCAAAAATTCGAAGTTATTTTCAACTAAAATTACTCAAATGCAGCTCCTCTATCAAAAAAACTTTGCATAATCCAGAAAAATCGAAGTAGGTTTATACAAAATTTTTTAAAATTTGATAAAAATCTGTACAAAGATCCAAAAATTCGAAGTTAATTACAACTAAAATTACTCAAATGCAGCTCCTCTATCCAAAAAACCTAAAATATTCCAGAAAAATCGAAGTTGGGTTCAAAAAAATTTTTTAAAATTTGACAAAAATCAGTACATAAATCCAAAAATTCGAAGATAATTTCAACTAGAATTACTCAAATGCAGCTCCTCTATCAAAAAAACCTAACATAATCCAGAAAAATCGAAGTAGGTTTAAACAAAATTTTTTACAATTTGACAAAAATCTGTACAAAAATCCAAAAATTCGAAGTTATTTTCAACTAAAAATACTCAAACGCAGCTCCTCTATCAAAAAAACCTAAGATAATCCAGAAAAATCGAAGTTGGTTTCAACAAAATTTTTTAAAAATTGCCAAACATCAGTTCAAAAATCCCCAAATTCGAAGTTAATTTCAACTAAAATTACTCAAATGCAGCTCCTCTATCAAAAAAACCTAACGTAATCCAGAAAAATCGAAGTTGGGTTCAAAAAAATTTTTTAAAATTTGACAAAAATCTGTACAAAGATCCAAAAATGCGAAGTTAATTTCTACTAGAATTACTCAAATGCAGCTCCTCTATCAAAAAAACCTAACATAATCCAGAAAAATCGAAGTAGGTTTAAACAAAATTTTTTACAATTTGACAAAAATCTGTACAAAAATCCAAAAATTCGAAGTTATTTTCAACTAAAAATACTCAAATGCAGCTCCTCTATCAAAAAAACCTAACATAATCCAGAAAAATCGAAGTAGGTTTATACAAAATTTTTTTAAAATTGACAAAAATCTGTACAAAAATCCAAAAATTCGAAGTTAATTTCAACTAGAATTACTCAAATGCAGCTCCTCTATCAAAAAAACATAACATAATCCAGAAAAATCGAAGTAGGTTTAAACAAAATTTTTTACAATTTGACAAAAATCTGTACAAAAATCCAAAAATTCGAAGTTATTTTCAACTAAAAATACTCAAATGCAGCTCCTCTATCAAAAAAACCTAACATAATCCAGAAAAATCGAAGTTGGTTTCAACAAAATTTTTTAAAATTTGACAAACATCAGTTCAAAAATCCCAAAATTCGAAGTTATTTTCAACTAAAATTACTCAAATGCAGCTCCTCTATCAAAAAAACCTAACGTAATCCAGAAAAATCGAAGTTGGTTTCAACACAATTTTTTATAATTTGACAAAAATCTGTACAAAAATCCAAAAATTCGAAGATAATTTCAACTAGAATTACTCAAATGCAGCTCCTCTATCAAAAAAACCTAACATAATCCAGAAAAATCGAAGTTGGTTTCAACAAAATTTTTTAAAATTTGACAAAAATCTGTACAAAGATCCAAAAATTCGAAGTTAATTACAACTAAAATTACTCAAATGCAGCTCCTCTATCCAAAAAAACCGAAAATATTCCAGAAAAATCGAAGTTGGGTTCAAAAAATTTTTTAAAATTTGACAAAAATCTGAACATAAATCCAAAAATTCGAAGATAATTTCAACTAGAATTACTCAAATGCAGCTCCTCTATCAAAAAAACCTAACATAATCCAGAAAAATCGAAGTAGGTTTAAACAAAATTTTTTACAATTTGACAAAAATCTGTACAAAAATCCAAAAATTCGAAGTTATTTTCAACTAAAAATACTCAAATGCAGCTCCTCTATCAAAAAAACCTAACATAATCCAGCCAAATCGAAGTTGGTTTCAACAAAATTTTTTAAAATTTGACAAACATCAGTTCAAAAATCCCAAAATTCGAAGTTAATTTCAACTAAAATTACTCAAATGCTGCTCCTCTATCAAAAAAACCTAACGTAATCCAGAAAAATCGAAGTTGGTTTCAACACAATTTTTTATAATTTGACAAAAATCTGTACAAATATCCAAAAATTCGAAATTATTTTCAACTAAAATTATTCAAATGCAGCTCCTCTAACAAAAAAACTTTACATAATCCAGAAAAATTGAAGTTGGTTTCAACAAAATTTTTTAAAATTTGACAAAAATCTGTACAAAAATCCAAAAATTCGAAGTTAATTTCAACTAGAATTACTCAAATGCAGCTCCTCTATCAAAAAAACCTAACATAATCCAGAAAAATCGAAGTAGGTTTAAACAAAATTTTTTACAATTTGACAAAAATCTGTACAAAAATCCAAAAATTCGAAGTTATTTTCAACTAAAAATACTCAAATGCAGCTCCTCTATCAAAAAAACCTAACATAATCCAGAAAAATCGAAGTTGGTTTCAACAAAATTTTTTAAAATTTGACAAACATCAGTTCAAAAATCCCAAAATTCGAAGTTATTTTCAATTAAAATTACTCAAATGCAGCTCCTCTATCAAAAAAACCTAACGTAATCCAGAAAAATCGAAGTTGGTTTCAACACAATTTTTTATAATTTGACAAAAATCTGTATAAAAATCCAAAAATTCGAAGATAATTTCAACTAGAATTACTCAAATGCAGCTCCTCTATCAAAAAAACCTAACATAATCCAGAAAAATCGAAGTTGGTTTCAACAAAATTTTTTAAAATTTGACAAAAATCTGTACAAAGATCCAAAAATTCGAAGTTAATTACAACTAAAATTACTCAAATGCAGCTCCTCTATCCAAAAAACCTAAAATATTCCAGAAAAATCGAAGTTGGGTTCAAAAAAATTTTTTAAAATTTGACAAAAATCTGAACATAAATCCAAAAATTCGAAGATAATTTCAACTAGAATTACTCAAATGCAGCTCCTCTATCAAAAAAACCTAACATAATCCAGAAAAATCGAAGTAGGTTTAAACAAAATTTTTTACAATTTGACAAAAATCTGTACAAAAATCCAAAAATTCGAAGTTATTTTCAACTAAAAATACTCAAATGCAGCTCCTCTATCAAAAAAACCTAACATAATCCAGCCAAATCGAAGTTGGTTTCAACAAAATTTTTTAAAATTTGACAAACATCAGTTCAAAAATCCCAAAATTCGAAGTTAATATCAACTAGAATTACTCAAATGCAGCTCCTCTATCAAAAAAACCTAACATAATCCAGAAAAATCGAAGTAGGTTTAAACAAAATTTTTTACAATTTGACAAAAATCTGTACAAAAATCCAAAAATTCGAAGTTAATTTCAACTAGAATTACTCAAATGCAGCTCCTCTATCAAAAAAACCTAACATAATCCAGAAAAATCGAAGTAGGTTTAAACAAAATTTTTTACAATTTGACAAAAATCTGTACAAAAATCCAAAAATTCGAAGTTATTTTCAACTAAAAATACTCAAATGCAGCTCCTCTATCAAAAAAACCTAACATAATCCAGAAAAATCGAAGTTGGTTTCAACAAAATTTTTTAAAATTTGACAAACATCAGTTCAAAAATCCCAAAATTCGAAGTTATTTTCAACTAGAATTACATAAATGCAGCTCCTCTATCAAAAAAACCTAACATAATCCAGAAAAATCGAAGTAGGTTTAAACAAAATTTTTTACAATTTGACAAAAATCTGTACAAAAATCCAAAAATTCGAAGTTATTTTCAACTAAAAATACTCAAATGCAGCTCCTCTATCAAAAAAACCTAACATAATCCAGAAAAATCGAAGTTGGTTTCAACAAAATTTTTTTAAATTTGACAAACATCAGTTCAAAAATCCCAAAATTCGAAGTTAATTTCAACTAAAATTACTCAAATATAGCTCCTCTATCAAAAAACCCTAACGTAATCCAGAAAAATCGAAGTTGGTTTCAACACAATTTTTTATAATTTGACAAAAATCTGTACAAAAATCCAAAAATTCGAAATTATTTTCAACTAAAATTACTCAAATGCAGCTCCTCTAACAAAAAAACTTTACATAATCCAGAAAAATCGAAGTAGGCTTAAACAAAATTTTTTAAAATTTGTCAAAAATCTGCACAAAAATCAAAAAATTCGAAGTTAATTACAACTAAAATTACTCAAATGCAGCTCCTCTATCAAAAAAACCTAATGTAATTCAGAAAAATCGAAGTTGGTTTCAACACAATTTTTTATAATTTGACAAAAATCTGTACAAAAATCCCAAAATTCGAAATTATTTTCAACTAAAATTACTCAAATGCAGCTCCTCTAACAAAAAAACTTTACATAATCCAGAAAAATCGAAGTAGGCTTAAACAAAATTTTTTAAAATTTGTCAAAAATCTGCACAAAAATCAAAAAATTCGAAGTTAATTACAACTAAAATTACTCAAATGCAGCTCCTCTATCAAAAAAACCTAATGTAATCCAGAAAAATCGAAGTTGGTTTCAACAAAATTATTTATAATTTGACAAAAATCTGTACAAACATCCAAAAATTCGAAGTTAATTTCAACTAAAATTACTCAAATGCAGCTCCTTTATCAAAAAAACCTAACATATTCCAGAAAAATCGAAGTTGGTTTCAACAAAATTTTTTAAAATTTGACCAACATCTGTTCAAAAATCCATAAATTCGAAGTTAATTTCAACTAAAATTACTCAAATGCAGCTCCTCTATCAAAAAAACCTAACATAATCCAGAAAAATCGAAGTTGGTTTCAACAAAATTTTTTAAAATTTGACAAACATCAGTTCAAAAATCCCAAAATTCGAAGTTAATTTCAACTAAAATTACTCAAATGCAGCTCCTCTATCAAAAAAACCTATCGTAATCCAGAAAAATCGAAGTTGGTTTCAACAAAATTTTATAAAATTTGACAAAAATCTTTACAAAAATCCAAAAATTCGAAGTTATTTTCAACTAAAATTACTCAAATGCAGCTCCTCTATCAAAAAAACCTCACATAATCCAGAAAAATCGAAGTTGGGTTCAACAAAATTTTTTAAAATTTGACAAAAATCTGTACAAAAATCCAAAAATTCGAAGATAATTTCAACTAGAATTACTCAAATGCAGCTCCTCTATCAAAAAAACCTAACATAATCCAGAAAAATCGAAGTAGGTTTAAACAAAATTTTTTACAATTTGACAAAAATCTGTACAAAAATCCAAAAATTCGAAGTTAATTTCAACTAGAATTACTCAAATGCAGCTCCTCTATCAAAAAAACCTAACATAATCCAGAAAAATCGAAGTTGGTTTGAACAAAATTTTTTAAAATTTGACAAAAATCTGTACAAAAATCCAAAAATTCGAAGTTATTTTCAACTAAAATTACTCAAATGCAGCTCCTCTATCAAAAAAACCTCACATAATCCAGAAAAATCGAAGTTGGGTTCAACAAAATTTTTTAAAATTTGACAAAAATCTGTACAAAAATCCAAAAATTCGAAGATAATTTCAACTAGAATTACTCAAATGCAGCTCCTCTATCAAAAAAACCTAACATAATCCAGAAAAATCGAAGTAGGTTTAAACAAAATTTTTTACAATTTGACAAAAATCCGTACAAAAATCCAAAAATTCGAAGTTATTTTCAACTAAAATTACTCAAATGCAGCTCCTCTATCAAAAAAACCTAACATAATCCAGAAAAATCGAAGTTGGTTTCAACAAAATTTTTTATAATTTGACAAAATCTGTACAAAAATCCAAAAATTCGAAGTTATTTTCAACTAAAATTACTCAAATGCAGCTCCTCTATCAAAAAAGCTTTACATAATCCAGAAAAATCGAAGTAGGTTTAAACAAAATTTTTTAAAATTTGACAAAAATCTGTACAAAAATCCAAAAATTCGAAGTTATTTTCAACTAAAATTACTCAAATGCAGTTCCTCTATCAAAAAAACCTAACATAATCCAGAAAAATCGAAGTTGGTTTCAACAAAATTTTTTATAATTTGTCAAAAATCTGTACAAAAATCCAAAAATTCGAAGTTATTTTCAACTAAAATTACTCAAATGCAGCTCCTCTATCAAAAAAACCTCACATAATCCAGAAAAATCGAAGTTGGGTTCAACAAAATTTTTTAAAATTTGACAAAAATCTGTACAAAAATCCAAAAATTCGAAGATAATTTCAACTAGAATTACTCAAATGCAGCTCCTCTATCAAAAAAACCTAACATAATCCAGAAAAATCTAAGTTGTTTTCAACAAAATTTTTAAAATTTGACAAATATCTGTACAAAAATTCCAAAAATTCGAAGTTAATTTCAACTAGAATTACTCAAATGCAGCTCCTCTATCAAAAAAACCTAACATAATCCAGAAAAATCGAAGTAGGTTTAAACAAAATTTTTTACAATTTGACAAAAATCTGTACAAAAATCCAAAAATTCGAAGTTATTTTCAACTAAAATTACTCAAATGCAGCTCCTCTATCAAAAAAACCTAACATAATCCAGAAAAATCGAAGTTGGTTTCAACAAAATTTTTTATAATTTGACAAAAATCTGTACAAAAATCCAAAAATTCGAAGTTATTTTCAACTAAAATTACTCAAATGCAGCTCCTCTATCAAAAAAACCTCTCATAATCCAGAAAAATCGAAGTTGGGTTCAACAAAATTTTTTAAAATTTGACAAAAATCTGTACAAAAATCCAAAATTCGAAGATAATTTCAACTAGAATTACTCAAATGCAGCTCCTCTATCAAAAAAACCTAACATAATCCAGAAAAATCGAAGTAGGTTTAAACAAAATTTTTTACAATTTGACAAAAATCTGTACAAAAATCCAAAAATTCGAAGTTAATTTCAACTAGAATTACTCAAATGCAGCTCCTCTATCAAAAAAACCTCACATAATCCAGAAAAATCGAAGTTGGGTTCAACAAAATTTTTTAAAATTTGACAAAAATCTGTACAAAAATCCAAAAATTCGAAGATAATTTCAACTAGAATTACTCAAATGCAGCTCCTCTATCAAAAAAACCTAACATAATCCAGAAAAATCTAAGTTGGTTTCAACAAAATTTTTTAAAATTTGACAAATATCTGTACAAAAATTCCAAAATTCGAAGTTAATTTCTACTAGAATTACTCAAATGCAGCTCCTCTATCAAAAAAACCTAACATAATCCAGAAAAATCGAAGTTGGGTTCAACAAAATTTATAAAATTTGACAAAAATCTTTACAAAAATCCAAAAATTCGAAGTTATTTTCAACTAAAATTACTCAAATGCAGCTCCTTTATCAAAAAACTTTACATAATCCAGAAAAATCGAAGTAGGTTTAAACAAAATTTTTTATAATTTGACAAAAATCTGTACAAAAATCCAAAAATTCGAAGTTATTTTCAACTAAAATTACTCAAATGCAGCTCCTCTATCAAAAAAACCTCACATAATCCAGAAAAATCGAAGTTGGGTTCAACAAAATTTTTTAAAATTTGACAAAAATCTGTACAAAAATCCAAAAATTCGAAGATAATTTCAACTAGAATTACTCAAATGCAGCTCCACTATCAAAAAAACCTAACATAATCCAGAAAAATCTAAGTTGGTTTCAACAAAATTTTTTAAAATTTGACAAATATCTGTACAAAAATTCCAAAAATTCGAAGTTAATTTCAACTAGAATTACTCAAATGCAGCTCCTCTATCAAAAAAACCTAACATAATCCAGAAAAATCGAAGTAGGTTTAAACAAAATTTTTTACAATTTGACAAAAATCTGTACAAAAATCCAAAAATTCGAAGTTATTTTCAACTAAAATTACTCAAATGCAGCTCCTCTATCAAAAAAACCTAACATAATCCAGAAAAATCGAAGTTGGTTTCAACAAAATTTTTTATAATTTGACAAAAATCTGTACAAAAATCCAAAAATTCGAAGTTATTTTCAACTAAAATTACTCAAATGCAGCTCCTCTATCAAAAAAACCTCACATAATCCAGAAAAATCGAAGTTGGGTTCAACAAAATTTTTTAAAATTTGACAAAAATCTGTACAAAAATCCAAAAATTCGAAGATAATTTCAACTAGAATTACTCAAATGCAGCTCCTCTATCAAAAAAACCTAACATAATCCAGAAAAATCTAAGTTGGTTTCAACAAAATTTTTTAAAATTTGACAAATATCTGTACAAAAATTCCAAAAATTCGAAGTTAATTTCAACTAGAATTACTCAAATGCAGCTCCTCTATCAAAAAAACCTAACATAATCCAGAAAAATCGAAGTAGGTTTAAACAAAATTTTTTACAATTTGACAAAAATCTGTACAAAAATCCAAAAATTCGAAGTTATTTTCAACTAAAATTACTCAAATGCAGCTCCTCTATCAAAAAAACCTAACATAATCCAGAAAAATCGAAGTTGGTTTCAACAAAATTTTTTAAAATTTGACAAAAATCTGTACAGGAATCCAAAAATTCGAAGTTAATTTCAACTAAAATTACTCAAATGCAGCTCCTTTATCAAAAAAACCTAACATAATCCAGAAAAATCGAAGTTGGATTCAACAAAATTTTTTAAAATTTGACAAAAATCTGAACAAAAATCCAAAAATTCGAAGATAGTTTCAACTAGAATTACTCAAATGCAGCTCCTCTATCAAAAAAACCTAACATAATCCAGAAAAATCGAAGTTGGGTTCAACAAAATTTTTTAAAATTTGACAAAAATCTGTACAAAAATCCAAAAATTCGAAGATAATTTCAACTAGAATTACTCAAATGCAGCTCCTCTATCAAAAAAACCTAACATAATCCAGAAAAATCGATGTTGGTTTCAACAAAATTTTTTAAAATTTGACAAAAAACTTTACAAAGATCCAAAAATTCGAAGTTAATTACAACTGAAATTACTCAAATGCAGCTCCTCTATCCAAAAAACCTAAAATAATCCAGAAAAATCGAAGTTGGTTTCAACAAAATTTTTTAAAATTTGACAAAAATCTGTACAAAAATCCAAAAAATCGAAGTTAATTTCAACTAGAATTACTCAAATGCAGCTCGTCTATCAAAAATACCTAACATAATCCAGATAAATCGAAGTTGGTTTCAACAAAATTTTTTAAAATTTGACCAAAATCTGCACAAGAATCCAAAAATTCGACGTTAATTTCAACTAAAATTACTCAAATGCAGCTCCTCTATCAAAAAAACCTCACATAATCCAGAAAAATCGAAGTTGGGTTCAACAAAATTTTTTAAAATTGGACAAAAATCTGTACAAAAATCCAAAAATTCGAAGATAATTTCAACTAGAATTACTCAAATGCAGCTCCTCTATCAAAAAAACCTAACGTAATCCAGAAAAATCGAAGTTGGTTTCAACACAATTTTTTATAATTTGACAAAAATCTGTACAAACATCCAAAAATTCGAAAATAATTTCAACTAAAATTACTCAAATGCAGCTCCTCTATAAAAAAACCTAACATAATCCAGAAAAATCGAAGTTGGTTTCAACAAAATTTTTTAAAATTTGACAAAAATCTGTACAAAAATCCAAAAATTCGAAGTTAATTTCAACTAGAATTACTCAAATGCAGCTCGTCTATCAAAAAAACCTCACATAATCCAGAAAAATCGAAGTTGGGTTCAACAAAATTTTTTAAAATTTGACAAAAATCTGTACAAAAATCCAAAAATTCGAAGATAATTTCAACTAGAATTACTCAAATGCAGCTCCTCTATCAAAAAAACCTAACATAATCCAGAAAAATCGAAGTTGGGTTCAACAAAATTTTATAAAATTTGACAAAAATCTTTACAAAAATCCAAAAATTCGAAGTTATTTTCAACTAAAATTACTCAAATGCAGCTCCTCTATCAAAAAAACTTTACATAATCCAGAAAAATCGAAGTAGGTTTAAACAAAATTTTTTAAAATTTGACAAAAATCTGTACAAAAATCCATAAATTCATAGTTATTTTCAACTAAAAATACTCAAATGCAGCTCCTCTATCAAAAAAACCTAACATAATCCTGAAAAATCGAAGTTGGTTTCAACAAAATTTTTTAAAATTTGACAAACATCAGTTCAAAAATCCCAAAATTCGAAGTTAATTTCAACTAAAATTACTCAAATGCAGCTCCTCTATCAAAAAAACCTAAAATAATCCAGAAAAAACGAAGTTGGTTTAAACAAAATTTTTTAAAATTTGACAAAAATCTTTACAAAAATCCAAAAATTCGAAATCATTTTCAACTAAAATTAATCAAATGCAGCTCCTCTATCAAAAAAACCTAACATAATCCAGAAAAATCGAAGTTGGGTTCAACAAAATTTTTTAAAATTTGACAAAAATCTGAACAAAAATCCAAAAATTCGAAGATAATTTAAACTAGAATTACTCAAATGCAGCTCCTCTATAAAAAAAACCTAACATGATCCAGAAAAATCGAAGTTGGTTTCAACAAAATTTTTTAAAATTTGACAAACATCAGTTCAAAAATCCCAAAATTCGAAGTTAATTTCAACTAAAATTATTCAAATGCAGCTCCTCTATCAAAAAAACTTTACATAATCCAGAAAAATCGAAGTTGGTTTCAACAAAATTTTTTAAAATTTGACAAATATCTGTACAAAAATCCAAAAAATCGAAGTTAATTTCTACTAGAATTACTCAAATGCAGCTCGTCTATCAAAAAAACCTAACATAATCCAGAAAAATCGAAGTTGGTTTCAACAAAATTTTTTAAAATTTGACAAAAATCTGTACAAGAATCCAAAAATTCGAAGTTAATTTCAACTAAAATTACTCAAATGCAGCTCCTCTATCAAAAAAACTTTACATAATCCAGAAAAAACGAAGTTGGTTTCAACAAAATTTTTAAAAATTTGACAAAAATCTGTACAAAAATCCAAAAATTCGAAGTTAATTTCAACTAAAATTACTCAAATGCAGCTCCTCTATCAAAAAAACCTAACATAATCCAGAAAAATCGAAGTTGGGTTCAACAAAATTTTATAAAATTTTACAAAAATCCAAAAATTCGAAGTTAATTACAACTAGAATTACTCAAATGCAGCTCCTCTATCAAAAAAACCTAACATAATCCAGAAAAATCGAAGTTGGTTTCAACAAAATTTTTTAAAATTTGACAAAAATCTGTACAAAGATCCAAAAATTCGAAATTATTTTCAACTAAAATTACTCAAATGCAGCTCCTCTAACAAAAAAACTTTACATAATCCAGAAAAATCGAAGTTGGTTTCAACAAAATTTTTTAAAATTTGACAAAAATCTGTACAAAAATCCAAAAATTCGAAGTTAATTTCTACTAGAATTACTCAAATGCAGCTCCTCTATCAAAAAAACCTAACATAATCCAGAAAAATCGAAGTTGGGTTCAACAAAATTTTATAAAATTTGACAAAAATCTTTACAAAAATCCAAAAATTCGAAGTTATTTTGAACTAAAATTACTCAAATGCAGCTCCTCTAACAAAAAAACTTTACATAATCCAGTAAAATCGAGGTAGGTTTAAACAAAATTTTTTAAAATTTGACCAAAATCTGTACAAAAATCCACAAATTCGAAGTTATTTTCAACTAGAATTACTCAAATGCAGCTCCTCTATCATAAAAACCTAACATAATCCAGAAAAATCGAAGTTGGTTTAAACAAAATTTTTTAAAATTTGACAAAAATCTGTACAAAGATCCAAAAATTCGAAGTTAATTACAACTAAAATTACTCAAATGCAGCTCCTCTATCCAAAAAACCTAAAATATTCCAGAAAAATCGAAGTTGGGTTCAAAAAAATTTTTTAAAATTTGACAAAAATCTGAACATAAATCCAAAAATTCGAAGATAATTTCAACTAGAATTACTCAAATGCAGCTCCTCTATCAAAAAAACCTAATGTAATCCAGAAAAATCGAAGTTGGTTTCAACACAATTGTTTATAATTTGACAAAAATCTGTACAAACATCCAAAAATTCGAAAATAATTTCAACTAAAATTACTCAAATGCAGCTCCTCTATCAAAAAAACCAAACATAATCCAGAAAAATCGAAGTAGGTTTAAACAAAATTTTTTAAAATTTGACAAAAATCTGTACAAAAATGCAAAAATTCGAAGTTAATTACAACTAAAATTACTCAAATGCAGCTCCTCTATCAAAAAAACCTCACATAATCCAGAAAAATCGAAGTTGGGTTCAACAAAATTTTTTAAAATTTGACAAAAATCTGTACAAAAATCCAAAAAATCGAAGTTAATTTCAACTAGAATTACTCAAATGCCTCAAAATAAATCAAAAAAACCTAACATAATCCAGAAAAATCGAAGTTGGTTTCAACAAAATTTTTTAAAATTTGACAAACATCAGTTCAAAAATCCCAAAATTCGAAGTTAATTTCAACTAAAATTACTCAAATGCAGCTCCTCTATCAAAAAAACCTAACGTAATCCAGAAAAATCGATGTTGGTTTCAACACAATTTTTTATAATTTGACAAAAATCTGTACAAAAATCCAAAAATTCGAAATTATTTTCAACTAAAATTACTCAAATGCAGCTCCTCTATCAAAAAAACTTTACATAATCCAGAAAAATCGAAGTAGGTTTAAACAAAATTTTTTAAAATTTGACAAAAATCTGTACAAAAATCCATAAATTCGAAGTTATTTTCAACTAAAATTACTCAAATGCAGCTCCTCTATCAAAAAAACCTAACATAATCCAGAAAAATCGAAGTAGGTTTAAACAAAATTTTTTACAATTTAACAAAAATCTGTACAAAAATCCATAAATTCATAGTTATTTTCAACTAAAAATACTCAAATGCAGCTCCTCTATCAAAAAAACCTAACATAATCCTGAAAAATCGAAGTTGGTTTCAACAAAATTTTTTAAAATTTGACAAACATCAGTTCAAAAATCCCAAAATTCGAAGTTAATTTCAACTAAAATTACTCAAATGCAGCTCCTCTATCAAAAAAACCTAAAATAATCCAGAAAAAACGAAGTTGGTTTAAACAAAATTTTTTAAAATTTGACAAAAATCTTTACAAAAATCCAAAAATTCGAAATCATTTTCAACTAAAATTAATCAAATGCAGCTCCTCTATCAAAAAAACCTAACATAATCCAGAAAAATCGAAGTTGGGTTCAACAAAATTTTTTAAAATTTGACAAAAATCTGAACAAAAATCCAAAAATTCGAAGATAATTTAAACTAGAATTACTCAAATGCAGCTCCTCTATAAAAAAAACCTAACATGATCCAGAAAAATCGAAGTTGGTTTCAACAAAATTTTTTAAAATTTGACAAACATCAGTTCAAAAATCCCAAAATTCGAAGTTAATTTCAACTAAAATTATTCAAATGCAGCTCCTCTATCAAAAAAACTTTACATAATCCAGAAAAATCGAAGTTGGTTTCAACAAAATTTTTTAAAATTTGACAAATATCTGTACAAAAATCCAAAAAATCGAAGTTAATTTCTACTAGAATTACTCAAATGCAGCTCGTCTATCAAAAAAACCTAACATAATCCAGAAAAATCGAAGTTGGTTTCAACAAAATTTTTTAAAATTTGACAAAAATCTGTACAAGAATCCAAAAATTCGAAGTTAATTTCAACTAAAATTACTCAAATGCAGCTCCTCTATCAAAAAAACTTTACATAATCCAGAAAAAACGAAGTTGGTTTCAACAAAATTTTTAAAAATTTGACAAAAATCTGTACAAAAATCCAAAAATTCGAAGTTAATTTCAACTAAAATTACTCAAATGCAGCTCCTCTATCAAAAAAACCTAACATAATCCAGAAAAATCGAAGTTGGGTTCAACAAAATTTTATAAAATTTTACAAAAATCCAAAAATTCGAAGTTAATTACAACTAGAATTACTCAAATGCAGCTCCTCTATCAAAAAAACCTAACATAATCCAGAAAAATCGAAGTTGGTTTCAACAAAATTTTTTAAAATTTGACAAAAATCTGTACAAAGATCCAAAAATTCGAAATTATTTTCAACTAAAATTACTCAAATGCAGCTCCTCTAACAAAAAAACTTTACATAATCCAGAAAAATCGAAGTTGGTTTCAACAAAATTTTTTAAAATTTGACAAAAATCTGTACAAAAATCCAAAAATTCGAAGTTAATTTCTACTAGAATTACTCAAATGCAGCTCCTCTATCAAAAAAACCTAACATAATCCAGAAAAATCGAAGTTGGGTTCAACAAAATTTTATAAAATTTGACAAAAATCTTTACAAAAATCCAAAAATTCGAAGTTATTTTGAACTAAAATTACTCAAATGCAGCTCCTCTAACAAAAAAACTTTACATAATCCAGTAAAATCGAGGTAGGTTTAAACAAAATTTTTTAAAATTTGACCAAAATCTGTACAAAAATCCACAAATTCGAAGTTATTTTCAACTAGAATTACTCAAATGCAGCTCCTCTATCATAAAAACCTAACATAATCCAGAAAAATCGAAGTTGGTTTAAACAAAATTTTTTAAAATTTGACAAAAATCTGTACAAAGATCCAAAAATTCGAAGTTAATTACAACTAAAATTACTCAAATGCAGCTCCTCTATCCAAAAAACCTAAAATATTCCAGAAAAATCGAAGTTGGGTTCAAAAAAATTTTTTAAAATTTGACAAAAATCTGAACATAAATCCAAAAATTCGAAGATAATTTCAACTAGAATTACTCAAATGCAGCTCCTCTATCAAAAAAACCTAATGTAATCCAGAAAAATCGAAGTTGGTTTCAACACAATTGTTTATAATTTGACAAAAATCTGTACAAACATCCAAAAATTCGAAAATAATTTCAACTAAAATTACTCAAATGCAGCTCCTCTATCAAAAAAACCAAACATAATCCAGAAAAATCGAAGTAGGTTTAAACAAAATTTTTTAAAATTTGACAAAAATCTGTACAAAAATGCAAAAATTCGAAGTTAATTACAACTAAAATTACTCAAATGCAGCTCCTCTATCAAAAAAACCTCACATAATCCAGAAAAATCGAAGTTGGGTTCAACAAAATTTTTTAAAATTTGACAAAAATCTGTACAAAAATCCAAAAAATCGAAGTTAATTTCAACTAGAATTACTCAAATGCCTCAAAATAAATCAAAAAAACCTAACATAATCCAGAAAAATCGAAGTTGGTTTCAACAAAATTTTTTAAAATTTGACAAACATCAGTTCAAAAATCCCAAAATTCGAAGTTAATTTCAACTAAAATTACTCAAATGCAGCTCCTCTATCAAAAAAACCTAACGTAATCCAGAAAAATCGATGTTGGTTTCAACACAATTTTTTATAATTTGACAAAAATCTGTACAAAAATCCAAAAATTCGAAATTATTTTCAACTAAAATTACTCAAATGCAGCTCCTCTATCAAAAAAACTTTACATAATCCAGAAAAATCG
The DNA here is from genome assembly GCA_951215215.1 of Andrena trimmerana. NCBI lineage: Eukaryota > Metazoa > Arthropoda > Insecta > Hymenoptera > Andrenidae > Andrena > Andrena trimmerana. Next base: position 73,018 of record CATNUO010000082.1, read on the forward strand.
AAGTAGGTTTAAACAAAATTTTTTAAAATTTGACAAAAATCTGTACAAAAATCCATAAATTCGAAGTTATTTTCAACTAAAATTACTCAAATGCAGCTCCTCTATCAAAAAAACCTAACATAATCCAGAAAAATCGAAGTAGGTTTAAACAAAATTTTTTACAATTTAACAAAAATCTGTACAAAAATCCATAAATTCGAAGTTATTTTCAACTAAAAATACTCAAATGCAGCTCCTCTATCAAAAAAACCTAACATAATCCAGAAAAATCGAAGTTGGTTTCAACAAAATTTTTTAAAATTTGACAAACATCAGTTCAAAAATCCCAAAATTCGAAGTTAATTTCAACTAAAATTACTCAAATGCAGCTCCTCTATCAAAAAAACCTAACGTAATCCAGAAAAATCGAAGTTGGTTTCAACACAATTTTTTATAATTTGACAAATATCTGTACAAAAATCCAAAAATTCGAAATTATTTTCAACTAAAATTACTCAAATGCAGCTCCTCTAACAAAAAAACTTTACATAATCCAGAAAAATCGAAGTTGGTTTCAACAAAATTTTTTAAAATTTGACAAAAATCTGTACAAAAATCCCAAAATTCGAAGTTAATTTCAACTGAAATTACTCAAATGCAGCTCCTCTATCAAAAAAACCTAACGTAATCCAGAAAAATCGAAGTAGGTTTAAACAAAATTTTTTACAATTTGACAAAAATCTGTACAAAAATCCAAAAATTCGAAGTTATTTTCAACTAAAAATACTCAAATGCAGCTCCTCTATCAAAAAAACCTAACATAATCCAGAAAAATCGAAGTTGGTTTCAACAAAATTTTTTAAAATTTTACAAAAATCTGTACAAAGATCCAAAAATTCGAAGTTAATTTCTACGAGAATTACTCCAATGCAGCTCCTCTATCAAAAAAACCTAACATAATCCAGAAAAATCGAAGTTGGGTTCAACAAAATTTTTTAAAATTTGACGAAAATCTGTACAAAAATCCATAAATTCGAAGTTATTTTCAACTAAAAATACTCAAATGCAACTCCTCTATCAAAAAAACCTAACATAATCCTGAAAAATCGAAGTTGGTTTCAACAAAATTTTTTAAAATTTGACAAACATCAGTTCAAAAATCCCAAAATTCGAAGTTAATTTCAACTAAAATTACTCAAATGCAGCTCCTCTATCAAAAAAACCTAACGTAATCCAGAAAAATCGAAGTTGGTTTCAACACAATTTTTTATAATTTGACAAAAATCTGTACAAAAATCCAAAAATTCGAAATTATTTTCAACTAAAATTACTCAAATGCAGCTCCTCTATCAAAAAAACTTTACATAATCCAGAAAAATCGAAGTAGGTTTAAACAAAATTTTTTAAAATTTGACAAAAATCTGTACAAAAATCCATAAATTCGAAGTTATTTTCAACTAAAATTACTCAAATGCAGCTCCTCTATCAAAAAAACCTAACATAATCCAGAAAAATCGAAGTAGGTTTAAACAAAATTTTTTACAATTTAACAAAAATCTGTACAAAAATCCATAAATTCGAAGTTATTTTCAACTAAAAATACTCAAATGCAGCTCCTCTATCAAAAAAACCTAACATAATCCAGAAAAATCGAAGTTGGTTTCAACAAAATTTTTTAAAATTTGACAAACATCAGTTCAAAAATCCCAAAATTCGAAGTTAATTTCAACTAAAATTACTCAAATGCAGCTCCTCTATCAAAAAAACCTAACGTAATCCAGAAAAATCGAAGTTGGTTTCAACACAATTTTTTATAATTTGACAAATATCTGTACAAAAATCCAAAAATTCGAAATTATTTTCAACTAAAATTACTCAAATGCAGCTCCTCTAACAAAAAAACTTTACATAATCCAGAAAAATCGAAGTTGGTTTCAACAAAATTTTTTAAAATTTGACAAAAATCTGTACAAAAATCCCAAAATTCGAAGTTAATTTCAACTGAAATTACTCAAATGCAGCTCCTCTATCAAAAAAACCTAACGTAATCCAGAAAAATCGAAGTAGGTTTAAACAAAATTTTTTACAATTTGACAAAAATCTGTACAAAAATCCAAAAATTCGAAGTTATTTTCAACTAAAAATACTCAAATGCAGCTCCTCTATCAAAAAAACCTAACATAATCCAGAAAAATCGAAGTTGGTTTCAACAAAATTTTTTAAAATTTTACAAAAATCTGTACAAAGATCCAAAAATTCGAAGTTAATTTCTACGAGAATTACTCCAATGCAGCTCCTCTATCAAAAAAACCTAACATAATCCAGAAAAATCGAAGTTGGGTTCAACAAAATTTTTTAAAATTTGACGAAAATCTGTACAAAAATCCATAAATTCGAAGTTATTTTCAACTAAAATTACTCAAATGCAGCTCCTCTATCAAAAAAACCTAACATAATCCAGAAAAATCGAAGTAGGTTTAAACAAAATTTTTTACAATTTGACAAAAATCTGTACAAAAATCCATAAATTCGAAGTTATTTTCAACTAAAAATACTCAAATGCAACTCCTCTATCAAAAAAACCTAACATAATCCTGAAAAATCGAAGTTGGTTTCAACAAAATTTTTTAAAATTTGACAAACATCAGTTCAAAAATCCCAAAATTCGAAGTTAATTTCAACTAAAATTACTCAAATGCAGCTCCTCTATCAAAAAAACCTAACGTAATCCAGAAAAATCGAAGTTGGTTTCAACACAATTTTTTATAATTTGACAAAAATCTGTACAAAAATCCAAAAATTCGAAATTATTTTCAACTAAAATTACTCAAATGCAGCTCCTCTAACAAAAAAAATTTACATAATCCAGAAAAATCGAAGTTGGTTTCAACAAAATTTTTTAAAATTTGACAAAAATCTGTACAAAAATCCCAAAATTCGAAGTTAATTTCAACTGAAATTACTCAAATGCAGCTCCTCTATCAAAAAAACCTAACGTAATCCAGAAAAATCGAAGTAGGTTTAAACAAATTTTTTACAATTTGACAAAAATCTGTACAAAAATCCAAAAATTCGAAGTTATTTTCAACTAAAAATACTCAAATGCAGCTCCTCTATGAAAAAAACCTAACATAATCCAGAAAAATCGAAGTTGGGTTCAACAAAATTTTATAAAATTTGACAAAAATCTTTACAAAAAGCCAAAAATTCGAAGTTATTTTCAACTAAAATTACTCAAATGCAGCTCCTCTATCAAAAAAACTTTACATAATCCAGAAAAATCGAAGTTGGTTTCAACACAATTTTTTATAATTTGACAAAAATCTGTACAAAAATCCAAAAATTCGAAGATAATTTCAACTAAAATTACTCAAATGCAGCTCCTCTATCAAAAAAACCAAACATAATCCAGAAAAATCGAAGTAGGTTTAAACAAAATTTTTTAAAATTTGACAAAAATCTGTACAAAAATGCAAAAATTCGAAGTTAATTACAACTAAAATTACTCAAATGCAGCTCCTCTATCCAAAAAACCTAAAATATTCCAGAAAAATCGAAGTTGGGTTCAAAAAAATTTTTTAAAATTTGACAAAAATCTGAACATAAATCCAAAAATTCGAAGATAATTTCAACTAGAATTACTCAAATGCAGCTCCTCTATCAAAAAAACCTAATGTAATCCAGAAAAATCGAAGTTGGTTTCAACACAATTGTTTATAATTTGACAAAAATCTGTACAAACATCCAAAAATTCGAAAATAATTACAACTAGAATTACTCAAATGCAGCTCCTCTATCAAAAAAACCTAACATAATCCAGAAAAATCGAAGTTGGTTTCAACAAAATTTTTTAAAATTTGACAAAAATCTGTACAAAGATCCAAAAATTCGAAGTTAATTACAACTGAAATTACTCAAATGCAGCTCTTCTATCCAAAAAACCTAAAATAATTCAGAAAAATCGAAGATGGTTTCAACAAAATTTTTTAAAATTTGACAAAAATCTGTACAAAAATCCAAAAAATCGAAGTTAATTTCAACTAGAATTACTCAAATGCAGCTCGTCTATCAAAAATACCTAACATAATCCAGAAAAATCGAAGTTGGTTTCAACAAAATTTTTTAAAATTTGACCAAAATCTGCACAAGAATCCAAAAATTAGAAGTTAATTTCAACTAAAATTACTCAAATGCAGCTCCTCTATCAAAAAAACTTTACATAATCCAGAAAAATCGAAGTTGGTTTCAACAAAATTTTTTAAAATTTCACAAAAATCTGTACAAAAATCCAAAAATTCGAAGTTAATTTCAACTAAAATTACTCAAATGCAGCTCCTCTATCAAAAAAACCTAACATAATCCAGAAAAATCGAAGTTGGTTTCAACACAATTTTTTATAATTTGACAAAAATCTGTACAAACATCCAAAAATTCGAAGTTAATTACAACTAAAATTACTCAAATGCAGCTCCTCTATCCAAAAAACCTAAAATAATCCAGAAAAATCGGAGTTGGTTTCAACAAAATTTTTTAAAATTTCACAAAAATCTGTACAAAAATCCAAAAATTCGAAGTTAATTTCAACTAAAATTACACAAATGCAGCTCCTCAATCAAAAAAACTTTACATAATCCCGAAAAATCGAAGTAGGTTTAAACAAAATTTTTTAAAATTTGACAAAAATCTGTACAAAGATCCAAAAATTCGAAGTTAATTACAACTAAAATTACTCAAATGCAGCTCCTCTATCCAAAAAACCTAAAATATTCCAGAAAAATCGAAGTTGGGTTCAAAAAAATTTTTTAAAATTTGACAAAAATCTGAACATAAATCCAAAAATTCGAAGATAATTTCAACTAGAATTACTCAAATGCAGCTCCTCTATCAAAAAAACCTAATGTAATCCAGAAAAATCGAAGTTGGTTTCAACACAATTGTTTATAATTTGACAAAAATCTGTACAAACATCCAAAAATTCGAAAATAATTTCAACTAAAATTACTCAAATGCAGCTCCTCTATCAAAAAAACCAAACATAATCCAGAAAAATCGAAGTAGGTTTAAACAAAATTTTTTAAAATTTGACAAAAATCTGTACAAAAATGCAAAAATTCGAAGTTAATTACAACTAAAATTACTCAAATGCAGCTCCTCTATCAAAAAAACCTCACATAATCCAGAAAAATCGAAGTTGGGTTCAACAAAATTTTTTAAAATTTGACAAAAATCTGTACAAAAATCCAAAAAATCGAAGTTAATTTCAACTAGAATTACTCAAATGCCTCAAAATAAATCAAAAAAACCTAACATAATCCAGAAAAATCGAAGTTGGTTTCAACAAAATTTTTTAAAATTTGACAAACATCAGTTCAAAAATCCCAAAATTCGAAGTTAATTTCAACTAAAATTACTCAAATGCAGCTCCTCTATCAAAAAAACCTAACGTAATCCAGAAAAATCGAAGTTGGTTTCAACACAATTTTTTATAATTTGACAAAAATCTGTACAAAAATCCAAAAATTCGAAATTATTTTCAACTAAAATTACTCAAATGCAGCTCCTCTATCAAAAAAACTTTACATAATCCAGAAAAATCGAAGTAGGTTTAAACAAAATTTTTTAAAATTTGACAAAAATCTGTACAAAAATCCATAAATTCGATGTTATTTTCAACTAAAATTACTCAAATGCAGCTCCTCTATCAAAAAAACCTAACATAATCCAGAAAAATCGAAGTAGGTTTAAACAAAATTTTTTACAATTTAACAAAAATCTGTACAAAAATCCATAAATTCGAAGTTATTTTCGACTAAAAATACTCAAATGCAGCTCCTCTATCAAAAAAACCTAACATAATCCAGAAAAATCGAAGTTGGTTTCAACAAAATTTTTTAAAATTTGACAAACATCAGTTCAAAAATCCCAAAATTCGAAGTTAATTTCAACTAAAATTACTCAAATGCAGCTCCTCTATCAAAAAAACCTAACGTAATCCAGAAAAATCGAAGTAGGTTTAAACAAAATTTTTTACAATTTGACAAAAATCTGTACAAAAATCCAAAAATTCGAAGTTATTTTCAACTAAAAATACTCAAATGCAGCTCCTCTATGAAAAAAACCTAACATAATCCAGAAAAATCGAAGTTGGGTTCAACAAAATTTTATAAAATTTGACAAAAATCTTTACAAAAAGCCAAAAATTCGAAGTTATTTTCAACTAAAATTACTCAAATGCAGCTACTCTATCAAAAAAACTTTACATAATCCAGAAAAATCGAAGTTGGTTTCAACACAATTTTTTATAATTTGACAAAAATCTGTACAAAAATCCAAAAATTCGAAGATAATTTCAACTAAAATTACTCAAATGCAGCTCCTCTATCAAAAAAACCAAACATAATCCAGAAAAATCGAAGTAGGTTTAAACAAAATTTTTTAAAATTTGACAAAAATCTGTACAAAAATGCAAAAATTCGAAGTTAATTACAACTAAAATTACTCAAATGCAGCTCCTCTATCCAAAAAACCTAAAATATTCCAGAAAAATCGAAGTTGGGTTCAAAAAAATTTTTTAAAATTTGACAAAAATCTGAACATAAATCCAAAAATTCGAAGATAATTTCAACTAGAATTACTCAAATGCAGCTCCTCTATCAAAAAAACCTAATGTAATCCAGAAAAATCGAAGTTGGTTTCAACACAATTGTTTATAATTTGACAAAAATCTGTACAAACATCCAAAAATTCGAAAATAATTTCAACTAAAATTACTCAAATGCAGCTCCTCTATCAAAAAAACCAAACATAATCCAGAAAAATCGAAGTAGGTTTCAACAAAATTTTTTAAAATTTGACAAAAATCTGTACAAGAATCCAAAAATTCGAAGTTAAATTCAACTAGAATTACTCAAATGCAGCTCGTCTATCAAAAAAACCTAACATAATCCAGAAAAATAGAAGTTGGTTTCAACAAAATTTTTTAAAATTTGACAAAAATCTGTACAAGAATCCAAAAATTCGAAGTTAATTTCAACTAAAATTACTCAAATGCAGCTCCTCTATCAAAAAAACCTAACATAATCCAGAAAAATCGAAGTTGGGTTCAACAAAATTTTTTAAAATTTGACAAACATCAGTTCAAAAATCCCAAAATTCGAAGTTAATTTCAACTAAAATTATTCAAATGCAGCTCCTCTATCAAAAAAACCTAACATAATCCAGAAAAATCGAAGTAGGTTTAAACAAAATTTTTTACAATTTGACAAAAATCTGTACAAAAATCCAAAAATTCGAAGTTATTTTCAACTAAAAATACTCAAATGCAGCTCCTCTATCAAAAAAACCTAACATAATCCAGAAAAATCGAAGTTGGTTTCAACAAAATTTTTTTAAAATTTGACAAATATCTGTACAAAAATCCAAAAATTCGAAGTTAATTACAACTAAAATTATTCAAATGCAGCTCCTCTATCCAAAAAACCTAACATAATCCAGAAAAATCGAAGTTGGTTTCAACAAAATTTTCTAAAATTTCACAAAAATCTGTACAAAAATCCAAAATTCGAAGCTAACTTCAACTAAAATTACTCAAATGCAGCTCCTTTATCAAAAAAACCTAACTTATTCCAGAAAAATCGAAGTTGGTTTCAACAAAATTTTTTAAAATTTGACAAATTTCTGTACAAAAATCCAAAAATTCGAAGTTATTTTCAACTAAAATTACTCAAATGCAGCCCCTCTATCCAAAAAACCTAACATAATCCAGAAAAATCGAAGTTGGTTTCAACAAAATTTTTTAAAATTTCACAAAAATCTGTACAAAAATCCAAAAATTCGAAGTTAATTTCAACTAAAATTACTCAAATGCAGCACCTCTATCCAAAAAACCTAACATAATCCAGAAAAATCGAAGTTGGTTTCAACAAAATTTTTTAAAATTTCACAAAAATCTGTACAAAAATCCAAAAATTCGAAGTTAATTTCAACTAAAATTACTCAAATGCAGCTCCTCTATCAAAAAAACCTAACATAATCCAGAAAAATCGAAGTTGGTTTCAACAAAATTTTTTAAAATTTGACAAAAATCTGTACAAAGATCCAAAAATTCGAAGTTAAATTCAACTAGAATTACTCAAATGCAGCTCCTCTATCAAAAAAACCTAAAATAATCCAGAAAAAACGAAGTTGGTTTAAACAAAATTTTTTAAAATTTGACAAAAATCTTTACAAAAATCCAAAAATTCGAAGTCATTTTCAACTAAAATTAATCAAATGCAGCTCCTCTATCAAAAAAACCTAACATAATCCAGAAAAATCGAAGTTGGGTTCAACAAAATTTTTTAAAATTTGACAAAAATCTGTACAAAAATCCAAAAATTCGAAGATAATTTCAACTAGAATTACTCAAATGCAGCTCCTCTATCAAAAAAACCTAACATAATCCAGAAAAATCGAAGTTGGTTTCAACAAAATTTTTTAAAATTTGACAAAAATCTGTACAAAGATCCAAAAAATCGAAGTTAAATTCAACTAGAATTACTCAAATGCAGCTCTTCTATCAAAAAAACCTAACATAATCCAGAAAAATAGAAGTTGGTTTCAACAAAATTTTATAAAATTTGACAAAAATCTTTACAAAAATCCAAAAATTCGAAGTTATTTTCAACTAAAATTACTCAAATGCAGCTCCTCTATCAAAAAAACTTTACATAATCCAGAAAAATCGAAGTAGGTTTAAACAAAATTTTTTAAAATTTGACAAAAATCTGTACAAAAATCCATAAATTCATAGTTATTTTCAACTAAAAATACTCAAATGCAGCTCCTCTATCAAAAAAACCTAACATAATCCAGAAAAATCGAAGTTGGGTTCAACAAAATTTTATAAAATTTGACAAAAATCTTTACAAAAATCCAAAAATTCGAAGTCATTTTCAACTAAAATTACTCAAATGCAGCTCCTCTATCAAAAAAACCTAACATAATCCAGAAAAATCGAAGTTGGTTTCAACAAAATTTTTTAAAATTTGACAAATATCTGTACAAAAATCCAAAAATTCGAAGTTAATTACAACTAAAATTATTCAAATGCAGCTCCTCTATCCAAAAAACCTAAAATAATCCAGAAAAATCGAAGTTGGTTTCAACAAAATTTTTTAAAATTTGACAAAAATCTGTACAAAAATCCAAAAATTCGAAGATAATTTCAACTAGTATTACTCAAATGCAGCTCCTCTATCAAAAAAACCTAACATAATCCAGAAAAATCGAAGTTGGTTTCAACAAAATTTTTTAAAATTTGACAAACATCTGTACAAAAATCCCAAAATTCGAAGTTAATTACAACTAAAATTACTCAAATGCAGCTCCTCTATCCAAAAAACCTAACATAATCCAGAAAAATCGAAGTTGGTTTCAACAAAATTTTCTAAAATTTCACAAAAATCTGTACAAAGATCCAAAAATTCGAAGTTAAATTCAACTAGAATTACTCAAATGCAGCTCCTCTATCAAAAAAACCTAAAATAATCCAGAAAAAACGAAGTTGGTTTAAACAAAATTTTTTAAAATTTGACAAAAATCTTTACCAAAATCCAAAAATTCGAAGTCATTTTCAACTAAAATTAATCAAATGCAGCTCCTCTATCAAAAAAACCTAACATAATCCAGAAAAATCGAAGTTGGGTTCAACAAAATTTTTTAAAATTTGACAAAAATCTTTACAAAAATCCAAAAATTCGAAGTCATTTTCAACTAAAATTAATCAAATGCAGCTCCTCTATCAAAAAAACCTAACATAATCCAGAAAAATCGAAGTTGGGTTCAACAAAATTTTTTAAAATTTGACAAAAATCTGTACAAAAATCCAAAAATTCGAAGATAATTTCAACTAGAATTACTCAAATGCAGCACCTCTATCCAAAAAACCTAACATAATCCAGAAAAATCGAAGTTGGTTTCAACAAAATTTTTTAAAATTTGACAAAAATCTGTACAAAGATCCAAAAATTCGAAGTTAAATTCAACTAGAATTACTCAAATGCAGCTCTTCTATCAAAAAAACCTAACATAATCCAGAAAAATAGAAGTTGGTTTCAACAAAATTTTATAATATTTGACAAAAATCTTTACAAAAATCCAAAAATTCGAAGTTATTTTCAACTAAAATTACTCAAATGCAGCTCCTCTATCAAAAAAACTTTACATAATCCAGAAAAATCGAAGTAGGTTTAAACAAAATTTTTTAAAATTTGACAAAAATCTGTACAAAAATCCATAAATTCATAGTTATTTTCAACTAAAAATACTCAAATGCAGCTCCTCTATCAAAAAAACCTAACATAATCCTGAAAAATCGAAGTTGGTTTCAACAAAATTTTTTAAAATTTGACAAATATCTGTACAAAAATCCAAAAATTCGAAGTTAATTACAACTAAAATTACTCAAATGCAGCTCCTTTATCAAAAAAACCTCACATAATCCAGAAAAATCGAAGTTGGGTTCAACAAAATTTTTTAAAATTTGACAAAAATCTGAACAAAAATCCAAAAATTCGAAGATAATTTGAACTAGAATTACTCAAATGCAGCTCCTCTATAAAAAAAACCTAACATGATCCAGAAAAATCGAAGTTGGTTTCAACAAAATTTTTTAAAATTTGACAAACATCAGTTCAAAAATCCCAAAATTCGAAGTTAATTTCAACTAAAATTACTCAAATGCAGCTCCTCTATCAAAAAAACCTAACATAATCCAGAAAAATCGAAGTAGGTTTAAACAAAATTTTTTACAATTTGACAAAAATCTGTACAAAAATCCAAAAATTCGAAGTTATTTTCAACTAAAAATACTCAAATGCAGCTCCTCTATCAAAAAAACCTAACATAATCCAGAAAAATCGAAGTTGGTTTCAACAAAATTTTTTTAAAATTTGACAAATATCTGTACAAAAATCCAAAAATTCGAAGTTAATTACAACTAAAATTATTCAAATGCAGCTCCTCTATCCAAAAAACCTAAAATAATCCAGAAAAATCGAAGTTGGTTTCAACAAAATTTTTTAAAATTTGACAAAAATCTGTACAAAAATCCAAAAATTCGAAGATAATTTCAACTAGTATTACTCAAATGCAGCTCCTCTATCAAAAAAACCTAACATAATCCAGAAAAATCGAAGTTGGTTTCAACAAAATTTTTTAAAATTTGACAAACATCTGTACAAAAATCCCAAAATTCGAAGTTAATTACAACTAAAATTACTCAAATGCAGCTCCTTTATCAAAAAAACCTAACATATTCCAGAAAAATCGAAGTTGGTTTCAACAAATTTTTTAAAATTTGACCAACATCTGTACAAAAATCCATAAATTCGAAGTTAATTTCAACTAAAATTACTCAACTGCAGCTCCTTTATCAAAAAAACCTAACTTATTCCAGAAAAATCGAAGTTGGTTTCAACAAAATTTTTTAAAATTTGACAAAATTCTGTACAAAAATCCAAAAATTCGAAGTTATTTTCAACTAAAATTACTCAAATGCAGCCCCTCTATCCAAAAAACCTAACATAATCCAGAAAAATCGAAGTTGGTATCAACAAAATTTTTTAAAATTTCACAAAAATCTGTACAAAAATCCAAAAATTCGAAGTTAATTTCAACTAAAATTACTCAAATGCAGCACCTCTATCCAAAAAACCTAACATAATCCAGAAAAATCGAAGTTGGTTTCAACAAAATTTTTTAAAATTTCACAAAAATCTGAACAAAAATCCAAAAATTCGAAGTTAATTTCAACTAAAATTACTCAAATGCAGCTCCTCTATCAAAAAAACCTAACATAATCCAGAAAAATCGAAGTTGGTTTCAACAAAATTTTTTAAAATTTGACAAATATCTGTACAAAAATCCAAAAATTCGAAGTTATTTTCAACTAAAATTACTCAAATGCAGCTCCTCTATCAAAAAAACTTTACAAAATCCAGAAAAATCGAAGTTGGTTTCAACAAAATTTTTTAAAATTTGACAAACATCTGTACAAAAATCCCAAAATTCGAAGTTAATTTCAACTAAAATTACTCAAATGCAGCTCCGCTACCAAAAAAACCTAACGTAATCCAGAGTAATCGAAGATGGTTTCAACAAAATTTTTTAAAATTTGACAAAAATCTGTACAAAAATCCAAAAATTTGAAGTTAATTTCAACTAAAATTACTCAAATGCAGCTCCTCTATCAAAAAAACTTTACATAATCCAGAAAAATCGAAGTAGGTTTAAACAAAATTTTTTAAAATTTGACAAAAATCTGTACAAAAATTTCTAAAATTCGAAGTTAATTACAACTAAAATTACTCAAATGCAGCTCCTCTATCAAAAAAACCTCACATAATCCAGAAAAATCGAAGTTGGGTTCAACAAAATTTTTTAAAATTTGACAAAAATCTGTACAAAAATCCAAAAAATCGAAGTTAATTTCAACTAGAATTACTCAAATGCCTCAAAATAAATCAAAAAAACCTAACATAATCCAGAAAAATCGAAGTTGGGTTCAACAAAATTTTTTAAAATTTGACAAAAATCTGAACAAAAATCCAAAAATTCGTAGATAATTTGAACTAGAATTACTCAAATGCAGCTCCTCTATAAAAAAAACCTAACATGATCCAGAAAAATCGAAGTTGGTATCAACAAAATTTTTTAAAATTTCACAAAAATCTGTACAAAAATCCAAAAATTCGAAGTTAATTTCAACTAAAATTACTCAAATGCAGCACCTCTATCCAAAAAACCTAACATAATCCAGAAAAATCGAAGTTGGATTCAACAAAATTTTTTAAAAATTTCACAAAAATCTGAACAAAAATCCAAAAATTCGAAGTTAATTTCAACTAAAATTACTCAAATGCAGCTCCTCTATCAAAAAAACCTAACATAATCCAGAAAAATCGAAGTTGGGATCAACAAAATTTTATAAAATTTGACAAAAATCTTTACAAAAATCCAAAAATTCGAAGTTATTTTCAACTAAAATTACTCAAATGCAGCTCCTCTATCAAAAAAACTTTACATAATCCAGAAAAATCGAAGTAGGTTTAAACAAAATTTTTTAAATTTTGACAAAAATCTGTACAAAAATTTCTAAAATTCGAAGTTAATTACAACTAAAATTACTCAAATGCAGCTCCTCTATCAAAAAAACCTCACATAATCCAGAAAAATCGAAGTTGGGTTCAACAAAATTTTTTAAAATTTGACAAAAATCTGTACAAAAATCCAAAAAATCGAAGTTAATTTCAACTAGAATTACTCAAATGCCTCAAAATAAATCAAAAAAACCTAACATAATCCAGAAAAATCGAAGTTGGGTTCAACAAAATTTTTTAAAATTTGACAAAAATCTGAACAAAAATCCAAAAATTCGAAGGTAATTTGAACTAGAATTACTCAAATGCAGCTCCTCTATAAAAAAAACCTAACATGATCCAGAAAAATCGAAGTTGGTTTCAACAAAATTTTTTAAAATTTGACAAACATTAGTTCAAAAATCCCAAAATTCGAAGTTAATTTCAACTAAAATTACTCAAATGCAGCTCCTCTATCAAAAAAACCTAACATAATCCAGAAAAATCGAAGTAGGTTTAAACAAAATTTTTTACAATTTGACAAAAATCTGTACAAAAATCCAAAAATTCGAAGTTATTTTCAACTAAAAATACTCAAATGCAGCTCCTCTATCAAAAAAAACCTAACGTAATCCAGAAAAATCGAAATTGGTTTCAACACAATTTTTTATAATTTGACAAAAATCTGTACAAAAATCCAAAAATTCGAAATTATTTTCAACTAAAATTACTCTACTGCAGCTCCTCTATCAAAAAAACCTAACATAATCCAGAAAAATCGAAGTTGGTTTCAACAAAATTTTTTAAAATTTGACAAACATCTGTACAAAAATCCCAAAATTCGAAGTTAATTTCAACTAAAATTACTCAAATGCAGCTCCGCTACCAAAAAAACCTAACATAATCCAGAAAAATCGAAGTTGGTTCCAACAAAATTTTTTAAAATTTGACAAAAATCTGTACAAAAATCCAAAAATTCGAAGTTAATTTCAACTAAAATTACTCAAATGCAGCTCCTTTATCAAAAAAACCTAACATATTCCTAAAAAATCGAAGTTGGTTTCAACAAATTTTTTAAAATTTGACAAAAATCTGTACAAAAATCCAAAAATTCGAAGTTATTTTCAACTAAAATTACTCAAATGCAGCTCCTCTATCAAAAAAACTTTACATGATCCAGAAAAATCGAAGTTGGTTTCAACAAAATTTTTTAAAATTTGACAAACATCTGTACAAAAATCCCAAAATTCGAAGTTAATTTCAAATAAAATTACTCAAATGCAGCTCCTCTATCCAAAAAACCTAACATAATCCAGAGTAATCGAAGTTGGTTTCAACAAAATTTTTTAAAATTTGACAAAAATTCGAAGTTATTTTCAACTAAAATTACTCAAATGCAGCTCCGCTACCAAAAAAACCTAAC